>CP139507.1:419059715-419559957 GCA_021014915.2 Artemisia tridentata subsp. tridentata | reverse complement strand
GGTTGAAATGGCCCTAAGGTCTGACCAAAGAGGTCAAGTCAAATGCACGTGTTCTTGGTTGGGTGGCATAGACTTAAAATTTACATATAGGGTATACACATAAATGTGATAAAATCGTGTACAAAGAAGCATGCAAAACAACTTTGTAGCACTTTATTTTAAAAAACTTTTAGTAATGACACTGTAGTGATCATCATGGTTCATGGTAGCTCCAATCGAACTCGCAAGGAGGCGGAGGACCAGGTCAGCGCGAAGCTATGACCGGAAATCCTTTAGGTGTGACAGTGCACACCGCCTGAAACCCCCCTTATAGTTTGTTCTAGTGGGTGAGCCGTACTACTCAAGTGTCCATAGCGTCCAGTTTTTAATTTCATGAAAACTTGTTTCAATAATTTAGGTCACTTAATTTTACAAAAACAATTTTCCACGAATCAAATAGCAGGTCACAATGAGCATGGTATTTAGGCGTGTAAATTAAGACCATATTAATGTCATCTTTTTATAGGTATTAGTCCTCTTTTATTTTTAGTTTTAGGCGTGTAAACATGTAGGCTAAAAACAAAAATCACCAAAGAACATAATACTAAAACATGACAGTAATATTAACAAGTAAACATTTAGATCCGAGAACTCTAGCAAGTCTTCCCCACAAAGAGAACCATAAGACCCTCACTAGGTTTTCATCAAGTGCCTAGATCGCCACATGCATCACAAAAAAATGATTGCGTAGGTCTTATAGCCGGAATACACACATAAAATAATCATGGCAAACTTATTAACTTTTAATTTTTTCTATTTTATGTATCTAATTAACCGTTAATTAATTCGTGTGTGTCTTGTTATTTTTTATTAATTAATGACAAGTATTGCATTATAGTTGTCAAAATAAAAATAAAACAAATAACTAAGTTAGATTTCATGCAGCCTTTTCGCGTGTTTATTAAATCGTGTAACCCATAATCGATAAACGAGATGGCTCTCTGATGCCACTGTTGGGATTTAATTAATCAAGTTAACCATTTAACTACGAGTACGCAGCGGATAATGGATCTAGTTTACTATTATAGTTAACACGTATAATAAACAAACAAAGAATAAAAGGGAACGAGAAAACTAACCCTCGTAAACACCAGCAAATGAAACAAGTGATTAAAACAATCACCTCTACGGTTGCTCACACTACACGTCAAACAAATACGTTACGATGCTAGTCGTTTGTTTCACGTATATATCAAAACAACTTGTGTTTAATATTTGTTTTAGATCCGATCCAAATACCAAGTGGTATGCGTTTGAATCGAACTAATAACTGCCCAAAAAAATAAACCCAAAAACTGACCACAATGGGAATCGAACCCTGGTCAGCGAGTTTACAAACCAACAACACTCCCACTGGACTACAAGTTCTTTTTGTCTATTACAATTAGACTTTTGATATCAATATATATACGAAACAGTAGCAGTATTTAAATGGTTTATAGTTGCTTTGTTTCAGTGGGCAGAGAACTAAAAGAAACGAATACTAAAATTCGTTTAGGGTTTAATGTCTGTGTCGTGTGTTTTAATGAGGCCAAGGGGTGTTTATAAAGCACCCCAACTTGTCCAACAAGTTATTGTTTTCACCTCCTTTAGTTACACAAAATCGACACTCTCCTCCTCTCCTAGAATCTTCCCATAACTGGTCACATTGGAAGGAGGTCCGGGAGTTTCGTTTTCCGACATCCAAGTCCCTCTCTTTTATATTTGTGAAACATATTAAACACTTAATAAATATAACAAGTATATATATTAATTATTTAATAAACGTACTCTTCGTGTATTAATGTGTGTGCCCCCAATAGGCTCACACATTTCTAGTCGCATAACGGCTAATCTAACTACCATAACCCAACATTTATAATATAAGTTTATCGCTACTGATACATTCTAAAACAACAGTCTATTTTAACATACGATCGCGTGATGAAAGGTGTTCATAACGTTTTTTCCTGACACTTTACAATTGTCTCAAGATAGTTCCTGATGTTAGCCTTTAATGTTGTTAGTTCAAATGTTTATGTGTTTAAAGTTTAAGACTTTTAGTTTAGTATGTAATACGTTTGTTTATTTAGTATTGGGTCATGTTTAGCATGTCTGTAAAATGGGTCCAAATGTATTAACCCAAACAGGCCCATATGATGACAGTTAGTAGTTATTTAGTATGCAACGTTTCTTGTAGGATTGCAACGGTTATTGATGAAACGACATGTCTTTTGGAGGCAACGTTTCATTCAGTATATATAGGCTTAAGATCATTGTAAACATTCAACCTTTTCAGTTAATAAATATCGTTATTAAAGGTTCAACCTTTTCTGTGTTTTTTCTTTTTTACTGCTCCTTTCTTTGATGATTGTATATGGTGTTGTTTGGATCATTCGATCCTGGAATCATGTCATAAAAAACCTGTGAAACAGTGGTATCAGAGCGAAGGGATCAAACGACACACTCAAGAATCTCCCATGAATGACGATGAAGATAAAGAAAGATAAGAGAAGACGGTTTAGACGGTTACCACCAAAGACCGGTGGTTAAACCAACGAAAAAAGGACAGATTCAAGAGAGACGAATAGAAAGAAAGGAGAAGAAGAAAACATGGCTGCAAGTTTGTTACAAAGGAAGAAAGAACATAGTTTGTTCATAAGAAATCGAGAAGAAGAACCAACCTTGGAGACCCCGGTTCATGAGGAACCCTACAACCATGATGGTTGACAACGGCAATGAAGCCAAAGATGAAGATGTGTGAGTATGATGGGACAAGGTCGTGATGATGTGATGATAGTACGATATTGATCAGAAGATGATAAAACTTTGCAACAAAGAAACAAAAGCCATCAAAGTATGAAGACGGTCTAACAAAGATGAAGAAGTGAGGCAATAACAAGATTGCTGTAGGAGGTTCATTAATTTAGTTGTGTAATCTGCCATGAAACTGCCCAAGTGCCTTGGGTTGAAAAGCCATTAGAAGTGGGTGAAGCATGCAATGAAGTTGATGTCAAGGACCGCCAGGCCAGAAGGATAAGGGAGTGAAGGATGGAGCACATGGAATGAACAAGAGAACAAGTTTGGCGTTAGATTGGATGATGATGAAGATGGACACAAGGAAGCAGCCACGACAACAATGACTTTGATGTCATTTGTTTGAAAGACCAGGAAGAAACTCAGAAGATTGAAGAATTTGATACTAACACATTAGGGGGGAAAATGTTAGCCTTTAATGTTGTTAGTTCAAATGTTTATGTGTTTAAAGTTTAAGACTTTTAGTTTAGTATGTAATACGTTTGTTTATTTAGTATTGGGTCATGTTTAGCATGTCTGTAAAATGGGTCCAAATGTATTAACCCAAACAGGCCCATATGATGACAGTTAGTAGTTATTTAGTATGCAACGTTTCTTGTAGGGTTGCAACGGTTATTGATGAAACAGTATGTCTTTTGGAGGCAACGTTTCATTCAGTATATATAGGCTTAAGATCATTGTAAACATTCAACCTTTTCAGTTAATAAATATGTTATTAAAGGTTCAACCTTTTCTGTGTTTTTTCTTTTTTACTGCTCCTTTCTTTGATGATTGTATATGGTGTTGTTTGGATCATTCGATCCTGGAATCATGTCATAAAACCTGTGAAACATAGTTCCTGATAGTTTGTGATGGTCTGCAAGATAGAATGGCCTTCAAGGTGTTTTAGATTATGTTCAAGATTTATTTTCCAGAAAATGTGATGGTCACAATGTGGAAAAGCCGATAGCGTATATGATAACTCAATACATTTGGTCTTCAAGATATCTTACGTTATAGTTTCTCGATAATTCATT
The DNA here is from genome assembly GCA_021014915.2 of Artemisia tridentata subsp. tridentata. Classification (NCBI taxonomy): domain Eukaryota; kingdom Viridiplantae; phylum Streptophyta; class Magnoliopsida; order Asterales; family Asteraceae; genus Artemisia; species Artemisia tridentata. The sequence goes on along the minus strand of CP139507.1, from coordinate 419,556,106 downwards.
ATAGTTATAGTTTGCTTTTGTTTCGTGATTGTGTTTGAATATACCATTTGATTTTTAAAGATAAAAAACATATATATGAGACAAAAACGCATTCATATCATATCTTAAATCTGTCTGTTTAGCCTACTACTACAGAAAGTAAGATGGAGTCCTCGTAATACAATCTGGTTTAGCTCTAAACCACACTCTAAAGGCTGTTATTGTTTTTATTTTCTCAAAATAGAGTCCTTGTGTTGTGCATAGAATCCGGTTTTAAAACCGGGCTGTAAAGGCTTACAATAAAATCCGGTTCCTAACCGGAGACCGGACTCTATTACCCAAATTTCCCAACCCCATAAATCACAACGGCAACCTGCAAAAGCAGCACTATTTCATGATTCACAACAATTACACCTACCACTTGTTTTCAAATTTACTATTCATTTTTTTTTTTTTTTTGACAAAGAGAAAAAAGAGCTTAAACATACCCATTTTTTGATTCTCAACTACAATCAAAGGTATTATATATTCAAGGTCATACATCAACATTAGTACACATCACTTAATTTTTTATATGAATTTTGTGTATTATATGTATATTTGTGTATTATATGTAGATATATGTGTGAATTTTGTTTATTTCAATATTTCTTTCATGTAATTTAGGACTCATGACGAATTCACATGTATCCAACAAATCGTACTGCTTGGTTGATTGATTTGCTGTACTAAGGTATATATTCGAAACTTTCAAGCTAGCTATATAACATTTTTGTAATACTCATTTTGTATAGTTTGTTAGACAGAAATCATACATGTACTTATAGGTTTATACCCGTCCAAAATTAATCTAACAGGCGCATATCGATCAGGTTTACCATGACCCTAGATACCCCATCTGCATGCATACGTTAACAGACAAATCGTTAAAGGTCAATTGTGTCTTTGTCTATATTATATGTTGCCGCAGCTAAATAAAATACGTTATTGCACAGAAAGTAACTTTCAACCACTTCCTAAAACTCAACTGTTGAAAAATCTTTTATAAAATCTCTTTGAGTACATTTTGGCTCCAAGAACAATACACAGACTTCAAAAAGGCCATTCTTTTAAGCTTCGGTTCATTATGGCTAAAGACACTCAAGACTCAACTTTCCTCCCTATACAAGAAACAATAGTACATAACAACAAGACGGCCCGAGCCATAGAGCTCGTGATTCTTGCTCTTCTCAATTCCCTTCTTGTGTATCGAGTCTTTTCTTTTAAAAACCAAGACCATTACCTTCCATGGCTAGTTGCATTTTTGTGCGAGTCGTGGTTCACATTCTACTGGATTCTATCCGTGTCTACCAAATGGAACCAAAGCACCACCATCACGTATCCCGAGAGACTCCTGAAGAGGTAAAATCTACTTCACACTTTGCAATTTCTGAGTGTTCCAATTTCTGAGTGTTCTTATTTGTTGAAATCATTTGAATTTTTACTTGGATTCGTTGTGACACTCAATGATGACTGCCATAGACGGAATTTGGGTGAATTTATTGGGAGGGCCGAGTATTATATCTGTTAATTTGGGACCGCCAAAATTGCATTTCTTTTAAGAAAATAAAGTAGAACCTCAAAATTTTGGGAGGGCCGTCCTACCTGGTCTCCACTAAGGTCCATCCATGATGACTGCTAAGACTTTTGTTATTTGTTTATTAAGCTTATTTAATGTTCATCAGATAATATATAATAGCTAATTAAGTCTCATTACTAACGAATAGTTTCCGACCATATTGGCTTATCAAGTGGTTAAAATTTGTTCAAGATAATCTACTAGTTAATCACAGGTTGAATATTATCTCACACTTGTGATTGCATGTTACCAAAGATCCTCTCTTTCATTTTCATATTTATAATGAATCGTTTAAATCCACAAAAACAATAATTTTCAATTGTTTTCTGAAAACGGAAGATGAATAAAATTTCTCCAACTAATTAAACACTACACACCTGTATATATTTATAAAAATTTCTATTAAAAACTATAATATTAAATTATTAGTAAACTATGAAAGTAACAAATATCGCAAATTTATCAAAAGTTAGACATTTGTTTCCTTGTGCTTACATAAAATGATGTGTTTCAGGGTATACGAAACAGAGTTTCCATCCGTAGATATTTTTGTCACCACTGCGGATCCAATATTAGAACCGTCTATCATAACTATGAATACGGTGTTATCCTTATTAGCCGTAGATTATCCAACCGGCAAGTTAGCTCTTTACTTGTCTGATGATGGTTGTTCGCCTCTTACATATTATTCACTTGTTGAGACAACAAAATTTGCAAAACTTTGGATCCCTTTTTGCAAAAAGTACAACGTTCAAGTTAGAGCTCCATTTCGATACTTTACTCCCGAGTCCACACCGTCAGGAGATGATTCATTAGACTTCCAACAAGAATGGAAAAAGATGAAGGTAATATTTTACTAATTCGGAATCTCTTCAAAGTTACAACAACAAAAAAAAGATGAAGGTAATAATTTACTAATTCGGAATCTCTTCAAAAAAAATATATAATAAATAAATAAAATTGCTTCAATTTGCATTAGTATCCCTCATCTCTTGGATATCTCTTTCTTGATCACCAATCTGATATTATGTCTTTGGATCGTTCATAGCATGTTTGAAAATTATATTATGCTTGTAACAATATTGTGTAACTTTGTTTATTTGTCTCTAGCTTCTAGCTAGAGCTTTAACAAAAATTGCGCCGCTCAAAAAAAAATATATATAGAGGGAGGGATCGGATTAATGGTGTTTACTAAACTTAGTATAGTATTTCAGTATCATTAGTACTAATGTGAGACATTCGAGTAAATAGTTGTAGTATTTTGAGACATAAAATCACTAAAGAAAGTACTAACAAGTTTAATGTCCAAATGGCTAAATTAGTATGTATCAAACTAGCTATAAAACCAATTCCCTTTATTGCAATATTATTCAAGTTGAACACATACTCCTTTGGTACGAATGTTATCCTTTTGCATTTATATATGTGGCTGATAGAAACTTTGCGGAGCCCATTTTCATCACGTCAATTATGGGTGACTTAGTACACATTTACATCTTATTTTTGTATGTATATGATCACAGAACGTATATGGCGATCTTTACAGAAAGATAGATATTGCAGCTAAGAGGCCATTCACATGTGACCGCAATTCTGATTTTGGCATTTTCTGTGATGTAAACCGCTGGGACCACCCCTCTATCATCAAGGTACTACGTCCATATATATTGTATATTGCCATTTGATGTTAATACATAATATACGTACAATCTTGGCTGATACGATGGTATGCCAGGTATGCAGGTATGGTGTCAAATTTTGATATGGGCCCATGTTTGATAGATAGATATGTTACAGAAAGAATATGCTTGTCTTGAAATGGGTTAGGGAAACAGTTTTATTAAGTTAAAAGACATGTTGCCAATTTTTTTGAACATGTTAGGGCGCTTTTGGACTTTTGGTACCGACAATGAACAACAATGAAAAAATAATAGTTACTAGCTAATATTAGGACTAGTCACGGACTTTGGCTCATTTGGGCACTTCTAAACTGATCTATAATCCCCAATAAAAAGAATGAGCTTATTACCAATTCTGATAGTATACATACCTAATTACTCCTTATTTTCCTTGCTCTTGAGACATGCGTGATTTACCTCCGTATGTTGGTTATGGGACTAGCCAGCGGGGGACTCCCCCGAGGTTGGCGTTCACACGTTATACTACAATATAGCACAAAAAAATTATAATCATATGGTAGTTTTGTTGGTGTCAACTTCATTTTATCTTGATGTTCACAATTTGAAAGTAATTAGTTACCGGCCAAGATTTATATTTGAAAGTAAATTAGTTTCATTTGGTAAAATTTTTGATTGTTGGTAGGTTATATTAGAGAACAAAGAAGAGACTCTGAGTGACCTGCCTCATGTAATATACATCTCAAGAGAGAAGAGCCTCAAGCATCCACATCATTTCAAAGCTGGAGCTATGAATGTTCTGGTTCGTACGCTTTATTTTTATTTGCATAAACCTATGACATGTGCAGCTACTCTAGCGTAGAGTAAAACTATTAAAGTTAAGCTTTTAGGTCCTGTGTATTTTGTGTGAGTGTGTATTTGTGTCTATGGAAGACGCGACCTTTTGACTTCTTAGTAAAACCAACCTTTTTAACGACGGCCTAATTATGTTAGATATGCTACTTAAAATATAAATATATAAGCTATGTTTGGTAAACAGAACTTATAAAATATTTTAAAAAAATAATCTTTTATAATTTCTTAAAATCAAATGATACTTCATATGACTTATAATAATAATCTCCATTTTTAATTTTCCGCTCTATCTTCATCTACAACTTTATCTCGAGTTCCAGTAATAGTTACTTTTGTGAAATATACCTTAAGTCTATCAGAGTTATAAGAAAGAATAAATGGAGTGACTATTGTATCACTCGATATACAGTTATTGTACATACAAAGTGATACAAAAAGCTAGTTAACAATTGATTCCAAGGACTTAACGACAGTTTTTTCCTCAAAGCGACATTGGATCGAAAAGACCCTCATTCTCTTTCCTGACTGACGAAAAAAACAAAACAAAATAAGGCCCTCGATTTGACTACGAGCTTTAGGCCCCAGGATATTAAAATGCATCAGGCAGCTGAACTATTTCTATATTCAGTATTAACCTAAAAGGCTGAAATCTACTCCATTTGACTCACTCAAAGTTAAAGGTGTCTCTTTCACATGCATCTTATATCTATTATGAAGATCATTACACTGTTTCATGTATGCGGATTCAAACCTGCAGGCTAGAGTCTCGGGAGTAATGAAAAACGCACCCTTGATGCTGAATGTAGATTGCGATATGTATGCAAACAATCCACAAGTTTTTCTTCATGCAATGTGTATGTATTTTAGTATCAAGAATGAAGAAGATTGTGGTTTTATCCAGTTCCCTCAAGCTTTTTATGATGCGTTAAAGGATGATCCTTTTGGGAACCAACTCGTTAATTTGGCTGTGAGTATATTCACTCAAAACTTTTGTTTATTGCAACAAATATTTCATTTATACAAATTTTCTTCTATAAGATTTATAAAAGACGTGTACAAGATGGTTGCTTCTATAAGCGCTTAAAGTATTTAAACACGCGAGAAATGTTATATTTTTCTACTCATCCTTCTACTTATTCTTATACTTATCCTCTCATACTCTAGGATGGTATCGGACATCTCGATGTAATAAAGACTTTTTGAGAAATTCAAATGTTAGAACTCCAGTAGCGTAAGCATTTCGTGAGCAGAAAAAACTAGATATTAAACTCCCGGTATTAGTAATGCCAAATGTCAATCATGTATGTAAAAGTGAGTCATTTAAATAAGTCATAGATGATTGACACAGATATAGGAGAATAAAGAGAAAGATATATAAGTAGAGAATAATTATTATGCTAGCGTTTAAAAATATAATAATTTTTTCACTTTCAATTGTCGAAAAAACATGTACGACTAACACATTTGTTGTAGTGCGTTCTTGACATATTGTTCAAACTACCTATTCAAAAATTCCATGTAACATCTAAGAGAAGTAATGTTACTAGCCGAAGTACTAATCACAGTGATAACTTTCTTTTAGATTTTAATTTAGAACTATATATCATTTATAATTAGTTTTAACCATTTGTTCGTGTTTAAAATTAGTATATCGCAAATGGGCTATCATCAATTCAAGGGACGTTGTACGCAGGATCAAACTGTTTTCATCAACGAAAGATAATCTATGGTTCATCTCCTGGTGATATAAATGCTGGTATGCTTATTAAAAGCTATTATTTTTCTTCATGATCATTTCTCGATTGTATATGCATGTCCATCCTCTCACTTGACTCTTCATGTATTCATTTTTGTAAAATAGAAAAAATGGGTAATGAGGATCTACATAAAACCTTCGGAGAGTCAACTGAATTGAGAGAAGCAGCTGCTCAGATATTATCAGGATCAGATGCAAAGATAGAAAAACGAAAGAATCCCTCTAGTTTGATTGAAGCAGCAATCCATGTTGCAGGATGTACCTATGAGTATGGTACCTCATGGGGTAAAAAGGTAATCAAGTAATTATAAAAGGCCTTTAGTCCTTATCTGATAATTGTGTCAGTTAATGTTGCAATATACATATATTGTTTCTCATTATCTGGTTATATGGAGTTAAGTAGTCACTTTTGCATAATCGGTTTCATACATCCACCGCAGAATTCATAATTCTGTATAATTTTATAAAAGTACCATAATACAAGATCTCAGACTTACCATTATACTAAAACTACTAATAGTGATTATATTTACTTATACAAATTTGCCGCCAATAAATAAGAATCTAAGTCAGTATCAGTTAAACATTAATTCTGCAATCTATTTTCAGGTTGGTTGGCTTTATGGAGCTGTAGCAGAAGATGTTCTCACAGGAATCAACATACATGGGAGAGGATGGAAATCTGTTCTTACGTCACCTGTCCCACTCGCATTTCTTGGTTGTGCACCTACAACATATCCCAGTTCACTTAAACAACAGAAAAGATGGGGCCAATGGGGTTTTTGAGATCCTATTCACTAGTAAGAACCCGTTACTTCTTACTATAAAAGGAAAGCTTTGGTTTCGACAAGCCCTTGGTTACTTATGGGTTTGTATGTGGGCACTACGATCCATTCCAGAGTCATGTTATGCAGTTCTTCCAGCATATTGTATAATCACTAATTCACATTTCTTACCCAAGACCAATGAACTGGCGTTTCTCATCCCTATGGGTATTTTCGTCATTTACAATCTCTACGTCTTTTGGGAATTCAAATCTCTAGGTGTATCTGCTCGTATGTGGTGGAATATACAAACAATTTGGAGAGTAAATAGCATGACAGCATGGTTATTTTCATTTATAAGTGTCATGCTCAAGCTCATAGGATTATCGCAGACCGTGTTTGAAGTAACTCAAAAGGAACAAAGTCCCAACAATGGTGATGATGAGGGTAGGTTCACTTATGACAAGTCACCCATGATCATACCAGGTGTTTTCATTTTGCTGATCAACCTAACCGCATTGGTCAACGCCATGTTAAGGTTGTTAAAAGTCGACTTCAGTGAAAACTGGATCGGGGAATTAGGAGTAGGAGAGATTATTTGTAGTGTTTGGGTGACACTATGCTTCGGAGAATTCCTGAAAGGGTTGTTTAGGAATGGGAAATATGGGATTCCATTTTCCACAATTTGGAAATCGGGAGCTTTGGCTTTGTTCTTCATCCAGTTATGCAGGATAACATCTCAATCTTAGCTTCCTATACTATATAATTTTATAAATTGTTTATGATGTATACTTCGAACACAAGAACAATTTTATAGAATCATTTTTGCATTGAAATGTAACATTGTTAAAGTTATAAGGACTTAAACAAATTGTTCTAGGCATTTGGACGTATATAGTATATTTTTGTTGCGACTGTGCATACATTGACGAAAATATACTAGATCTAAGAGTACTGTTTTGATAAAGTTGATATCTACACTATAATAAACCTTATTCCTTTGAGTGATACTATACTATAAACAATTTCAATCTGAAACCATTTCATCCTTCATAACAGGCACAGAAATTTTAATCCTAATTGGTTAGATTGGATAATCCAAAAATTGCTTGTACAAATATATCGTTAAAAATCCCGATTTCTCCAGAATGAACGTGGTCCACGAATTTTATGTCACATAAATACATGTCATATTTATTTAGTTCACTAATATGTCAAAAGAAATATATATCTTCTTAATTTGTATACATGTATTAAGGAAATCATATCTTTTAGTTCATTTTTATTTCTTTTATACTCCAAAAAAAAAAAAAAAAAAAAAAAAAAATTATGCACCTGATGACTTAAAGTCTTGGCTCGCCCCTGATTGATCATTACACTGTTTCGTATATGTAGATTCAAACGTGCAGGCTAGAGTCTCGGGAGTAATGACAATTCACCCCTTATGCTGAATGTAGATTGCAATATGTATGCAAAAAGCCACTAGTTTTTCTTCATGCAATGTGTATGTATTTTGGTATCAAGAATGAAGAAGATTGTGGTTTTAACCGGTTCCCTCAAGCCGTTTATGACGCGCTAAAGGATGATCCTTTTGGGAACCAACTCGTTGATTTGGTTGTAAGTATATTTAAGCATCTTGGCTCAGCGGTATGTGAGTGTCCCATCAATTTAGAGGTTGTGGTTTCAAGTCTCGTTGTACACATGTGAGATAGGTGGTGTAGGTTGTAAAATTTGTCGTTCTAAAAAAATAAAAAATAAAATTACTCAAAGCTTTTGTTTACTGCAAAAAATATTTCATTTGTACAAATTCTCTTCTATAAAATTTTTAACAGATGCATGATATTTGCTTTTATAAGCAGCTTAAAGTATTTAAACACACGAGAAATGTAATATTTTTACTCAGTCGCCTACTTATTCTTCTACTTATCCTCTCATGCCACATGTATGTATGTAAATGTGAGTCATCTTATCTTCTATACTAAATGATTGAGTCCTAAAATTATATGTTTAGTCTTAATGATCCATGTCATTACATGCTAAAATCAATCTTGAGAAACCAATTTTGAGTTCCATAAAATTTTATGTCCAATCAAGTTCCGATGCATTGATATACTAAGGGGCCGTTTGTTTTGTGGGGTTTTTATGGGTTTGGGGTTAAAAGTTTCAAATAAATTTGTTAATACAAATATTGTCCTAAAAATGTTATTTATATTTTACGATCTTTGCTTTATTTTGTTAATGACAATTATAAGGTTTATCATTAGCAAAGCATAAATATAAGTTAAAGTCTTTTACATTTATAGTAACAAGCTTTTTAAACTCATTTACATATCACATAATCACTAGGAATTACATTGCATACATATATACTTTTACATGTTTATTTTTATTTTTTAAAAATAGAAATATACACATGACATCATGACATACCTCATTTAGAGATCTTTAGATATCTTGGAAGATTTGAAATATATCTTGGAAAGATCTTAAAGCAAAGGATTAGATTGTGCAAGATCTTGGTTAGATATGGGAAGATATTTAGAAGATTGCCTGTCAGAGACTGGCGGAACTCAGAATTTGGGTCCGCCAAATCCGTGCCCTGTTTGATAAGTTTGCCTATAAATAGCAAGCTGATCATTCAGGGACACTCATAACTCATATAGCATAAATTACATATTCATTCTTTCATACATTACTAACCCATTCATTCATTTCATTCTTAGTGATCTTTCTTTTGTAGCAAAGAGATCAAGCATCAAGGTTCAACATAGTGTTGTAAACCTTTAGTATAGTCACTGTGTGACATTGTATTAGTTCACACATCATTGTTATACCAAACATTCAGTAGTGTCCGGTTAGTGTTTTAGTCCTCAAAACACATAGAGTGTCGGGAGTGGTTGTACCCTTATAAAGAACTCGGTATCTAGCTTAGTACCGGCAAAAGGTTAAGCGGCGTTGGGAGTGGTTGTACCCTTGTAAAGAACTCGGTGTTTAGCTTAGTACCGGAAAAAGAGTAAGCGACGTGTAAAGGTTTTCTCCGCCTAGAAGGGAGCTTGTTTCTTAGTGAAGAAAAACTCTCGAGTTAGAGGCTCGAGGAGTGGAGTAGGGCAAGGAAGAGAGTCCTTGTAGCCGAACCACTATAAACATCCGTGTTGTGGTTTGATTGTTCTTTTTCTTACTTGCATTACTTGTATTGTTTGTTTGTGTACATTAACTTGAAATCACGTTAAGTCTCAAAGCGAATAAAAGTTTAAAACGGTAAAAACTATTCAACCCCCTTATAGTTTTCCACAATTGGTATTAGAGCTATGTTACTCAAGATTTTTAAAATATATTGTATTTTAATACTTGAAACGATCAATGGATTTTGAAAACTACAAAGAAGGGCAGTCTATGCAAAGACCACCACTATTTGAAGCAAATAGTTTTATATATTGGAAAAATCGCTTTGAAACTTATGTGAAGTCAAAGGATATAGATTTATGGTATATTATTGTAGAAGGTGATAATAAACCTATATTAAATATATCAGGTGGTCGAGATGAGGGTACTTCTCTTACTCATCATAGTGATGAGCAAAAAAAGTTGATTGCTAAAAATAATGAAGCTAAAATGATGCTTTATAATGCTTTACCTAGGAAAGAATTTGAAAGAGTCTTTATGTGTAAAACCGCTAAAGATATTTGACAATCATTAATTATCACTCATCAAGGGAACTCACAAGTAAATGATAACAAAATTGATCTTCTTGTTCAACAATATGAACAATTTGCTATCCCTGAAGATGAGACCATTGATAGTGCTTTTGCTAGGTTTAATAATATTGTTACTTCTCTTAAAGCACTTGACGATTCTTTTTCTAGTAAGAACTTTGTCAGGAAATTTCTTAGAGCACTTCATCCGAAGTGGAGAGCGAAGGTGACGGCCATTGAAGAATCCAAGGATCTTTCAAGCATGCCACTTGACGAGCTCATAGGAAATCTCAAAGTTCATGAGATGGTCATGGAAAAAGATTCTGAGATAGTCAAAGGCAAAAAGGAGAAGTTAAAGTCCATTGCCTTAAAAGCTAGGGTAGAGTAAAGTGACGATGAAGAGTCTAGCTCAGATAGCGAAGACGAAGAGTATGCCATGGCCGTGAGAGATTTCAAGAAGTTCTTCAGAAGACGAGGAAAGTTTGTTAGACAACCTCGAGAAGAAAGGAAATCTCTCCGAAAAGACCGTGATGACAAGAAAGGCAAAGTAGATAGGAAGTGTTTTAGGTGCGGTGATACTAGTCACCTAATAGGAGATTGTCCGAAGCCACCCAAGAACAAGACTCAACGAGCCTTTGTTAGTGGTGCTTGGAGTGACAGTGAAGATGATGACGAAGAGCCAAAGAATGACGAAGTTGCTCTTATGGCTCATGACTCTAACGAGGTACAATCTGACTCATCTTACTCCTCTATTGATGATGACACATTAGAAATAGAATACAACAAACTGTGTGAAATTACCCTAAAAATCATAAACAAAAATAAGTTTCTAAAAACCAAAAAGGAGTTTTTGGAAAACGAAGTTTATTGGTTAAAAGAAAAATCTATACGATTAGAAAAGGGTAAAGATGTTAAAGAAACATGTGTTTCATGTCAGGAACTTAAACTAGAAATAGAAACACTTAAGTCCACACAGGAAAAACTTATCAAACAAAATTCTAAATTTAAAAGGTTTGATAAAAACATTAGTTGTATAGATGATCTAATGAAAGTTCAAAAGTTGCCTCATGATAAAACCGGACTAGGTTTTATGAAACTAGGAAACTTAAGTGACTTTGAGAAACAAACAGTGAAAGTACAAGAAACTGTTCCAACAAGTTTAGACACCCACGGATCTGACGGATCCAAAAATTTGGTTCCGCGGGTACTGTTGATGAACAGAAGGCTTGTACTTCGGACCGTACTGAATTTGTAAAAGTTACAAGAAAACCTAGCACTAGTACAACTGTTAACAAACAAAAACCAGCAGTTGCTGTAGGATTAGGAAAAGTTAAAAATGAGTTTAGGACTAAAACGGTTCAACAGAGACCTAGAACCTCTATTCCCAAACGCCCCTTTCCAAAGAGTAACTACAACTCTCAACATCATTATCAAAATAGTTGGAACCCAAACATGCCTAGAAACTATCAAGGTCCCAACTACATGCCATGGAACCCATATCCACCGTTTCTATACATGAATCAAGATACTGCTATGTTTAACCCAAATGGACCTATGAGATATTGGGGACCAAACGCTTGAGTTTCTCTTTAACTTAGGTGTGCTTGAAAGTTGGGTTAGAACCGGACGAGTGGATCAAAGATAGTGGATGTTCAAGACACATGACGGGAAACAAAGGCCTTTTCTCAACCTACCAAGTATACGACGGAGGTAATGTTACTTTTGGTAGTAATCTTAAAAGCAAGATCATCGGAAAATGTACGATCTCTCATGAATCTCTCACTATTGATGATGTTGCTCATGTAGATAACTTAGGTTTTAACTTGCTTAGTATTAGTAAATTGTGCCATAAAAAGTATGACGTACTTTTCAGTGAAAACGGAAGTAAGATACTTAAAAATGGCATAACCGTAGGAAAAAGGTGTTTTGAAGAATAACGTTTACGTTATGAAATTAGACAAAACATCTAAAGACAAACTTTGTCTCACCTCCTTAGACAACAACTCAACTCTGTGGCATAGACGTTTAGGTCACGCCAACATAAGACTCATCCAATCCTTATCATCTAAGGAACTCGTTAGGAACCTACCTAAGTTGAAATACGACCAACACTTTTGTGATGCTTGCAAAATTGGGAAACAAGTTCATAATAGCCATAAGGCTAAAAACATGGTGTCTACATCTAGGTGTCTAGAATTGTTGCATATGGATTTGTTTGGTCCATCCGCTATACAAAGTTATGGAGGAAACTTCTATACTTTGGTAATAGTCGATGATTACTCTAGGTATACGTGGACTAATTTTTTGAAAACTAAAAACGAAGCATTTGATAAATTTGAAATTCTAAGTAAGAAAATTCAAAATCAAATAGGAAATAGCATTGTGTCAATTAGAACCGACCACGTTCGTGAATTTGATAACGAAACCCAATTCGGAGCTTTTTGTGATGCTAATGGCATAACACATAATTTCTCGGCTCCTCGAACCCCTCAATCAAATGGTGTAGTAGAACGTAAGAATAGAACTCTCCAAGAAATGAGTCGAACAATGCTAAACGAACAAAATATACCACAAAAGTTTTGGTGAAATGTCGTAGACACATCAACATACATCCTAAATAGAGTGTTAATTAGACCATTTTTGAAGAAAACACCATATGAACTTTATAGAGGCAAAAAGCATACTTTTGGATATTTTAGAGTTTTTGGAAGCAAGTGCTTCATTTTAAACACTAAGGATTATCTCACCAAGTTTGACCCAAAGTCTTATATGGGTGTATTCCTTGGATACTCACACAATAGTAAAGCATATGTTGTCTTAAACAAAGAAACCTCAAGAGTCGAGGAATCGTTGAACCTAACATTCGACGAAAGTCCACCTCCCTCTGAGACATCACCTTTGGTAGATGATGACTTAGTTGAAAGTCAAATGGTTGAAAACCAAGAAAATGTAGAAAATGACAAAGAGAATGAACCCGTAAGTAGAGAAATAGTCAACATCAAGGAATCTAGAAGTCATCCATTAGATAACGTCATAGGAGAAATTAACGAAAGGACCTTAAGGTCAAGAGTCGAAAACCAAAGTAATTTCTTTTGTTTTGTTTCAACCATTGAGCCTAAAAATATAAATGAGGCTATAAAGACGAATCTTGGGTCATAGCGATGCAAAAAGAACTTAATCAATTTGTTAGAAACGACGTTTGGACATTAGTCCCTCAACCAAAGTGTCAAACCATAATTGGAACAAAATGGGTGTTTAGGAACAAAATGGATGAAAATGGGGTAGTGTCTAGAAACAAAGCTAGGCTAGTAGCTCAAGGCTACAATCAACAAGAAGGTATAGATTACGACGAAACATTTGCACCCGTCGCTAGGCTTGAGTCAATTAGAATACTACTTGCATATGCATGTGCACATGACTTAAACTTTTTCAAATGGATATCAAAAGTGCATTTCTTAATGGTTTTATTAATGAGGAAGTGTACGTTGCACAACCTCCCGGCTTTGCCGATTTTGAAAAACCAAATCATGTCTATAAACTTAAAAAGGCTTTATACGGACTTAAGCAAGCACCAAAAGCTTAGTATGATCGACTTAAGACTTTCCTAGTTGACCATACTCTTTTCACTAAGAAAAAGGGATCACATATAATTATAGTTCAAATATATGTGGATGACATCATATTCGGTTCAACTTGTCAAGAGTTATGCGATGATTTTTCAAAAATCATGCATGATGAGTTTGAAATGAGTATGATGGGGGAACTAAACTTTTTCTTAGGACTCCAAATTAAACAATTAGATGATGGGATATTCTTCAACCAATCTAAGTATATAAAGGATATGCTTAAGAAATTTGGTCTTGAAGATTCCAAACCCATGAAAACACCTATGTCCTCCGAAACCGAACTCACAAAGGACGAAAGAAGGTGAATCCGTAGATAGCACTAAATATAGGGAAATGATTTGTAGTCTACTCTATCTAACGGCTAGTAGACCCGACATTATGTTTAGTGTTTGTCTGTGTGCACGCTTTCAAGAAGATCCCAAAACATCTCATCTTGAAGCCGTCAAACGTATTTTTAGATATATCAAAGGCACTACACATTTAGGATTATGGTATCCCAAAGGAACGGGAATAGAAACCATAGTGTATGCCGACTCAGACCATGCCGGTGACTATGTTGATAGAAAAAGTACAAGTTGTATTTGTACTTTTGTTGGACATTGTCTTACCGCATGGTTCTCAAAGAACAAACGGCATTAGCAATTTCAACAACCGAAGCAGAGTACGTGTCTGCAGGAAAGGCTTGTCAACAAGCACTGTGGATGAAACAAGCTCTCGTCGACTATGGAATTGAACTTAACAACATTCCCATTCTTTGAGAAAACAAAGGAACCATCGACCTTAGCAAAAATCCAGTCCAACACGCTAGAACCAAACACATAGAAATACGTCACCACTTCCTACGCGACAATGTTCAGAAGGGAAACATCTCAATCGAGCAAGTATCCTCAGAGGACAACATTGCCAACATTCTAACTAAACCTCTTAAGAGAGCACCCTTTAACTTCCTTAGACTTGGTTTAGGATTAATGGAACCAAATGCGTAGTTAGAACCTTAGCTCGAACCATAGATTAACCAAACACAACAATAACCAAAAATCAAGCCTGATCCCGTGGAACCAAACGACAACAAGTACGGACCCTTTGTTTTGGTTCTGCTAGATCCGCGACTTCCTGAGTCAGTTTTCTAGTATATTAAACAAACACCATTTATTATGTATCACATTCCCCCAAAACATACAAGCTACTGGAACTCGACTCAAGATAAACCAAACTCACAATTTAGGTCATCCCCTTCAACCAATTTGTGCTTTTAACCTCTCTGTAAGTATCCTAATCATATCTACATTCCTGATCTGAGTCTAGGATTTCTATTTCTTGCACAAAATCAAAACTTGGTGTTTATGCATATTTCTTTTAAAAAAATCATGAAGCATATTTACTGAATTGCATAACAAATCATGTTTTCCTTAGTTATGAATTTCATCTTGTAGGACATTATCATAATTCATCAAAAACCCCATGAGAATTTTTTTTATAAAAATCTTCTCACGACTAGGAAAAACGGTTTTTGCACATTGTTCATACAAATACAAAAACCTTATGTTTTAAACATCACTTGCATAATGTCTCTTGAATGCTAAAGGGAATACATAACTAATATGTGTTTTCGGGTACATTCAAACGAAGCTACATTGAATTAGGAGCGTTTGGGTTATCTCTCATTTTCGTTATAACATTTGCATAAACGAAATTTTCATGCATAAAAAGGAGCCGAGATAACCGCACCTCCACATTATCCCCATGTAGGCACACACTGGAAATATATATACGTATTTTTGATAGTTTTAACTAAACTATGTAATTTTCGTGTCTAGGATAAACATGCCTCCTGCAACATAATATGATCACAAAGAAACCCTCAAATACCTAACTCAACACCATAAAACTAAAGGACTCTCTAGCGACCAAGTCAAAATCTTTAAGGCTTTAGAAAAACGTTATGTTCACGAGGGTAGAACCGTAGACCCCTCATTCTTAGAAGGAACCAATATCCGTGAACAACTAGTCGCCATCCAATTTGATTGCCTTCTAGACATAGATGAACCCATTATTCCTAGATTTGTGCTTGGATTTTATGCAAGTGTTGTTCTTAGTTCAAATGACTATGGCCTCATGAGCATTCACTTCAAAGTTAACCACCTTGAATACACCATCCCTTTGAACCAATTTGCGGAAGTCCTAGGAATTCCGGGTCAAGGAGCTTGCTTTTATTCGGACAAATGGTCATTGTCCATCCTTGATTCCAACCTTGATCGTATGCATCCTTATGACTCCCCATTGTCTCCAAAAGAGACCATCCGTGATCATCTTTTTGTACCTAGGACCTCCCACACTAGGACAAGTCGAGGTAAAGAGGTAGATCGAGATTCGTTTAGCATGGAGCTAAACGAGCTTAGGCCTCACTTTAGAAAGTTGGAAGAGATTCTTAGAGCTAATGTCATTAGCACCATAGGAAATAGGGATCATGTCAACGCAAGCCTTTGCTACATGCTCTTTTGTGTGTCCACCAATCAACCATTCAACTTAGCATACTATATCGCCAAAAGAATGGCCGATATTTCGGTTTTGGGAACCACCGCCATGCCTTATGGGATGCTACTTACCCGTCTCTATAGAGCTTTTGCACCCATTCCTCCAAACGCTAGAGGTTTCGTTCCCGACTACTCCAAAATTGAACACACCTTTGTACCTCTTAGTGATCATAGAGTAGCCGTATCAAGAGGAAAATGAGCTCATCCTCCAACCTCATTGTAATACCTGAAATTCAGATAACCCGTAAAATTACCAAATTACCCCTGATAATATAAAACCTTATAAAATAACTTATAAAATTCCGAAATAATTCCAAAACATCTGAAATCGAACTATATCTGAGACAAAATAATTTCTGGGACAATGTTACATCATTTTACATGTTCAAAAATAATCTTACACATTTATATATATAATTCCGAAATTATACAAATTTAATAAACATAATGTTTTATTTCTTTAATTAGATTATATGTAAAATAAAGTAAGGAAATATGGAGCAAATCAACCCAAAAATATATTTTGATATCATGGGCCGAAAAATACAGATTTCCTTCCCCCCAAGGTCGGTTTGATAACATAAAATCAGATCTCCTATTTTTCTCTTCAAAAAAATCAAATCGCCAAAACTAGAGCAAACCCTAGCGATCCAAAATAATTCGACCAAAGCTTCTGTGCGACTTCTGGGTTTGAACAAGTAATTTTCTGGTGTTCTTGGAGGTGCAAGGGAGCTAGGAAAATTAATGGTTGCTGCGTTTTCTCTTTGGTTCGTCCTTGTTCTTAATTTCTTGTCGAGTGGCTCTAAATCAAGGTAATAATTCTTGCGACTTAACCAAACGTGATAAAATTAATATGGCATTTTTCCAGTGATATTTAGATGTTATATAACTCATATAAAATATGCAAATCGATCCATGCATGCTAATTCTATGCGTATGATAATATAATGGCTATAGAACACGTAAATCACAAATATATGAAATCCGAATTTCTGGGCATGATGGATATTTTATTTAGACCTCTTATGATGTATTAGACCTGGGAAAAATGATAGATCTAATTATGGTGGCCTAAATCAAGTCGTTGTAATTTTAGTGTCTAAAACATACGTAAATATGCAATATATGTTAAACGAATTTTCTGGGCATGTTCACTATTTTTTGTGGGTTCCTTATAAGTAATATGATCTAGGAAAAATATGTTTTTGATTTTTAGAAGCTTAAAATTAACGTGGTTAATTATTGATAAAACCGGATTTTAGAAAAATAAAGAAATAAAATAAAAGGAAATCGTGGCTTCTAGGGTTTGATCTCTTGGATGAATATCTGATCAATTAATGTATTTTAATGATGATTAAATGATGGTTCAATGATTGGTGCATAGTAGGGTTTCTAATTGTTTGTAAAAAGTAATACCGATTTGAAGTTAAATGCATAAGGACCTGTTTTGCCAACTTTGAAACTTCTGGGATATTTTTGTAAGATCATATACATCTGTAATAATGTGGGAAAAATATAACTTTGGGGTCCTAAGTGTAAATTTTGCATAATAATGAATTAATGGGAAATTAGGGTTTCGTTTGGAAATTAATTAAAAGTGAGGGACCAAAAGTGTAAATCTGGAATTCTGAAGTTGTTTTGTGTTAATACTGATATAAAAAGGTTGTTGTGTAATTTTGAGGATTTTTGGGCTAATTATGTAATTGTTATGTAATTATGATTTAATATATATGTTTTGTAAACTTAAAGGGCTAAATATGTAAATTCTGAATTCTGAGGGGTCAAATATGTAAAGTACTGAATTCTGATGATATATTCTGTAAATTTGATATATAATATGTTTGGTTGGTAATTATGGATGTTGTAGGGTTTAAATTATAAAATGTGTAATTATAAGGTTGATCTTGTAAATTATGAAACTAAAGGGGTGTAATCTGTAAATTATGAAACTTAAGGGAATAAAGGAAATTCTGAATAAAGTGAGCATTTAATTCTGTAATTTAAAAGTATTTTTCACAAATGACCTTGGAAATTAATGAAGTTACATTTAAAACCCTAAACTTTGTATAATTGTCATGTAAAACCCTAAACTTCTGTAACTTGATAAAATGTACTGTTATTCCATAATAATCTCTGAATAAGGGTTAAACCTAATCTGAAATGATAATATATGTTGATTCTGGAAAACCTGCTAATTATGGGAACTTACTAAATCTGGAAAGTTACTAAAAATAGAAAGTACATAAAATGATGAGATAAACAAAGAGTAATAATCTGAATAAGGAACTTTAGTAATTCTGTCTTCCTCTTCCTTAGGTGTGAAGAAGGAGAAGTCTTGATCCTCTGATTTCTGTGTTTGTCTGTTTGATTTCTGCTGTGCTAATAAGGTACAGATATTCTGCCCTATTTCAGTAAGGGTGTTTCTTTCCCTTTTCTCTCAGTATTTCATTTTCCTTATTAGGATTCCCTATACCATTGCTATGTTCCCTTTCTGTTGTGAATCTTTGTTGTGATCTGTTTGTCTTGAACCTTTTGTTTGAACCTCTGCTATGATTCTTGTATTCTGAACCTTTTTCCTGAACTCTGATTGATCTCTTGTTCTGAACCCTGAATTTGTGAGTCTTAATTGAATCTGATCTGTGAACCTTGTTCTGAACCTTAACCTGATATATCTGTTGTAAATTCTGATTTGATTTTGGTAAACCTTAACCTGTTAAATCCTTATCTGAACCTAATTGATTTTGAACCTCTATTAAACTACATATGAAACTGTTTAAAGAAAAGCTATTTTAAAGGAAGCGATACCACTTGGAAATGGAAGTTACTAAACGTT
The DNA here is from genome assembly GCA_021014915.2 of Artemisia tridentata subsp. tridentata. Taxonomy (NCBI): domain Eukaryota; kingdom Viridiplantae; phylum Streptophyta; class Magnoliopsida; order Asterales; family Asteraceae; genus Artemisia; species Artemisia tridentata. The sequence continues at coordinate 419,536,812 of CP139507.1, read as the reverse complement.
TTGGAAGACCATTTTTATGAAAACTATTTCGTAAGATCATTTCAAGGAAAACCATTATTAAAGGATTTATTTAAATGAACTTTTGACAGAAACTTCTGAAATGGATTATCGCTATAAATTTTGTAATCATTAACCTTTGGTATACTTTTGGACTATTCGAAATAAACCTTTTTATCTGAACTTAAGCTTTGATATTAAACTTAATCGGATAAACTCTGATTTAAACCTTATTATCTTAATCTGAATTGTTGACATGACCCTTCTGCCATGAACCCGTAGATATGACTCTGTTTATTATATGACATCTGACCTTGACCACAGTCTGATATCCGAGCCAATCACTAGGCATGGGGGTTTCATGTCCATGTCATTGATGCACCGATGGCATGACTCTAGGGCAGGAGAGTGATGACCTGTCCCGTCCCTGATTTTATTTTATCTGGTGTGTTGAGGAGTTTCTGGCCACAGGGGGGCGCATGGATGCATCCTAGTTCTGACTCTGTTATCTGTTATCTGTTATCTGTTTATGTTATATGTTGTTATTATATTTGGTGACTGATGGTGTGTGCGATACACGTCTTTCACATATATCTGGGAGCTGATCACTCCGATTTGATACATGAGGTCACCCCTCATATTATCTGTTACTTGAGAGGTATCCCCTCTGGATTATTATATGATTAATCTGTTATGATATTATCTGTTATCTCTGGGCTCGTGATGGATTTCTGTATTTCCCTAAACCTGGTTTGTACATTATCCCTTTTCTCATATCTTTTCTTTTACCCTTATTCCTTTCCTATTCTTTCACTTTAATTCGGTATCTGTATAATCTGCATTTCGGATTTGTTTCTGTATTGTTATCTGTTATTGTTTCTGTCATCTATATATCTGTTCACTGAGCTCTCGTAGCTCAGCCGCATTTCTTTTCCTGCGGCAGGTTTTAGTAGGAAGCTGGGGATGAGTGAGAATGTACCTCTGGACTTAGGAGGCTTGGTAGCTATTCTGGATTAGAATTGGATAGAAGACATGATGTTTAGAATTAGTTTTGAAAGTTTTTCTTTGTAACCTTGTAGATTCAGTATTTCATTTGTAATCCTTTGAGATTTTTGTATTACTGTAGATGCATGCTCTGTTTTGATCTGATATGAATCCATTATTGTGATATCTTTACCCTTGTCGGGTTGGGGTGTTACACTCATCATCATCATCATCGGTTAGCGAGTATGATGGTTTGCCAAATTCTAGGATTCCTCCACCCGAATAAATGAGTCAACTTCCTCCCATCGACAACCAATCCAAGGAGTTTCGACAAACAAGAGGAATGATGAAGAATATTGGACGTTGGATCATGAAGCTTAACAAGAAGCTCAACAAGAAGTGAGGATTAGGGAGCGTTTGGTATAAGACAATTTCAAACAATGATGTGGTGAATTATTGTGTTTTTAGGATATTATGTTGGTATTAAACATTTATGTGAACTAACGTAACAATGCAGGATGATAACACTTGATGTTATCGATTTTCCGTGTTTAAGCCACTGTTTGGCTTAACATCTTTATATGGTAAGTGCAAAATCATTCGTTTGATCTATGTGTTATCATGTGTTAGAACCTGTGTTTTTGTTTTTAAACAATCACAACTAATTAATTACATATGATTTAGGATAATTTTCGGGATTTCAACGGGTTTCGGGTAGTTTCGTAAGCCCTCTGTTAAGAAAATTCATCTGGCGGATATGGCGAAACCAACTTTTGGGTTTCGTCTGTTGAAAACTTTGGCTCCGCCAATTCTAGTTCAGCGAATTCTGCAGAACCAAATATTTGGTTCCTTATTTGTTATCGGTTGGATCCGCCATTCAACAATAACATTTTTCAAATTTCCCGTCTCATCCCGCTCCTTAGATTATTGATTCTAGTTATTAGAATTTTTCTATTGATCATTAGGCACATTAGGATGATTTAGGAACACTTAGAACTATAAAAAATCCATTTCCCACCAAAATTTGAAAATTCAAAATTTTAATCCAAGTTACCTTTCTGTAACAAGCAAGAAACCCTCCATTTGGTTCCTTGCAATCCGTAGAGCCATCAAATCAATAGATTTCCCACTCACCCTTTGCATTTACTGCATATCTTCCCAAACTCACTCAACTCCATCTCTATGGATTGACTTTGGTGATTTGACAAGCTCAATTTTTTGTTCCAAATCATTAGGAACCAACATTCCTCAATGGATTAACATCAAATCCAAACACAAAGTTCAATACACCTTATTGTCTATAAATTAGCAACCTTAGGATCATCACAATTCACACCTTCACAATCATCTCTAAGCATTACTCCTGTACTTTAGAGCAACCTTCCTCATTTCAACCATGACTAAATCCAACAACTCATCAACCAACAGACCACCACGAAGGACAGCTCGTATGAGTGTCAGACCGTGTTGTTTTGTGAATTTAGCTTCTTCATCAGAAGAGTCTTCACCTTTAAACATTTCTTCACCAATAGCAAATGTGAACTTTCTCAATCTAGCAACTCCAACACCACCTCACATAATCATCAACACTCCACCACCAACAATCACTCCAGTGGCTACCACACCACCACCCGCTCCATCTCAACCAACTAGATCACCATCACCTCCACATTCACCTCAACTTCTGCCCCTTGAGTTGTTTACAACTCCACCTACATCACCTCATCCATACTTGGACAATCTTGAAGACCTTCCACCAAGGTCTACAAATCCTCCACCCTTGACTTTTGAAGGTCAAGAACCACTCCCTTTCCATCCCATTTATCGGGATATCCACGGTCCTCTCTACCGTGACCAAGAACCACCACAACCGCAACCTCAACCACTTTCACCAAGGTCTAACCTTAATGCAATTGATGAGGAAATGTGGATTAACCAACCCAACAACCAAGGCGCGATCAATGAAGATCTTGATCATCTTTATGCCTTCTCAAATATGGTGGATTCCCACCATCATGAGGCAATGGATTTGCAATCAACTTTGATGGCTTACATCATGTCTCCAAACTACATTCCACCATCAAACAACCAACCACCACCACCACCAACTCATGAACAAACCCTTCCACCACCTAGACATGGTTGTATCATGTGCGAGAGGACCGCCCACTTGACTCAACGGACCAACATCTTGGTTCATGAGTTACAAAACGAAATGAGGTTCATTTTGAACCACATTCTCGAGCGCCTAAATGCACTTTTACATCCTCCGCAATAGAAGTCTCTCCTTTGTGTCCTTTTATAGGATTTCTTAGGACTTTTTAGGACTTTTCTTTTTCTATTTTTAGGTTGTTTTTATTGTTGTAACACCTTGTTTTGTGACTTTTGTCACAAACAATTTTCAATGAAGGATGTTATATTTATGCTTGTGGGTGATTACTTTTTGGCATTATATTTTGGTTGGTTTGATTTACTAACATTTGCATCATAATATGGTTGGTTAAAGTCTTGACTTTGTTTGAACTTTGTGATTGGTTTGAACAATTGTACTTAGTTGACTTTTTAAGTCAAACGGGTTGAACCACAATGCTTGGTTGCACCTTTACATATGCATTATGCTACTTGGTTGGATTGATTCATAAACAAATAACCTTTGTTTTGTAGCATTTCTCAACCTTGAATCAAATACGTTGGTACCCTAGCAACTGGGAGTATTAATCAAAGGGGAGCAATATCATTTACTAACTATTGTTTTGTAGGTTCATTCATAATCCTTGAATCATATACGTTAGTACCCTAGCAACGGGGAGTATTGATCAAGGGGGAGCATATCATACACTAACTTTTGTTTTGTAGGTTCATTCATGCATCATGAACTTGGAACTGCAATTAGAGGGAGTATTATCCAAGGGGGAGCTTTAAGTTCTCAAAATCATTGCATCATTCTTGGTACTCCAAATTAGGGAGAGTAATAACCAAGAATCGTTCACCACATTCCGCTATGCATTTCTACTTTTTGTTTCAACAAAAAAGGGGAGATTAGATTAAGCTCATACATCACTGTTAGTACAGACAGTACATGTTTTATGTTTCAAAACCTGCGTAAAATTAACTTAATCTATATTTTTAAAAGACTTTCACTTTACTTATTTCATTGCTTAAAAATAAACTTTATGTTTTGTCATCAACAAAAAGGGGGAGATTGTTAATACAAATATCGTCCTAAAAACGTTATTTATATTTTACGATCTTTGCTTTATTTTGTTAATGACAATTATAAGGTTTATCTTTAGCAAAGCATAAATATAAGTTAAAGTCTTTTACATTTATAGTAACAAGCTTTTTAAACTCATTTGCATATCACATGATCACTAGGAATTACATTGCATACATATATACTTTTACATGTTTATTTTTATTTCTTAAAAATAGAAATATACACATGACATCATGGCATACCTCATTTAGAGATCTTGGAAGATTTGAAATATATCTTGGAAAGATCTTGAAGCAAAAGATTAGATTGTGCAAGATCTTGGTTAGATATGGAAAGATATTTAGAAGATTGCCTGTCAGAGACTGGCAGAACCAAATGGTTCAAAGGGCGGAACCCAAAATTTTGGTCCGCCAAATCCGTGCCCTGTTTGATCAGTTTTCCTATAAATAGCAAGCTGATCATTCAGGGACACTCATCACTCATATAGCATAAAATCACTTCCCTCAAACGGAGTGAGAGAAGGGGAAGAGTCGGAAAGAATAGGTTGAGAAGAAGGAGTGGGATCACCACTCGAAGAATTATTCGAGAATCCAAGAACTTCTTAAGAATACTCCTCCGAAGCAATGTCAATGACATCAATTCGATTAACCGAAATAGAATCGTGGTTGGAGGAGTATTTGAAAGTTCGATCAAGATTAAAGGTCACAGCCTCATTATCAACCCGAAGTGTTATTTCTTCGCCATAAACATTAATCAAAGCACGCCCGGTCCTTAAAAAGGATCTCCCTAAAATAAGGGGAACCCGAGGATCGGCATCGAAATCAACGATGACAAAATCGGCAGGGAAATGGAACTTTCCAACTTTGACAAAGACATCCTCGGCTATTCCAATTAGACGAGATATAGAACGGTCCGCTAGCTCGAGGGTCATGCAAGTTGGAGTAAGTTCAGGGAGAGAAAGCTTTTTCCACACGGAAAGCGACATTAGGTTGATGCTTGCACCAAGATCGGCCAAGGCGTAGCATTCAACCATTCCCGGGAAATCACATGGGATAAGAAATTTTCCAGGATCACCAAGCTTCTCGGGAAGCTTCTTGAGGAGAACCGCTGAGCAATTTTCATTCAAAGGGGTTTTTGCTAGTTCAAACAATTTTTCTTTGTTACTCAACAAACCCTTAATTGTGGAAGCAAACTTGGGCATAAGGAGTAAAGCATCCGCAAAGCTTATGTCGAAATGAAAATCTTGGAAGATTTGGAAGAATTTCTCCATTTGATTCGAAGCTTTTTCACGGAGCTTTTGATTGTTTAATCTTGATGGATAAGGAAGTTTGGTTTTGTCGGGAGCTTCTTTGGGCTCAAAAACAACTTTTGGATTAGGGGGTTGGAAAACCGTAGGTTGGACGTTTTCGGTACTTCCGTTATTAGTAGGAAGTTCTGTGTCCTTTGTCGCTTCGGTCTCACGGTCAACTACCTTGGGAGGAAGAGAAGAAGAGGTAGTTGGAGCCATGGGTCCATCATAAGAAACACCACTCCGAGTAGTGATCGCCTTTACATCGCCCCTCGGGTTAGCGATCGTGTTGCTAGGAAGAGTACATGAGCCCAAGGGTCGATCATTTAAAGACTTCTTGATTTCCGAGATTTGATTAACCAACAACCGATTGGTTTCTTCTTGGGATTTCATGAATTGCTTCAACAATTCATCCGAGGATGTTTGATTTTGATTAAAACCTTGGTTTTGATTGAAATTATGCCCTCGGTTTTGATTTTGAACATTCCCTGGATGTTGGTTAAAATTTCCCTGATTTTGACCTCGGATTTGATTTCCTTGGTTTTGAAAACCTTGGTTTTGGTTTTGATTGTAATTCCCTTGGTTTTGAAAACCTTGATTTTGATTAAATTGGGAATTTCGGTTTTGCACATTCGAATTTGGATTTTGATTAAATCTGGGTGGTCCGAGAAAGTTGTTTGAACGGTAGCTGAGAAGATTACGGTCTCCTTGCGGTTGGTAACCATTACCTCCCGTGTTAAAGGTTCCCGTAGCACAAACGTTCACTTGAGTGTAGCCACCGGAGGCTGGGCACTCGGAATATGTGTGAGGACCACCACATGTTTCACAACTTTGATTCACAACATTTACTTGATGATTGTTGTTGTTTTGAATATGAGTTTGATGTATTATAAAGACAGCAGTGGACAAATCATCCATCTTTTTTGTGAGTGCAGCTATCCCAGAAGTAGAAGAGGAAGAAGTAGTGATAGATCTAGTAGACTCATTCCTCCCGGTTGAGGAATCCCAATGATTATGATGGGTGGACATGTTCTCGATTAGATCATAGCACTCTTGTGGTCGTTTTTTCATAAAAGTACCACCGGCTGCAGCATTAATCGTGTCACGGTGTCTCAATGTTAAACCATTATAGAACGTGTCTATTATGGTGACTAATAACATGTTATGGTTTGGACACCGATCAATCGAAAGCTTATAGCGTTCCCATGCCTCAAATAATGATTCATCGGGAAGCTGACGGAAGTTGCTTATGTCATTTCTCAACTTCGTCACCATCGATGGTGGAAAATATTTTGCCAAGAATTTTGAAGTCATTTCATCGAAACTATGAATTGAATTCTTGGGAAGACGATCAAACCATGCGGTGGCATGATGCGTCAAAGAATAAGGGAAGAGATATAGACGAAGGGCGTCATCGGTGACCCCATTTTGTTTCATGCTCTGGGTGACGGTAAGGAATTTATCAATATGCTTGTTTGCATCGTCACCCGGCAATCCGTGAAATTGGCAAGAATTTTGGACTTGTTGGATCATGTGATGTTTAAGTCCAAAATCCGCGGCTTGGACATTAACGGGGGCAATCGGGCCACCACGCCCTTGCATTGTTGGTTGGCACAACTCCTCCATCGTTCAGAGATCGGGAGCTGGCTCATCATTGTTTGTATTGTTATTCATCTCTTCGTCGTCTTGAAAATCAAGACGTCGACCTCGACGAATAATTCTTTCGGGATTGGAAACTGGTGAAAGAAGATTGGGTGTAGAAGAACGGGTGTTCATACACCACAAAGAAACAAAAATTTAAAAAGAAAACAAAATTTGAAACTGAAAATATTTTTGGATTATTATATATTCACACAATATTTTTGGGATCGATTCGTCAATCGAAATTCGTTTCACACAAAACTACTCGCAGAGTGGCGGAGAAGCAAAGGTTCGCTCGAAAGCTGATTAAAAACCCGCCTCTTTCGGTTTTTCAATTTAATGTCAAACCATCCTTAAACCACTTGTATAGGTTGTAATTTCAAGATAATCCGAAAACGATTAATTTACGATTTGTTTTGTTGGATATTTTTATGGTATTGTAAACATTTTAGGAAAAGTGTTTGTGGTGTTTTTTAATTTTTGTGATTTTTTTGGTTTTTTGAAAATATTCACAAAAATACTGAAAACTTCACAAGGAAGGGTTTTCAAAACACGAATCGCGAAATTAAAAATTCGCTTCAACCTTCCCCGGCAGCGGCGCCAAATTTTGATTCGATGGAATCCACGTATTTTTCTCCAAGGATTTACAAAGGAAATATGTAAACCCGAGTCGTTTTTCCCAACGAATGATTGAATGAAATTTGTGATTTGGATCGTGAATCGTGCGATGAATAGTGAAAATAAAGGGATTTTGGGATTTTAAACTAAAATAAGTGAACATGAACTAAAAACGATTTAATAAACAAGAAAAACGATAATCTAAAGTGCTCGTAATTAAAAACGTAAAGGAAATCTAAAAGCACGTTTAAACCGGGAAATCCCGAGCCTAAACGTCAAAACGATGAAATATTAACTCTACGGGTACAAATCTATTTTTCCTAAATTCTAATTAATAAAAGAATATTTAAAAAAAAAATTATATTTTTCTGATAATTATTTAATTTAATATGATTTAAAAACTATTTATTTATTTATTTATTTATTTATTTATTTATATTTTTTTTTCTTTAAAAGCTTAATAAGCACAATAAAATAAGCAACTTTTACAAAAACAAATATTTATGAAAACTTGAAATAAGCACAGAAAGAGCAGATTAAGGTGGCCGCTTATAAGAGACTTGATTAAATTTTTTTATTTTATTTTATTTTTTATTTTTTTTCTTTTTGAAACTAATAAAAAATATTTAACTTTTGAAAAGAGATTATTTTTAAAACTCACTGAATAAGCCAGAAATAAGCAGAATAGCTTATCAGAAGGTTTGAAAAAATGAAAAATAAGATGGATTCTATTCTAATGGACTATTAAGCTAAAGCAAATCTGAAATAAGCTAGAATACTAACAATAAGCTACAAAAGTACAAGCAATAAGCACTAAAGCCAATCAAATAAGCAAAAAGTCCACTGAGGTCTTCTGATGTTCTATTGGTGCAAGGCAAAAAGTGCCTATTTTAAGCTAATAAAAAGCACTTATAAGCTAATTCTAAAAATAAAAAAAAATACAAACAACTAGATAAGCCAGCCAAGTTTAACTGTGCTGAATTTCAGCTAAATTGGACTTAAGATGAACAAAACAAAAATCAAAAACAAAGGGTTGTTGGGACAGTGGCAAAACTGTAAATAAACAAAAAAAAACAGCCCTAATGGTGCAAGTTCAAGCTTCTCAAAAGCTTGTCAGAAAAATTCACAAAAAAAAAATAAATAAAAATACAAGCTATTATATTAGCAACAAAACTCTTTGCATACCAATTTTCAGAACATTTGGACAATAAATGAAGAAATTAAAAATCAAAAACTCAAGGCTGTTTGGACAATTTTCTCTCTTTTTTTTTTTTTGACTTTTTTCTGTTTTTGCAAGGTTGACTTATGTGAGTTTTGATTATTCCTAAACAACTCGATATGATGTTCTAGGCTATGGTAAGACTAAATTGAGCAATCTAAACAACTTTTAAACCTAAGATGATGATTATGCAAACTAAAAATCCTAACAGGTTATGCAGACTAAGATTAAAGGGTGATTTTGACTTTTTTACTTACAACCTACAACTTTTATGCTTGAACTATTCTATATTTACCTAATGCATACTGTCTAAGCTATTTTTAACTACTGGTAAACACAAGAGCACAGAAAAACTAGCAGATCCAAACACCCCTAAAGAAACTGTTTTAGAAAATTTTATGAAGCAAAGGGGTGTTTTAAGCCATAATCTACCACAATTAAGCTTATACTGAGTATATTAACTAAAATTTAGCCTAAATCAAAGACAATAACAAACAGAAAATCATTAAAACTAACAAATGCAAATTAAGTAATTGAAGACAGATTTAAGATAAAATGAAACAACAAGCTTAAAATTCACAAGTTTAACAGAGAATAAGCTAAAACATACTGAATTAAAGCTACTGTAACAGAAATTAAGCTAATCATGACAGAATCAAGCAGAAATGAAAGAGAAATAACCTTGGGCTCTAGCTAAACAAGAGCACCAAATAAATGGCAGCTACAAGCTCCTAGCTTGTTTCACAACAAGCTAGTTAAAGTTCCTCTGGCCAATCTAATTCGACCACTTCCAATGCTTTCCACAGTCTCATGCTAAGGTATGATTATTTCTTTTATTTTATTTTTTTGATTTTTTTTTTCTTTCTGATTTGAAGTGAGATTAAAGTAGAAGCTGGTTTTAGAAAGCTTAAAAATAACTAAGTGAGCTTATGAAACAATATTGGAGCATAACTAAGATTTCTTACAAAAAAAAAAAAAAAAAAAAAAAAAAAAAAAAAAAAAAAAAAAAAAAAAAAAAAACTTCGATTTGCTATTAATTAGGAAAACGAGCACAAAGCTTGGAATGAAAACTGAAAGACTTATATTTAACTTTGAAAACTGAGTACAAATATTAAACTAAGAAAACTAGAAAAATCAGGCCTCCTAAGGCTTACAAATGAGCTCCTATTTATACTAGAAGAGTGAAAATTAAAAGTCTTCAACTTGTGTGCTTTCTTTTTGAGATAAAACAATTCTGGACCACTTTTGTGCTTCTTCTAAGCAAATCCCATCCATTGGATTAGATTGGAATTCATCTCCGCCTTTGGATTCATTTTGGCGCCCAAATGTATACACGGATTGATGACATGGCATTGGATACATGTGAGGGGGTGGTATCTTGTGAAGAGTTTTGGCTTGGAGTGGGGTGGAGTGGCTAGGAGGAGGGAGGTTGAGTATGGCAGTGATAGGAGCAGAAGTGGTGATGATGGTGTTGGGTGTGACAGGGAAAAGCGGGAAAAGTTATAAGGGTTGGAGGTTGACTTTTCTTGACCCGGGTTATAACAAAAGGGGTACGGGTTGTGGGGTTTTGGATATTGGGTTGGGTATATGTATTTGGTTGGGCCGGATTTGGGTTTGGATTATTTTTAGGTTTAGATTTAAGGTAAGGTTTAGGGTAATTAGGGTTAGGTAAAATGATTTTTGGTTTTGGGTTCGGTTTTCCAAGCTGATTCTAATGCCGTTCCAAAACTATATCCCGGGGTTGACTTTGAATCTGACTTTTCTTGACCAAATGCACAATTGTTGTCGAATTGCTCAAAAATGTCCGTAATCGCTCTATTTTCAACCTTTTGTACCTGAAACACATAAAACACAAACCAAGGATATCTGCAGTATAATTTGGGTGTTTTTGGTCATTTTTGTGTCTTTTATGGGTATAAAATGATGAGTATTTATACACTCATCACATATCATATACAAAGCAAACCTAGGATGCATCCATACGCCCCTGCAACGATATTAGTGGCCAAACATATATAATAATTGAGCCCATAATAAATAAATAAAAAGGGACAGGACGGAACATCACTCCACCGCCCTAGAGTCATGTCAGAGGTGCATCAATGACACGGCCATGGAACCCCCATGACTAGGAAACAAAGTGGCTCGGGTATCAAACTGTAGGGTTTAAAAATCATATTATATCAACGGTCCATTATTTTCATAGCAAAGGTTCATAGTCAAAGTTTTCTATCAAATGTTTATTTAAAGAAATCTCTTAATAATGGTTTTCATAAAAATGATCTTTAATAACGGTTTTCATAAAGGTGGTTCGTAAAAGTAGTTTTCATAAAAGTTAGTAAAAGTCCATATAAAAGTGGTAACGCATCGTGCTCATAAACATCGTTTTAAAATAGTTTTTCTCAAAACATTTCCATGATATAATTAAGAAAGGTTTTCACATCCAGTTACAATATCAATGGTTTACAATCTAAGGGTGCATAGCAAAGGCATAGATCAAATAAGAAGGCCATAATAAGAAGGCCCAAATCAACGGCATCATAGTCAAAGCTAATATCTAAAAGATGTGTACGAATCATGAGAAACCTTAAGAGATAAGGTCAGAATATTTGTACCTTAGACCGCAAGTGCAAACATAACAGAAACATAAAGATCGGAATCAAACTCCTTCTTCAGCGAATCTACACTAATACATGATCGTCTTATTATTAATATCTTATTCAAATCAGATTACTTATTTTAGCCGGCTTTCCATTTTTAGTAACTTTCCTTTTATAGCAGCTTTCCAAAAATAGTAACTTTCCAAAAATAGTAAGTTCCCTCTTTAAGTAGTTTAACCATTTTAAGTAACTTTCTATTTTTAGCAGGTTTCCCGAATTAGTAAGTTTCTATAATTAGAAGGTTTCGGTATTGAGAAGGTTCCTAGATTAAGAAACATTAGTTGTTAATATCCAAGGTTATCATTTAATCAATTTAAGGTATCAAACGTGAGTATTTTAATAGTTTAAGGTTCATAATGATAATTATATAAGTTTAGGGTTTATTATGCAAATATCACAAGTTTAGGGATTATAGTGCAATTATTGTAAGATTAAGGTATGAAATATAAGTATCATAAAGTTACATGGTTTCACAAGTTAAGCCTTTTAGTTTAGAAAATGATAAGTTCAACCCGTAAGTTTAATAATACACAAATAACCCCTTATTTAGCCTTTTAAACTTGTTATCAGCTTTTATCTATGAACAGGTCACAACTTTACGAATTTTTGAACCACATCAGAACTCAAAAATAAAATTCACAAAAATTTCCACCAGTACTTCAATGTCTTTAGAACCCACACAAATTTTCCCATAATTTATTAGTTAGTTTAACCCCACACGAAAAATACTCCAACTCAGACTACCCAGAAAACGTATATGCTGCAGTACCCAGAAAGTATCCACTTGGATGACCCACCAATACATCCAGGAAAAATTCCCAAAAATTCATGACATTACTAGGCATATAGAAGTTAAATACTGGAAAGTTTCATGACCCAACTCCTCATGGTTTGAAAATGAAAAATTGGAAAAATGGACTGATTTTCAGAATCCCAAATTCAGCTTCAACACTTAATCACACAAAAATCAAAAACACGACCAAATCAACTCGAAATCACTCCAAATCAATTGGAGAAATTTACCAAGACATAAAACTAAGTTTTCATGAAAAGAAACCGAATCAAATCACTCTATATCATGACCCAAGCTCGTTCACAAAATCGGTTATACATGCTATCCAGTTTTAGGGTTTCATTTTAGACCATTATAACGATTGTTAACGCACCCAAACACATCCATGACCCTCATAATTCATACAACTTGAATTTTAATATCATATTAACATGCTCTAAAAATCCCACATCAATTCACCCACGAATTCTATCAAAACTCTAGCCTTAATTCGTTATTTTATGTGATGATCCATGATTTTATGTAAACTTTGTTTTATGATTTTACGTAACAATTATTTGGCTGATTCGTATGTTAGTTTATCCGATTCATTATAGCCTTTCATGTGACAATATATACGTCAAAGACAAAATCAAAATGGAGGAAAAACAAAAACAAGATAATACCCTTGAAGATCAAATCGATGGAGCAAGAATACAAGGTGGCCGAGCACCACACCTCTCGGTTTCAATCTTTCGGACCAAGCTAGACCACGATCAACCTTGTAGCAACTCACGATCACACCCACGTACAAACACCAACGAAATCCCTTCTTGCTTGCTTATGATCGATCGGAAAAAAAATGAAGAAGATTGGGGGCGGCCGATTGGGATTTGTAGGGAGTTAGGGTTTTTATTATTTTTTTTTCGGTGTTAAGGGAATAATGGAGAAAAAAAATGAACCGATGTTGATAAGGAGGAGAGGGGAAACCGGCCTAATTAGGGGGAGGGATGGGAGTAAATCTCTCCCCTTCCAAATTTAAAAGATGTCATTTTATTCATTTAGTGTAATGTGTAAGTTGTGCACAAAAATAAAATAAATGGAACCTTAACCGAAAACGTGTAGTCGTGTACATAGATAAATAAATGTGTAACACTCGTTTTATCATAAGTCTTTTATTATCGTAAACTTTTATTCGTTAAATTATTAACCGTTAGATACTTAGGTTATATTCGGGATGAAATGTCTTTTATAAATTTGAGATCAAAGGGTATTCTGGGTATTTTACGTGTTCAAAATTTCGGGTTTTACAACTCTTCCCCTCTAAAAAAAAATTTTCGTCCTCGAAAATTGAAGTGAAACGAAACGGAAAGCACAACGAACCGAGAACGGAAATGTGAATGACTTGTTTCTCATGACTCGATCTTGTCGATCCAAAATAGCTTCGGGTTTCTCAGGAAAGACATACCATACTGAATCCAGAACAAAAGAATAATTTACCAAACGTAACAGATGATAATCGTATTCTCTCGGAAGAGATATGGGGAATACGTAGGATTTGACGTATATATCGTCCGTGGAATTTGATTAGACAAACCAGATGAGAACGTACCGAATCACAGAAATATGAGGGTGATAAATATGCTTATGGAAGATAATTCAATCGATAACATCGGACGGTAGAAAGCTCTACAACGAACCCTAAGATCGTTATCAAAATACAGAGGTCAACAAACATGTCTCGATGATCCAACTTACCAAATCGTACGGCGATAGGGCAGATCAAACGTATAGGTTGAAAGATCCTAAAGTCTTACTATTCGCAGATGATCTCAAACAGCTATCAGAAATTCTAAGGTTTCTAAGGCACTCCTCGAAATATCCTATGATCACAATAAGTGCACGTTATATGATGTAAGTATTATCACGTTGGCCAGACGTCATAATACTAGCATCATATAAATATGCCCTCATGATGACCATACTTTATCTCAAGTCGTGAAATAGCAACTTATCTTAACCACCTAACAGTCCTTCTATTCCCTAGGGTTGGTCCGAATCGATCATCATTACGAATTCAAAATCAGAGAAACAGAACGTACAAATAATGTAACGGAATTAGTAAGCATTAAATGAAGTACGTCGTCAAAAGTGTCAGGTCTTCCACAATTCATCAAAATTCTCATATTAAAATCGTCATCCAACATACGCAGAGGGAACACAGAACATAATTACTAACAGAGAACCTAAATCATTCAAAGGATCTTATCATCAGGTAACGGAAACTTAAGTAGGTTGAGAGGAAGTGAATTACGCCATCAATAGCTTCATCCTTCACAGAATCAACTCTTCCAAACCCAAACGTTTGCTTCAAAATTCATCCATTCAAATACATGATCTCAAATCTCTTCCATCCGCAAGTCTGCTTCTGCTATCAATTCATCTTAGTACAACCAAAATGAAAAGAGAAGCAAGACTGCGTGTCTTCGACAGGTCTTCTAGCACAGCTCTAAATTCGCCAACTCGATTACATTCTCCTTCTATGTCCGCCACCACCTTCGTCTTTGCAAGAAAGGTCTTCCAATCTTCAAGGTGAACACCGCTGCTGTCCCCTCCAGGTGATGAGTTGAATAGTTCGTCTCCTACGGTCTAGTTATCTTGATGCCCGAACTGAAATCTCCACGTGCTGCATGAAATATAATCTAGTCCTTTCTCAGTTTCTCTCTTCTTCTTATATGCTTCTTCCACGGTAACACCTGTCACGATCATCTCCTACTACTCTTCTACAAGGTTTCTAGCTACGATAACGATCGTCAATCTTGGTCCTTTATGTGGGAAACTCTGTCATCACAGGATACCTGGTAGTGCTGTCAGCTACAATCTCTGAACGCCAATCAAACCTACTCTTCCAGAACAAAGGGTCATTCTACTTAATACGAAAATGATCTACATGTTCCTCTTTCGTCTCTAGACACAACACAACGTCATACTATGACAATTTGTCCAATTACTCACGAAAACATGATTCTATTGGCCAATACAATTGGCATCATTAAAACTCATAATGATCACAACGAGTACGAAAGCAGCTTCAGGAATCGTCTTAAGGAAACTTCATATCTACTTCACATCACCTATCTTCCTCTTCACGAATGAAGCTAAAATGCTCCGCGGAGGTTACTCTCAGTTAGTCAACTCCCTTCTTTGAAGTTCTTGTGGTTGCTTCTTCAGTCCTTCAAATCTAAATGAGGCCATCTGATACGGAGTTTCAAAGGTAGATCAAATCAATCATTGATACGCGAAAATGGATAATGATTACGAATAGTGATACGGTTGGGTTCACGATAGTCGATATGCCACCGCATACTCCCCTCTTTCTTCTTCATAAACCAACAGGAGCATTCAATGAGAAACACTGAGGTGAACAAAATCATATTCCATCAGTTCCTTCAATCTCTCAACTTCTATAGCATCATGGTTTCGTCAACTGAGATCCGTTCAATGCCAACTCTACTCCCCAAGCAGGAGGGAATCCCAAGAGGTTCATCAGAGGACACCAGAAGATTTGTACAACAAATACTTCCAATGCCAGAGCTTTCTAAGGGTGGATACTAATAGGTTTCAGGAGTAACCTGACAATCAAATGGGATCGGCGTATGTGCTTTCATAGCAACATTAATCTTAACAGATTTAAGCGGTTGAGAGTCATCATAACAAAAGTAGGGTGAAGCAGATTGTTAAAGGTCACAATTCAGATACGGTAGTCTATGGTAAATTTACGAAGAGCCATACAATCCATAACCAAAAGACCTCAAAGTCAATTATATCAAGAGTAAACAGGTCCGTAGAACGAATACGGTCGTTAAACCAGACGGATAGTTCATATATCAGAGTCAAGCACATGGTTCATCAAGGTGTTGAGATAGATAAGCGAACAGTTCAAGGTGTTGGAATTTTGTTTATCTTCTTAGCATAAGTGGCAGGTAGGGTGTCTATCATTGGTAATACGAACATCGTATAACTGTCAAAAGTGAGATGTATGGAATATTAGTTATCAGCATCATCATGCTCAGCTAACAATTTCGTACTGAGATAGTATTTACATCATATCCTTCCAAAGGGACTGATCGGCAAACAAAGTTCATCATTCGAATGGAGGGAAACAATTCTCCATATATTCATGGTTAATCATTACCAGAGTTCTCATAGGAGTAGTAATGGATTATGCAGGGCTGAGTAGTATCAGATGATACATTATATTCAGCATATGCAATGAATTCACAGAATGTGTCAAACACATTACGGTTGAATGACCTTCGGGATGGTCGGAAAGGTATCAAACTGTTTATCAAACAAATCGGAGATGGAGATCAGAATCAGGAAGTGAAACTTAAATGGTGTAAGGTATCCATGTAGTTCTTAAGGCATTCCAATCTTACTTGGTTACTAAGCTTAGGTTGCAAAACTTTTTAGCTTCTGAAACAAATGTTCTTATAAGGCATAGCTAAAGGCAGAGGCACGAATCAGAGTGATGCGGAAGCAATGCTACTCACGTAGATGTCCTAGTCTACCCATTCCTCACCGGTAATAACTTAAGTTCCTATGGGGAAATCCTAAAGCAAGTTCTCAAAGGTTTTCTTATGAGCGCCTATAGTGGAAACTTAATGGTCCAAACTTCCCAGGTCAAGGTTTAATGTACTACAAGTCGCAGCCTATTCTCTAATACCATAATTGTAACACCCCAACCCGGTAAGGGTAGAAGTATTACGTTATGGTGACATATCAAAGCAAACACAAGCATATGACTTAAATAATACAAATGGATTTCAAATGTTACAAAGGGAAAATCTGAAATACAAGGTTACAAATGAGAATTACAATAAATACTAAGTCTAAAAATATAATCACTTTTAGTCATCTCTAATCCAGAATAGCTATCAAGGTATAGTCTTCTAAGTCCAAAGTACTCTCCACTCCTAACCCAGCTTCCAACTAAAACCTGTCGCAGGAAAAGAAATGCGGCTGAGCTTAAAAAGCCCAGTGGACAGATATATATAAACAAAACGAAAGGTAAGGGACAAAAGTATACTATGGTGCATTAGGGAAAAACATAAGGCATAAATAAATGGATATCAAGAGTAAGGAAAGGTCAGTAATCTACCACGAGCCCAACCAAATTAAATATAATCTCATAGTAACCATAGAGGAGCGACCTCTCAAATATGTGAAGGACGTGTAATGCACACAGCATCAATCACCAAATCAAGTTATATCATATCATATCATATCATATCATATACAAAGCAAACCTAGGATGCATCCATACGCCCCTGCAAAGATATTAGTGGCCAAACATATATAATAATTGAGCTCATAATAAATAACAAAAAGGGAAGGGACGGAACATCACTCCACCGCCCTAGAGTCATGTCAGAGGTGCATCAATGACACGGCCATGGAACCCCCATGACTAGGAAACAAAGTGGCTCGGATATCAAACTGTAGGGTTTAAAAATCATATTATATCAACGGTCCATAATTTTCATAGCAAAGGTTCATAGTCAAAGTTTTCTATCAAATGTTCATTTAAAGAAATCTCTTAATAATGGTTTTCATAAAAATGATCTTTAATAACGGTTTTCATAAAGGTGGTTCGTAAAAGTAGTTTTCATAAAAGTTAGTAAAAGTCCATATAAAAGTGGTAACGCATCGTGCTCATAAACATCATTTTAAAATAGTTTTTCTCAAAACATTTCCATGATATAATTAAGAAAGGTTTTCACATCCAGTTACAATATCAATGGTTTACAATCTAAGGGTGCATAGCAAAGGCATAGATCAAATAAGAAGGCCATAATAAGAAGGCCCAGATCAACGGCATCATAGTCAAAGCTAATATCTAAAAGATGTGTACGAATCATGAGAAACCTTAAGAGATAAGGTCAGAATATCTGTACCTTAGACCGCAAGTGCAAACATAACAGAAACATAAAGATCAGAATCAAACTCCTTCTTCAGCGAATCTACACAAATACATGATCGTCTTATTATTAATATCTTATTCAAATCAGATTACTTATTTTAGTCGGCTTTCCATTTTTAGTAACTTTCCTTTTATAGCAGCTTTCCAAAAATAGTAACTTTCCAAAAATAGTAAGTTCCCTCTTTAAGTAGTTTAACCATTTTAAGTAACTTTCTATTTTTAGCAGGTTTCCTGAATTAGTAAGTTTCCATAATTAGAAGGTTTCCATATTGAGAAGGTTCCCAGATAAAGAAACATTAGTCGTTAATATCCAAGGTTATCATTTAATCAATTTAAGGTATCAAACATGACTATTTTAATAGTTTAAGGTTCATAATGATAATTATATAAGTTTAGGGTTTATTATGCAAATATCACAAGTTTAGGGATTATAGTGCAATTAGTGTAAGATTAGGGTATGAAATGTAAGTATCATAAAGTTACATGGTTTCACAAGTTAAGCCCTTTAGTTTAGAAAATGATAAGTTCAACCTGTAAGTTTAATAATACACAAATAACCCCTTATTTAGCCTTTTAAACTTGTTATCAGCTTTTATCTATGAACAGGTCACAACTTGACGAATTTTTGAACCACATCAGAACTCAAAAATAAAAGTCACAAAAATTTCCACCAGTACTTCAATGTCTTTAGAACCCACAAGAATTTTCCCAGAATTTATTAGTTAGTTTAACCCCACACGAAAAATACTCCAACTCAGACTACCCAGAAAACGTATCTGCTGCAGTACCCAGAAAGTATCCACTTGGATGACCCACCAATACATCCAGTAAAAATCCCCAAAAATTCATGACATTACTAGGCATATAGAAGTTAAATACTGGAAAGTTTCAGGACCCAACTCCTCATGGTTTGCAAATGAAAAATCGGGAAATTGGACTGATTTTCAGAATTCCGAATTCAGCTTCAACACTTAATCACACAATAATCAAAAACACGGTCAAATGAACTCGAAATCACTCCAAATCAATTTGAGAACTTTACCAAGACATAAAACTAAGTTTTCATGAAAAGAAACCGAATTAAACCACTCTATATCATGACCCAAGCTCGTTCACAAAATCGGTTATACATGCTATCCAGTTTTAGGGTTTCATTTTAGACTATTATAACGATTGTTAACGCACCCAAACACATCCATGACCCTCATAATTCATACAACTTGAATTTTAATATCATATTAACATGCTCTAAAAATCCCACATCAATTCACCCACGAATTCTATCAAAACTCTAGCCTTAATTCGTTATTTTATGTGATGATCCATGATTTTATGTAAACTTTGTTTTATGATTTTATGTAACAATTATTTGGCCGATTCATATGTTAATTTAGCCGATTCATTATAGCCTTTCATGTGACAATATATACGTCAAAGACAAAATCAAAATGGAGGAAAAACAAAAACAAGATAATACCCTTGAAGATCAAATCGATGGAGCAAGAATACAAGGTGGCCGAGCACCACACCTCTCGGTTCCAATGTTTCGGACCACGCTAGACCACGATCAACCTTGTAGCAACTCACGATCACACCCACGTACAAACACCAACGAAATCCCTTCTTGCTTGCTTATGATCGATCGGAAAAAAAATGAAGAAGATTGGGGGCGGCCGATTGGGATTTGTAGGGAGTTTGGGTTTTTATTATTTATTTTTTTCGGTGTTAAGGGAATAATGGAGAAAAAAAATGAACCGATGTTGATAAGGAGGAGAGGGGAAACCGGCCTAATTAGGGGGAGGGATGGGAGCAAATCTCTCCCCTTCCAAATTTAAAAGATGTCATTTTATTTATTTAGTGTAATGTGTAAGTTGTGCACAAAAATAAAATAAATGGAACCTTAACCAAAAACGTGTAGTCGTGTACATAGATAAATAAATGTGTAACACTCGTTTTATCATAAGTCTTTTATTATCTTAAACTTTTATTCGTTCTATTATTAACCGTTAGATACTTAGGTTATATTCGGGATGAAATATCTTTTATAAATTTGAGATCAAAGGGTATTCTGGGTATTTTACGTGTTCAAAATTTCGGGTTTTACATTGAAGGTTCACCAATAACTTGTTCTATTGGATGGTGATTTGTCCATTGAAGCGTAGAAGGGTACATTGGGTTTAACGTATGTGTGTTAGATGGTTCTTGTAACCTAGAAGATGATTCAGTAGAGTCCGTAGCAAACGGATTTTTGAATACTTCTTCTTCTAACGCAGCATCATTTTGGTTATCTGTTGTTTCTTCTTGAAGTGGTGTACTTTGGTTTTGCTCATCAACTCTTGGTAGAACAATTTCAAGTACTGGAGTTGTTGGAGTAGATGTAGATGATGTTGAGGGAGTTGGTGCGTCAGCTTCGATTGTAGTAGATGCATCTTGTGGTGGTGGTAGTTGATGGTTTTGAGCGAGTGTAGCGGAATGATGTTGTGATGCATTTGTCGAAGTTCCACCATGGTACTCATCAAACATTAACTCAAAGAAATTTTCCAGTTCTGTTCTGAAGGTATTTCAGTGGTTATTGATTGAGCTCTTTGAGGTACGAGTCCAGAACTAATGTTTCCAGAAGTCTGCGGGTTTGGTACGGGTCCTAATCTGTGTTGATTAGAAGCCATTGGGTTAAGCGCAGGTTCTAGGGCGAGTCTCTCAGAAGCCATTTGTTAAATCTCATCAAACTTCACATTCATCGTCTCTATTATCCTTTTTGTTCTTCTATTATACACCCTGAATGCCCTCGAGTTTTCTGAGTATCCAATGAAGATTCCAATATCACCTTTAGCTTTCAGCTTCCCTAGATCTTCTCTGTCATTCGTTGGATAGCACAAAGCGCCAAACACTTGAAGATAAGAGATATCAGGTTTTCGATTATTCACTAGCTCATATAGCGTTTTATTGAATCTTGGGCGGATTAGGGAACGGTTCTGAGTAAAACAAGCAGTAGCTACAGCATCAGCCCATAAGAATAACGGTGCACTAGAATAAATCAGCATTGTGCGAGCGGCTTCCACAAGAGTTCGATTTCTTCTTTCAACTTCCCCATTCTGTTGTGGAGTTTTGACTACTGATGTTTGATGTGTGATTCCAACATCTTCAAAGTAAGTTCTTAACTCCTGATTTGTAAATTTTGTGCCATTGTCGGTTCGTACAATCCTTACTAGAGCTTGTAAAAGGATTTGAATATGCTTCATAAAGGTGATGATGATGCCTGGTGCTTCGTCCTTTGAGCTCAGAAACTTAACCCATGTATATCTTGAATAGTCATCCACGATAACAAGAATATACTTCTTTCCATTAATGCTTTCAACTCTCATTGGGCCACATAAGTCCATGTGCAACAAATACTTCTTTCCATTAATGATTTCAACTTTAAAAACTTAGTCCATGATGCCCTTTTGCTTTTTCCTTGTTCGCATGATGGACATAAGTGATCCATGGTGTATTTGAACTTAGGAAGTCCGGTGACGATGTTGTATTTGGTTAATTTGTTGATGGTGTCGAAATTGAGATGGGATAATCTTCTATCCCACAGCCAGGATTTTGTTCTAGATGCTCTTGTCATAAGACAAATTGGTGATGAAGAGGCCATTTGGTTGATGCCGATAGCATATAAGTTGGTGCCGTGATTCCCAGTTAAAAGATCATCGCCAACCAAATTTCTAACAAAGCACGTGTTTCTCCTAAATGCAACCTCTAAATCTGCATCACAAAACTGCCCAACTGAAAACAAGTTGTGCCCCAACCCTTCGACGTAGTAAACTCAAGTAATCAAATAATTCCCAAACTGAAGATCTCCATAACCTAGAATAGCTGCTACATGATCATTTCCAAAAGCGTATAGTTCCCATGAATTTCCAGACAAAATTGATCAGCAGCTTTAGATTCTCGGTCATGTGCTTGGAGCAACCCGAGTCGATGATCCAAAGACATATTTCGATAACCTGCGAAGAACAGGAGAGTTTTTTTTTTTAAACCCTTTTGAATTTGGTTCCATGTGGTTAGGGGTAAAATCCGGATCACACTCATAGAAAGTTTCTACTGGTTCAATTTGAACAGCTTTCAATTTTCCATTCTAGAGTATGAACTCTCTACCCGTTGGTTACCATACACAATACTTACGATAGTTCCTAGGCATTTGAATACTAGTGGTTGACCTAAATCGTGCAATTAATCTTCCTATTGATCTAGATCTAGCACTAGTTTCTTTTGGAACGTTTTTCAGTTCAGGCGTAACAGGCACAGTTATAGAAACATAATCATCACGAACATTATTAGATAAACATTCCTTGCACATTAAACAAACACATTCATTACATGCATTAGAAACTTTACGTTTGACATTACGTTCAGATGACATATGTCTCTTATTACAAAGCGGTAAATTTCTAGCGTGTTCTTCTACTTCTTCAACTTTATTCTGGCATCTACTCTTAGAGATAGGCGAGACTCTATTGTTCCTTGTATTGCTCCTAGGCTGTAGTCTGCTGCTCCTAAAGGTGCTTTCTAATCCTGTAGAAGGTAAGGCACACACATTAGGATTTATATTGTTGTTCTTAGAAGTTTTTGTAGCATTCCTAGACTCTTTAGGATTATCTTTTACTCTTTAGGATTATCTTTTACGCTCTTTTCGTTTGTCCCATATGTTTTAGATGTGGAGGCAGACGCAATAGTGGGACTAATCCTATAAAGGCCAGGTGCTATCACTTTTGGTTTTTCAACAACCGCTTTTCCTTTATCAACATTCATTTCTTTTTGTATCGGTAAGGGTTATGGAGTGACTGGTTTTGTCAAATCATTGTTCACATCGACTTTTGGAACAGATTGAGAAATCGACATTTTTGGTTTAACAACTGGTTTTGAAGTATTTGGTTTGTCCGAAGTCGATGGTTTTGCAAACTTAGTATCCACACCCTTCCCATTTTGACTTTCTAGCTGAGCTCTCAAAAAATCATTTTGAGCTTTCATGTCCTTGTAGGCACGCTCATACGACAGTTTGTCATACTTGCATTCCTCGGTTTTTCGATCAAGTTGTTTAAAATATGACACATTTTCTTTTTCAAGTTTTACAAGAGCATTTTCATATTTTGAAACAATTTCAGAGGTCTCAGCTCACAGTCTTTCATCGTCTTCAACAGAATATGTTTGTAAAATAATGGACATAATATCATTGGATAGAACTGCTTCTAAGAGAGAATCATTTAAATTTTCCAAAACATTGATTTGCTCAATAGATTCATTAGCCTTCTTTATCAAAGATTTGTGGTCCTTGACAAACTCAACTATTTCAGTTAAAAATGCTTTTTCAAAATGAATTACTCGAGCATTAATGTTATTAATTTGAGGAGCAAATTCATTTTCAAGAATCTTTTTCAGCTGTAAATGAACCGTTGAATTCCAATTGTTCTCAGTTAGTCTCATTTTAGTTTCTAAAGTCGATTGAAGTTGCCCAATTCTGGTTTTAATATCATCAAGAAATCCTCTGAAATCACTTGTGTTAAAAGTGTTGTTTGAGGACATCTGTTCCATTTTGGAAAGAGATTTGGAAACAAATAATGGTTTAGAAACTAGTTTTGAGATGCCTCGGTTTTTGGAAAACTCGGATGTTTGTATTTGTCAAACAAAAATAATTCCAGAAAGTTTGTTCAGTTTGTTGTAATCAATTAATTTATTGTATGGATTCTTTTGTTTTATTTTGGTTCGACTCTCTTCAGCAAGTTCTATCGTTTCCACATAATCACGAACAATAGGAGGATCATGTTTGGTATATATAACATTTCCATTGTACAAAACATTCCGTTCTTTCTGAGCTTTCTTGAGATTGCAAGGAGTTATGTTACCTAGAGCCATTTTTTGTTTTGTATGGTAAATCGGATCAGTTTGACTACTAATCATATGAATTTTTTGACTTGAATGGCCCGTTTTAACCAGTAAGTTTTCTAGTTTTTCGATCATATGTTCCGACTCTATGATTTCGTCCAAATGTTTATCTTCTTTCATTGCAAAGTCATTTTTCAACTCATCCCGTTCTTTTTCAAGATTGGTATAAGCTTTTTGTTTTGAAAGTTGGTTTGTTAAAGCAGAAATTTCTTGTTTTAGAGAGTTGATGGTTTTTGTTGAACTAATTTGAAGATCATCAAATTTGGTTTTTAATTGCCTATCTTTAACAAGTAACTTCTTATAACCAATTTCAAATTCTGACTCGCGTTTTGTATCAATTTGAAAACTTTTTTAATTTTCCTTGTATCTCTCAAGCTCAGCGGTCAATTTCTCATTCGCGGCCTTAACTTCGCGATTGACCTTTTTCACTTTCTCAATTTCAATGTTACAATTATTCAATAATCATTCAAATAGAGCATGTGTTTCCTCATCATTCTCAACATGCTGGGAAACTGAGCCTCGACTATGATTCATATCTGGGGTTGCTAAAGGAATATTGCTACTACTCGGCGTATCCAGGTATGTATCATAAGTGGGTGTTGGAGTCTCAGAATGCTGTTGCTCATGGGGAGACATATCAAATATATCATCATCGTGGCATGTATTGAAGGTTGGTACCTCAGAGAGTGCACTGGTGTCATAAACAGGAGGTGTGTCAGAATCCGTTTCGTACTTAGCCTCCTGAAGCTTTGCCATAAAGATGCAATTTGCATTGATATCCTCTCGATATTCCATTTCATCCATGAGAGCCATAAAATCATTTTCCTCAGCATTCAACTGAAACCCTGCATCTTCCTTCTGTGCCAACAGCAAAGCTTTCTGCAGATACGTTGTATCCTTCTTTCTCGGCTTAGTAGGACAGTTCCTTGCAATATGACCTACACCTTGACAGTTGAAGCACTTCATCGGATTACCCTGATTAACATTTCCATAATTCCCAACAACTGGAGCTGCCACATTCCCAATCTGATTACCCACTATCTGATGCCCAACCTTCTGACCCCTCTGATTTCCAACAAACTGACCCATCTGATTCCTTACATACTGTCATGCATTCTGCAACCATTTTCCCTCCTTGACCCATATTGAAACTCGGTTGAGCAATCTGCTTATTGCGAGTGTTCGATGAAATCCTTTGGTTGTTTTTTGTTAGTGTAGAATAACATCCTTGGAATGCTTTTGTCAGATAAGCAAATGCTTATGTCAAAGCAGCAGAAGATTCATCATCGTCAGTGAACTCTGGTTCTTGGAATTGATGGTATTGTTGTTGTGGATTGTGGAATAACATGTTGTTGTTGTTGTTGTGGGTAGAATTGTTGTTGGTAAACAGGTGTTGGTTGTGGAATGTATGGTGGTTCCATATAGTTATGAGTGGAAGATGATGATGGTTGATGTGGTGTGTTCACTGGAAAAGGTGTTGGTGTATTAGCAATTAATGCAAGAGGATCATTCTTTTTAGCAAGTAATTTTGTCCTGACTTCATTTGCCTCAGCTTGGTTCTGCTTTAAAAAGTCGTACACCTGATCATAGTTAACTTCATGCAAGTTCTTTGTCTGATAAACAATGGTGACGTATCCTCCCCATTCTGGTTATAACTCATTCAGAAACTTGGTGTTGTTAGCTATGTTCTTTTGTGTGAGGTTGTGTCTGAATAAGTCATTCATGATCTTACAGAACCTGTGATAGTACGACTCTATTGATTCACAAGCAATGGAAGTGAACTTGTGTAGTTCCTTGAGCAATTGTGTTTCCATTTCCTGCTTCCCGATGTCTGTCCCGTACATTAACCTCTTGACTCTTTCCCAGACTGCATGAGCACTTCCTTCACTATCCACAGTTGCATAAGTCGTTTCAGGTAGCCCAAGAACAGCTAGATGAAATTCCTGATCATCAGCTGCAATTTGTAGTTTGTCTTCCTCAGTGTACTCAGCCTCAGTCTGATCTCTGTAGAACGGTTGTACTAGGGGGTGCCATTAGGATCTCCAGGGTCTAGGACTTGTCGTGGTTGAAAGGGTCCTTCCAAAATAGAATTGACAAGAAGTTTTCCATTTGGTTTGCTCTTAAGATAGCACATCATACGAATAGCCCACTGTGAGTATCCACCCTTTGACAGCATGGGAGGACGGTTTTCAGCACCAGCTGCATGAATATCTTGCTGAGTTGCCATTGATGTATGATAAAGTTGATCTTGGATCGGTTCAACGATATAGGAGTTGTGTTTGGTGAAAGTTAAGTTCAATGAGTTTGACTTTCTAAGTTCGATGAGATTGACTTTGCAAGTTCTATGAAAGTTCTATGAAACTGCAAGTTCTATGAAACTGCAAGTTCTATGAAGTTCTATGAAAAACCTTGAAACAATAACATTGTTCTTGTTTATTCCGCTGCGTATCATGTTTATCATTGTTATTATTGTTATCCCTAGAAGCTTAAAATTATCCATGGAATTTTTATAAACTTCACAATTGGTATCAGAGCCAAGGGGCTCGTGATATCTAGGGACGTACAAGGTTTTGTCGAAGAATGAAGAAGAAAAATCGATTTTGGCTCAATGTTCGTAATTTTCTGCAGAGCTATTTTCAAAGGACGATAACTCCTTCGTTAACCGTTGGATCGTGCTGAAATTTTTACTGGAGATTCTTCATATATCAAGGTACAATTTCACTGGAGGGATCTTTAATCTGAGCTTTGGATTGAAAGATATTGATCATCAAAGTCTGCTGCAGAACAATTTTTGTAAGTCAATTTTTAGGGTTTTTATGCTATCAAACTTTTTGATTTCGTTCTCTATGATTTGTTCTATGACTGATTCTTGTAGATTCTGGTGTTTAGGGTTGTTCAAAAACCTAATATGGTCACTCTTGATAACGAATCTGGTATTGGTGTCACACGTAAGGTTATTGGAACCAACCATAATACGTAATGTTGAATAGCAGTTTGTACTGCTACATATGTTCTTTGTCCTGCTAGCGATTAGTAACAGGTCACGTCACAAGAAAAGATACAGGTTTTTCTTGGATGTATGATTCGTGACAAGTTAAGGGGAAGAAAA
Source organism: Artemisia tridentata subsp. tridentata (assembly GCA_021014915.2). Taxonomy (NCBI): domain Eukaryota; kingdom Viridiplantae; phylum Streptophyta; class Magnoliopsida; order Asterales; family Asteraceae; genus Artemisia; species Artemisia tridentata. Next base: position 419,509,399 of record CP139507.1, on the reverse strand, counting down.
AGACAGGTTCGTTACACACTACTTGGAGACTCACACACAGCAAGGATTCAATTATTGGTACTGCCAGTTCAGATTTTAAAGTGCACGAGAGGATTCGTTTGTACTACAATCGAAGTATTTAGTACTGATGTGTTCAAGTTTGTACTAGTGATTTTCATTAGTACTGCTATCGAAGTAAGTTTGTACTACCCATTTTCAGTTAGTACTATCAAGGTTTGGTTAGTACTACTACTTCAATTGTTGGTACTGCTCGATGCGACTTGTATAAACTCTTATTCAAAGGACTGGTTAAGGTTACTACTGTTGGATTTGGTAGTGCTGCTCTTAACATATCATGTGCATATTCTTTGGTCATTGAAGCTGGATTTTAGTTCTGTTCGTTCCAAGTATATATGAACTTCATGATGATAGTGTTTCGTACTCATGATACTATGGGACAGTCGGATTTGGTGTGGTATTACTTGAACCCTACACAACTTTTTAGGGTTTATACACTTCTTTTCTCATAGTACGACTTGGAAGCAGTAGGTTCAGGGCAGTGGTGACATGGTCTATGTGAGGGGAAGCTCATATGGTTTTTAGCATTGTTTGTTGTTGGACGATACACACACAAAGGCTAGTTTTGGTTTGAGAGATACACATACAGAAGAGGTTTTGGATTTTTGTTTTTGTTCGTGACCTGATATTCATTAATATTGAATACTCTTATGATTCAGGTTCGAGTTAAAGGACTATTCTTCATTCTACTACTGCTTGGTTACAACTGCTATTGTAGTCATTTTTCATAAGCTATTTGGTGCTTGTTCATTGAAGGTACTACATCGTGTTTGTTGTTGTGGTGATTAGTTATTCGACAAGTTCTTTTAAATGGTTAACATATGGGTTTCAGGGGAAGCTTAATGTTAAAATGTTTAACCATTTATATGCTACATCGATGTGAAGGTTTTTACAACTGCTAGTTGTTATTATTACTGATGGTTTAGGTTTCTTTTGTCTTGAGTTCATTTAAAAAGTAAGCGTTTTGGTGTTCTTAATGGTGGGCAATTCGAGACATTGGAAGACTGGATTGAAAGTATGATAGTGGTTCGTGGTTATGAAGATCAAGGTTGCTTACTTTTGTCCCCTAATTGATGATGAAAAAAAGGGGAAGAATATTTACGTAGAAGATTGCAACTTGTAGAGCCTTGATGATATAGCATGGATTAAGGGGAAGTCTATATCTTTCATATATTTTAACTTCAGGGGAAGTTCGTGCTTATTTGGTTTTGTCATTATCAACTAGGGGAAGATTGTTGGGAATTATATTTGAGTTGATAAAGACAAAACATGTGAAAGATGAAGGACTTATGAAGACAAAGATGAAGGACTTAAAATGTATTATGTTAGAAGTCTTTGTAACCCTAATCTCTATTATATAAAGAGATTATGGGGCGTTAGTTTATTAAGTGTGTCAAGATGTAACACCAGGAAAGGTGTGTGTGTGTAAACCTAGGCGTATGGTCTTGTTTAGACGCCTAGGGTTTAGCGTTTGGTTTAAGCCTCAAGGATCTTTGATCCCTGTTAGATTAGGTAACCGTACTACACTTGATCACGTAGTATTGGGGCTGTTTGTTTTGTAAGTAGTTGTTAGAGATGATGACGAAGAACCTTGTTCAATAATACTCCACTGCGTATCATGTTTATCATTGTTATTATTGTTATCCCTAGAAGCTTAAAATGATCCATGGAGTTTGATAGCATAAAAACCCTAAAAATCGAAACGAGCACCAAATAGCTTACGAAAAAAGTTTGATAGCATAAAAACCTTAAAAATTGACTTACAAAAACTGTTCTGTAGCAGACTTTGATGATCAATATCTTTCAATCCAAAGCTTAGATTAAAGATCCCTCCGGTGAAATTGTACCTTGATATATGAAGAATCTCCAGTAAATATTTCAGCACGATCCAACGGTTAACGAAGGAGTTATCATCCTTTGAAAACAGCTCTGCAGAAAGTTACGAACATTGAACCAAAATCGATTTTTCTTTCATTCTTTGACAAAACCTTGTAAATCCCTAGATATCACAAGCCCCTTGGCTCTGATACCAATTTTGAAGTTTATAAAAACTCCATGGATCGTTTTAAGCTTCTAGGGATAACAATGATAAACATGATACGTAGTGGAATAAACTAAAACATCATTATTATTGAACAAGGTTCATCGTCATCATCTATAACAACTACTTACAAAACAAACAGCCCCAATACTACGTGATCAAGTGTAGTACGGTTACCTAATCTAACAGGGATCAAAGATCCTTAAGGCTTAAACCAAACACTAAACCCTAGGCGTCTAAACAAGACCATACGCCTAGGTTTACACACACCCCTTTCCTGGTGTTACATCTTGACACACTTAATAAACTAACGCCCCATAATCTCTTTATATATTAGAGATTATGGTTACAAAGACTTCTAACATAATACATTTTAATTCCTTCATCTTTGTCTTCATAAGTCCTTCATCTTTCACATGTTTTGTCTTTATCAACTCAAATATAATTCCCAACATATGAGATCTATCTAACTTATACAAGCTAGAAGATTTTCCCTTAGTCGAAGTATTTCACAAGCTTATACAAGCAAGGAAAGTACTGAGTAAACCCCAAATTGTGTTGAAGTAGTGCTGTTGATGAAGTTCGATGAAACCTTAAACTTTCAAGTTTGATGAAACCCTAAACTTCAAGTTCGAAGAGACCCTAAACTTCAAGTTCGATGAGACCCTAAACTTACAAGTTCGATGAACCCTAAACTGCAAGTTTGATGGATTGCCAAAAACTTCCAAAACCCGTTTTTTCACCAGATTTACATTTCCAAAGCAATTCTTTTGTTCAAAACACTTCAAAATCACTTAACTTTCAATAAAGTTTAGACCTTTAACGTTTATAAGTAAATTTGAAGAAGTTCGATATGTAGCCAAACTTTGTAAATCGATAAGAGACACCTTTGAAAAGGTTTTTTTTTTATGATATTTTTTGCCAAAACTCACTAATAAGTACTAGAACTAAAAGAAAGACAACAACTTTTTATCAAATAAACGTAAAAAAATCAAAGCTTTTTATGGAAAAGCTAACGTTTTTATATAGAAAAACGCAACTTTTTCAAGGCTTTAACCAAAAAATGAAACACACACACTCCTAGATCATTGTTAGGCGAATGATACCAATTGTATGACCATAAATATCAACTCTATCACGTATATTAAGCTCGTATTAGGTGACAACAAGAGAGATGTATGTGAACTTAGAGAGAGAAAGTAGAGAGAAGGAAGAGATAAATCTTATTAATAAAACACACACACTACACCTTGAAGCACACCACACAAATGAGGTGTGTGGTGTCTTATATACTTAGTTCATAAGGCTTTTCATGGGCCTTATCGTGGGCTTTAGTTGGTGGACTTGGGTTTACAATATTCTTAAGCTTACATGATAAACTAGTAACATATTAGATTACTCAAGTCCACGAGCCCATTAACAAAACTATAACATAAACTAAGACACGTTTACAAAGTTCCTAAGACGAGAATGACCATCACTTTTCTTTCATGCTAACAGGTATTAATGATACGAAGAACAAGACACACCAGCATCTTTGGAGATATATATTTGCTTGAAGGATCACTTAGACGCAGCCGAACGTATACAAAACATTTCAAGTCTTGAAGACGGACTAGAATACGAAGCACAATTACACGATGTCGAGGTGGAAGAGGGTTTAACGATATCACTTTCCGATGAAGAAATCACTCAAGATGAAACTGCTAGTGAGTCTAGGTCCTCCGAAGCTGAAGAAGAAGATATCATTCTCGAATAAGCTCTCAATTAAAATTTCCGATGAAGAACTCGCTTTCAAGTACTTGATGTATTAGCTTTCAAATGTATTAGCTTTGTGTTCAAGTACTTTATGTTTGATGCATTATAAGTTTATTAAATAAAAGTTGAAGTTTAGTGAGTTTATTGTGTATAAAACGCGAATGTCCAAAAAAAACCGAAATCCCGCTGCCAAAACTGCTTAAATAAAACCCAAAAGAAATGAAAAAAAAAACCGGTTTGAAACCGGTTTTTCCAAACCGACCTAAACCGGTTTGGAACGGTCTGGGTTTATTCCCTCAAAATCCAAACCGAACCGAACCGGTTTTAGTCAAAACCGGTTTTGACCTTTGACTAAAAACCGGTTCGATTTTCAAACCCAATCGGTTTTGGTCAAACTCGTTTTTGTACACGACTAGTATGGCTTACAACAATTACCAAAACAGACCATCTCACTACCCACTTTACCCAACTAAACCAAAATTTTGTATTTACCAAAGCAAACCTATGGTCCCCACTATGTGTCACCCACCACTATGAATTAAATTCAACCTCTACGTTGCTAGCTCTCCACCACATTCCTAAGTTATATTTTATCATTTTCTCTTTCCTCCAATTAACATAAACATGTCTCCCAATATTATGTTCAAAATATTTACTGCACCCTAAAAATCTTCATTTTCTTGTCAATCTCCCAACATTATCTTCAAACCTTCATCTTCAAAATACTGCACCTCTAAATGTTTTTGAAGGTTTAACAAAACCTTCGTTTACTGCACCTCCAATTAACAAAACATGTCTCCAGCACATGCTTTAGTCGCCCAGGAGAAAAGTCGCATAACATGTCTCAGTCGTGTAGGTTTGACAAAAAACCAAGAGTCGCCCGGGAAGTCACATGGAGGTTGCCTATGTTAAAGGTTCATTTTCGTTTTTAAAAAAAAAGGCAATTTCATATCTCTCCTCCTTTTAGTTGGAAATTTCATATATAACCAAACATGCATTAAAAACATTGTACATTATGCATTCAATAATTGCACTTTGTGCAGATATGAAATTAATCATGAAAGTAGGTTGATATATGAAATTATAAAAAATAAAAAAATAAAAAAAAAAAAATAAAAAATAAATAAAATAAAAAAAGAGTAAATTACATAAATGGTCACTATGGTTTGTCCATTTTTCATACTTAGTCGCTGAACTTTTTTTTTTGACATACATGGTCACTGAAGTTTCAAATCGGTACATATTCAGTCAACCTCAGTGACCATTTATGTAATTTTTGGACAAACCACAGTGACCATTTATGTAACGAAATTGAAACCTTAGTGACTGGATCGGTAACGATTTGAAACTTCAGTGACCATGTATGTCAAAGAAAAGTTCAGTGACTAAATGTGAAAAAATTGACAAACCATAGTGGCCATTTATGTAATTTACTCTAAAAAAAAATAAAGGGCAACGTCACTTTATTAAAGTGGTAATATAAATGGGTCATTTAAAAATTTCTTTTTGTTATTATCCATACACACATGTACTTAACTTCTTAAGAATTTCAAACATGCTCATGTTTTCAAATATATGTAAAGATTCGTAAGATAAAAAACCACGAAGTAGTCAAACAGTCCCCTGGCTTATCAATAACCACGAGATGTTAGTAAGCTAATACGAGCCAAAATCAAGTTTCAAAAGAAGTCACGTGACTGGCACGTATGAGCTAAATGGCCAAAAGTCTATTATGACTTTTGGCGGGAAAATCTGTTTTTCTCTTTTCTCCTTTCTAGCTTTGTATAAATACTCCTAATCATTTACTCTTGTAATTCATTCAATAACAACTGATTGTAATCATTTCTCCTCTCTTAATTCCATTACAGCACAAGTGAATCATTGATAATCAAATACGGTTTCATTTTTCCCTTTGTGATTCCCTGTTTGTTATCTACAATTAGCCACATTTCATTAATGATTTCTTGTTAATTACTATCTAAATACATCAATTGGTATCAGAGCGCTATCCTGGCACTCTTGATTTTCCGATCATCTTCTCCGGTCAAATTCCGGCAAGAAACAGAGATTTCCGGCAAGAAATTAGTCACTACTAATTTCACTGTTCTTGTTACATCTGGTTAGTGTCAATCATCTGTACGGTCACAAGATTAGCCCAAAAGTGGTTAAAGTCTCTAATCTTGAACAAGCTGATCAGAAGCAGTTGGATTGAGTAACCAAGAACATTAATCAATAGTCATTATCCCTTTGTTGATGAGTGATAGTGCTATTGGTATTATGGTGAACACAAGAAACACAGTTGGCAATCAAGATCCTTCAATGGAGTCACTTCAACAGGCTGTTAGTGATCTGCAAAGAACCATCACTGAAATGGCTGTAGAGATGTCAAGAATGAGGTCTGGTGAAGGGACTAGCAATGGCAATCATGGTAATGGTGGAAGGAATTGTGGTCAAATGCCAACACAATATGGAAGGATGTCCAAGATTCAATGGGGATGATGTCAAAGGGTTGGTTATTTAGATGTAGACAGTTCTTCAAGATTGACAATATTCAAGAAGATATGAAAGTGGAATTGGCAGCCATGCATGTGTTTGATAAGGCTTTGATTTGGCACCAACAGTTCTTGAGAAAGTATGGTGATGGCTGTCCATGGGAGATGTATGAAAGAAAGGCTTTGAGAAGGTTTGGTAATGTGTTTGAAGATCCCATGGTGGAACTCAAGAATTTGAATTAGACTAGTACAGTACAAGCCTATCAAGATCAGTTTGAAGATCTGTTGAATAGGTTGGAATTAACTGAGTCACTGGCAATTAGTTTGTTCATTGGGGGTTTGAAGGATGAAATTAGCATGCCTGTGAGAATGTTCAAGTCTCTTACCTTGGTTGACCTATTTACCATGGCCAAAATGCAAGAAGCTACACTCATTGCCACAAAACCAAGGTATAACTCTTACCAACCTAATGTCAGATCTGTTAATACTGGCTATGTTAATAATGAGGGGGGAATTTTACCTAGACCAGTTAATAGACCTATGGCTTTGCCTGCACCCACAAGGACACCATATGGTGAGAATAGAAATGGTTTTAAGAGGATGACTCAAAAGGAATTGGAGGAAAAGAGGGATACAAACCTTTGTTTTTACTGTGACCAAAAATATGTGCCTGGACACAAATATATTGTTCAATTGCACTCATTAGAAGTGGTAGTAGATGAAGATTTTGAAACTGAGGAAGAAGATTTGACTAATGATGATATGGGTCAAATGGGGGGTTATGATCCAACTGTTGAATTTGACCACAGTAATTAAATGGTTGCCCAAATCTCATTGAATGCACTTATTGGTGTGTACAATTATCAGACAATGAGGGTTAAGAGTGTGGTAGGCAAACAAGGGGTGCATGTGCTTGTAGATTGTGGAAGTACACATAACTTCATTGACTTGCAGACTGTCAAAAAGTTGGGCTGTAAGACTAAAACTATGTGTCCTTTGCAAGTGTCTGTGGCTAATGGACAAGCTATGACTAGTACTTTGATGTGTTGTAGGTTATCTTTGACCATGGGAGAAGATACCTATGTAATTGATGCTATGGTGTTGCCATTGGGGGGCTGTGAAGCAGTGTTGGGGATTCAGTGGTTATCCACTTTGGGAGAAATCATGATGAATTTTGAGAAATTGACCATGAGATTCTATGTGGGAAATAAGAAGAGGTTGATAAGAGGTTCTCAACAAGCTACACTTCAGTGGATGCAACCAAAGGATCAAACTAGTGCTATGTTGAACTCTATGTCATTGTGTATCTGACATGTGTCCTTATGTAGTATAGCAGGGGAGGGCATGGTTGAGCCACAAAAGATTGAGGAATTTTTGAATGATTTTAAGGGTGTGTTTGAAATCCCTACTGCTTTACCTCCAGAAAGGTCACATGACCATCACATTCCCCTTATGCCAAACACTCCTCCAATCAACATTATACCCTACAGGCATCCTCCTAGCCAAAAGGATGTCATTGAGCAGATGGTAAAAGAGTTATTGGAAGCTGGTGTGATTAGATCTAGCCAAAGCTCTTTCTCCTCACCCATAATCATGGTCAAAAAGAAGGATGGTAGTTGTAGAATGTGTGTTAACTACAGGCAGTTGAATAAAAACACAGTCAAAGATAAATTTCCTATACCTATGATTGAGGAGTTGATAGATGAATTACATGGATGATTGGTGTTTTCCAAGCTTGACTTAAGGTCTGGATACCACCAAATCAGAATGAATGAGGAAGATATCCATAAAACTGCATTCAGAACACATGATGGCCTGAGTTTTTAGTGATGCCATTTGGTCTCACCAATGCTCCTTCAACCTTTTAGTCACTAATGAATGAGATCTTTAAGCCCTATTTGAGGAAATTCACATTGGTCTTCTTTGATGACATATTGATCTACAGCAAGTCAATTGAAGAACATATGGAGCATCTTAGACTTATTTTGCAGACTATGCAGGCTCATGCCTTGTTTGCAAAAAAGAGTAAGTGTACTTTTGTAGTGTCTCAGGTGGAGTACTTGGGGCATATAATAACTGATAAAGGAGTTGCTACAGATCCTTCTAAGATTGAAGCCATGAAAGAGTGGCCCACACCTAAGTATGTTAAGCAATTGAGAGGGTTTTTGGGGCTTACAGGCTACTATAGGAGGTTCATTAAGGGGTATGGAATCATAAGTAAACCTCTAACTGCACTACTGAAGAAAGACTCATTTGAATGGTCTGCATCAGCTCAAGAAGCCTTTGAAGAACTAAAGTTAGCCATGGTACAAGCACCAGTATTGGAGTTGCCAAACTTTGACAAAGAGTTCACTGTAGAGACTGATGCATGTGGAACTGGAATTGGTGTTGTGTTGCTGCAAGATGGTCATCCATTGGCATACTTGAGCAAGGCCTTATTTCTCATACATCAAGCTCTATCTACTTATGAAAAAGAGTTTCTAGCTGTTATCATGGCATTGGAAAAGTGGAAGGGCTATTTGATTGACAGACACTTTAAAATCAAAACTGGCCATTTCAGCCTAAAGTACTTGTTAGATCAAAGACTCACTACCTCATTCCAAGCTAAACGGTTGCCTAAACTACTTAGGTATGATTATGAAATTGTTTATAAAAAGGGTAGTGAAAATGTGGTGGTTGATGTTTTGTCTCGGAAAGAAATGCAGGGTCAATTGTTGGCAATAATAGCTACTAATGTGACTACTGGGCTACTCAAACAAATTGAAGAAAGTGGGTGACAGATGATAAATTGGCCAAGTTAATCAAGCAGTTTGAGAATCCCAATTTTCAGTCATCAAAGTATACTTGGTCTAATGGACAGGTGAGAAGAAAAGGCAAGTTGGTGGTGGGATACAATGAGGCACTCGGAAAACAGATCTTCACACAAATCCACAATGAACCAGTTGGTGGGCATTCTGGTGCTCAAGTAACTGTGCAGAAGATGAGTTCTATTTTCTATTGGAAAGGAATGAGAAAAGTAGTCAAGTAATGGGTCAGGGAATGTGATGTTTGCCAGAGACAGAAACCCTGATCTTAGTGCTTATCCAGGGCTTTTGCAGCCATTGCCTATACCAGTTAAACTGTGAAGTGACATATCCATGGTATTTGTGGAAGGACTACCAAAATCTCATGGGAAGACTGCTATACTTGTGGTGGTGGACATGCTTAGTAAGTATGCTCACTTTATTCCTTTTCAACACCCTTTCACAGCTGCACAAGTGGCACAAGTGTTTCTAGATAACATCTACAAGTTACATGGTTTGCCAAACACCATTATAAGTGACAGAGACAAGGTGTTCCTAAGTGCTTTTTGGCAATCATTGTTCAAGGCCTTGAAAGTAAAATTGCAAATGTCAAGAGCCTATCATCCACAAACAGATGGACAAACTCAAGTGGTGAATAGGTGTTTAGAGTGCTACTTGAGGTGCATGTCTGGTGAAAAGCCAAAGGAGTGGACACAATGGCTATCTATGGCAGATTTTTGGTACAACACCAACTTCCACACTACAATCCAAACTACCCCATTTGAAGTATTATATGACCAAACACTACCCATTCACATGCCTTACTTACCTGGTGAAAGCTCAGTTGAGATTGTGGATAGGATAATGCAGGCCAGAGAACAGGTGGTTAACATGCTTAAGTTTCATTTGAAAAGAGCATAAGATAGAATGAAAAGCTTGGCAGATAAGCATATAACTGATAGAAACTTTAAAGAGGGTGTTTGGGTCTATCTGAAATTGCACCCCTACAGACAAGTAATAGCCAGGCAAAGCTCCTACAACAAGCTTTCAGCTAAGTATTATGGACCCTTCAAAGTCATGGAGAAAATTGGCAATGTAGCTTACAAACTGCAACTTCCTTGTGGTAGCCAAATACACCCGGTATTCCATGTGTCACAACTTAAGCTCTGCAAGGGTGTGGTTAACAAGCCTGCAACCCTTCCCATGTGTGATAATAAAGGCCAACTATTAGTGTTTCCACTAAAGATCATTGACAGAAGATTGAGAAATGTGAACAACAAGCCTGCTGTTTATGTGTTAGTACAATGGTCTAATGGCAGTGAAAGGAGGCCACTTGGGAACTTTACACTGAGCTACTTAAAAAGTATCCTGAGTTTGATCAAGAGGAGACCACTTAAGGTATTTGACTGTGGAAAGTCAAATGTTAAGGGGAAGGGATTTGGTACGAGCCAAAATCAAGTTTCAAAAGAAGTCATGTGACTGGCACGTGTGAGCTAAATGGCCAAAAGTCTGTTATGACTTTTGGCGGGAAAATCTGTTTTTCTCTTTTCTCCTTTCTAGCTTTGTATAAATGGAAAATGACAAAAATATCCATTTTCACAACCATACTTCACAAAATACCCAATTTTTTTCAAAAAAACCCAAAATACCCATAAAATTCGCAAACTTTGCGATTTTTCTTTAAAAAATCGCAAATTTTCGATTTTTTTTAAAACACTTTGGGTTTTCAATCTTTGCGAATGTTGGTATTTGGAGAGTTTGGTACGTGAAAAACAAGTCTAAAATGGGGGCTGTGAAAATCGCATTTTAGTTTGTGAAATCTAGCAAACTTCCTATATCTCATTTAAATACTCTGCATACAACAACTTATTAACTTATATGGTGTGGTCCGATCTGTATTTTGACTTTCCATTATACGTTCCAACACTTGGATTCAATCACTCAACTGCTATTACATGTCAAAACAGAGCAGGAAGATAGGGGTGGTCTCTAGTTCAGGAATATCATATATACAGTAATAGTAAAACATAATCAGAAACGTAGTACAAGGCGGATATGGAGGAAAGTCGAATTATATAAGTGGCAACATAACGTACTACTCAAATGACCCATCTTCAACTGAAATCGCTTACGTCTCAATCCGTGCAGCATAAAAACACTTTGGGTTTTCTAAAAAATCGCAAAGTTCGCGAAATTTTTGAATAAAATCGCAAACTTTGCGGAATTTCTTTAAAAATCGCAAAGTTTGCGATTTTTTGAAAATATCGCAAATAGTCGCAAATTTTGCAAATTCTATTGGTATTTTGGGTTTTTTGAAAAAAATTGGGTATTTTGTGAAGTATGTTTTTGAAAATGGGTATTTTTGTTATTTTCCCTTGCATAAATACTCCTAATCATTTTCTCCTGTAATTTATTCACTAATAACTGATTGTAATTTCTCCTCTCTTAATTCCATTAGAACACAAGTGAATCATTGATAATCAAATACGGTTTCATTTCTTCCCTTTGTGATTCCCCGTTTGTTATCTACAATTAGCCACATTTCATTAATGATTTCTGGTTAATTACTATCTACATACATCATAAGCTATATGACACAAAAGTCCAATACAATGCACCTCAAGAATCTACTAATATTTTGATTTCATTCACATTCTATCTTAAAAACAACATACTGGCCCATTAAATCCTGCCGAAAACTTACTTAATGATATGTAGGAAAGGATGCAAGTTCTATCAACCTCTACTGATTTCATTTAATAAAAACACAACAAAATGGAAAAACTTGTATAGGAAAATTTAAAGTCTTTTACAAAGTTCAAGTAAATTCAAGTCTCCCTTTTACATTCAAATGACTACAATGCAAATAGACCAGAAAGGAATAAGAGACAACAGGATTCATAACAATGATTTTAACTCACCAGTGAAGCAAAATAAACACCGGATCTCAACGATCATCTTACCTATCTATATACACTATTCTCTCTATAATCCAGCTCGTAGGTATACAGGTGGTACAACATGACGATTAATAAATAAAAAAAATAATGCAGAATTTCAAATGTACACAAGCATATCACCTTGATCCTTAACTGTGAGAAGAACCGTTATTATCTGGCTTCGAAGGGATTGAAAGCTCGCTCTTGAGCATAAAAGACAAGTCATGCATCTGTGACAACAGCATCTGCACATCATTTTTCGGACTTGTGGTTGCATTGAGGGAAAACTTATTGTTCTTTGGTCCCTCGGCACTATTTTCAGCTTCGACATTAGCATTCCTAGATATGTAGGTGATTAGCAAATGACTAACACTAATTTTCTGCTGGCATATAAATAGAGATACAATATCTAACACGAGTATCACAGGTGAAAATGATTGTCACAAACAAAACACCATCAAGAAAAGTGTTTTTACCTGCTTGTTGTAGAAACTTCTGAAAACATATCAAACCCTGCTTGAGTTTCAGTTGGATTTTTATTACTAAATGAACCAGAAAATAGATCCGACTGTGAAAAGTTGCCAAAATCCACTTCCTGTGCATGTGTATCAGCTGTAGATGGAAACAGATTTAATTCTGACATCTTGTCGCCAGCAGCAACTCTCTCAGTACCAGTTGAGCTCGTGAAATCATTCCAGTCATCTAACGCATCATCATCTTTACTGGCCACCATATTGGTAGTAGAGCTAGAAGCACCAATCGCCCACTGACTATCTTGAAACCAGTCAGTGGCGTCTGATTGTTGTTTCTTTGAATTATCAGGATCTGAACTGTCGTTCTGAATCAAGTCGTTGAACAACGACGAGGAAGAAACGGTGTTATTCTGTGGTTTCATATCAAATAAATTATCATCTTTATTGATAGTCGTGTTGTTTGTAGCACTTTTCTGCCAGTTTGTATTTTCAAACCAATCCACATCGACACCTTGTGCAGATGAATCATTCAGATTATCCTGTAAAGATCCATCATTATGTTTGTCAAACACATCTAACTGATCAGCCTGCTGAGACACAGAAGTATTGCTGGCACTACTTTTCTGCCAATTACCATCCTTAAACCAGTCTTCTTCATCCACACCTTCTGAATCATGATCATTTGGATGACCTGAAAACCCGTCATTTGCTTGAACAACCGGATCCAGCGGCTCAGCTAGCTGAAAAGTTGCAGAGGTCGTGTTGCCAAAAAGGTCATCCTGAGCCCAATCTTCGCCAGTAGAAGGGAAAGGATCTGAATCAACGTTCGTTTTTTTGATATCAAGACCTTCATTTTGAAAAGTTGCTTGAACAACTGGAAACCCGTCATTTGCTTGAACAACTGGATCCAACGGCTCAGCTTGCTGAAAAGTTGCAGAGGCCGTGTTGGCAAAAAGGTCATCTTGAGCCCAATCTTCGCCAGTAGAAGGGAAAGGATCTGAATCAACGTTCTTTTTTTTGTTATCAAGACCTTCGATCTGCCCAAAAAGGTCATCTTCAATCCAATCTTTATCTGCAGAAGGAAACAGGTCTGAATCATCGTTCGGTTTTCTGTCTTTTAGCCCTTCCATCTGTCCAAAAACTGAATCCATGTGGGCGGATAGATCAGTTTTAGCAACTACAAAAGGGTCAAATGATCCGGAAGTATCGTTCTCCACTTTCGTATTATCTGCAAACTGAAAGTCTGCATTCCAACCAGATGAAGCATCATCACCCGCATCAATGGAGGAGGTGACAGATGTCTCGAGAGGCAAAACATTCTGGAATAGAGTAAGATTTTCTTGACCCTCAAAGGTTGTATCTTGATCAGTTTTGTTGGCAACTGGTTGTACTTCGGGTACATCTGACACGGTAGCTCTTTTTGAATCTACAAAGAAATCATCAAACTCGGCTTTGCTAAGACTCGAAGAACTGTCAAGTACAGAGGTCTTGACATGGGAATATCTTTCAGATCTTTTAGGCTCGTCCCGCCATACAATTTTCAAATCTAGAAGCTCGGACAAACTTAATTCATCTTCCGCAGGACTATGCCCTCCATTAATTCCAGTTCCTTCAGCCAACGACCCAACTCTTTCCTACAAGTAATTTAAATCGAATGTTAAGGGCATGATGGCATTACACTAGACCAAAACACATAATCATAAACTTCAATACATCATCGATACAGTTATTCCAAATCAATACTCAAATCCGCTAATAAGAGACTCATGGTATAATCAGTATTCCTTGACATGGAAATTATACCTAACACGCTTTTGAATAACACAGTCAATTAAATAGATCTACCATTTTTGTAACTGGCAGCAACAATTTCAACATACGAAAATTACATTTCAATAGAAAAATGGTACAACTCGTTATTCTTAGACATTTAAGTAGCGTTTTCTTAGCATTCTACTTACAAAATGGGTATATTCTTCATAAGAATACAACAATTATCACCCTTACAGTTTCCTCAGGTTCAGTTATAACAAATAAGGCAATAAATTACCATTTTTCACCACTTGAAATAGTGTCAAAAGCATGTCATCATAATTTTTTATTTTTTTTTTTTTTTTAACAGCAATGTCGTCATATATTATCGTTATTGCAAATTGCAATGTAGTTTTGAGTGAGCTTGTCAAAAACAAGCTCTGCAATTTCAAATTTACTTTCTAACCAGCTTTTCTGATATAACACTTTAAAAGTTGATAAGCATTTTCACATGAGCTCGTTCCAGATTCAAGCAAGGGATTTTTAGCTTTTAGAGTTTGTTTGGCTACGCTTATTTGAGGTGCTTATTAGCTGATTGTATTATCAGCATACACCAAAGTTCTTATTAAAGAATAAAAAAACGTATGGTAAAGCCCTTTAGCCGTAAACTTTTTCATTAAGCTGACATATATTATTTATCCTTAAATCTGGCTTGTATGAGGGAATGTTTCGCAAAGCTTCTTTCTTTTTTTTTTTTTTTTTTTCCGTTGACCATGGTTTCCGACCTTTTACCCGACTTCAGGGTTGTTTGCACCTAGGAGCAATTGAACTTGAGTCCTCTCATATTTTAGTAATAGACCTTACTATGTTTCTACAACACACCTTCTAAGGCGTGTTATCAAAACACATTTGTTTTTAACCATATAACAAGCTAAAAAGCAGTTAAGGGCACATAAACAGTTCTAATATCATTAAAGCTAATGGCAAACAATGTGTAAACTAACAACAGTAAATTAGTCGGCCAAAATGTCAGAAACTAAAATTACCAAGAAAAAATGGAAAGTAAATATAAACAATCCAACTTAAAACTAATAAAAAGGTAAAAAAAAAAAAAAAAAAAAGGGTTACCGATCCATTAAAATTCAAAGATTGAAGTAACCAGCCATAAGCACTAGTATTCTTAAACAGTAAATCATGTTTAACATTATTATCATTTAATTCACCGCAGTAAATACAAATAAGTGAATTTGACCCTCTAAGAAGCTCCCCATCGCAATACGTGCATCGCACGTGCGAAGATGATGATGAATCATCAACGGTGGAGATTGATGATGGGGTGTCGTTAGGGTTGAAGGATTGTAGGCCTGCGAGTTGACGGAAATTGATCTGGGATTTGGTTATTAGATCGGTTGGTATCTCACAGATGTTGTTCATTTTGGATTATTGAGATCTGTTGAGTGTGTTAACCAACGATGTGGAAGATGGGCTTCACTGTCAAGTGTTGAGTGCTTTCTAATTTTCGGAGAGTGTTTGGTGTTGCAATTAAATTTGGGTTAAGATTATGTGTTTCTTCATTAAAGAAAAGTAAGGGCAAAATGTATCTAACTTGTCACTTTTTTTAATTTTATGTAGCTAACTATTTTTTTTAAGTTTCATGTACTCAACTTTTGAATTCGTACAGTTTTTAATATTCGGTGACCTACAAACTGGCTAATGCCTATGTGGAGCCCCCTTTTTTCATGTAGATTAATAATTTTATTTTTCATCTTTTGCGATCAATCTAACACCCTTGTTTTTCATCCTCACCTCAAACACCTCATTTTTTATCTTTCCCCGCCTTCCATAACATCTAAATTAATGAAATACATACTTCTTAAATAGCTCACGTCATACAAATGAATGATCCCTAATTGACCCTCTAGCCTTAAAATGATATTCTGATCGGCTTGATACCATCTCGGTTTTGGATGAGTTAGTTGGCTTAAAAGGCTTTGAACCAACCCCACTAGAATGGAGAAGGTGATGGGTTTCGTGGTGGCTGCACTGGTGGGTGGTGATGGCGGCTGAAATGGTGGTGGTCGAATGGTAGTGATGGTGGTGGTAAAAGTGGAAGAAAAGCGGGTGTTTGGTAATTAGTTTTGTAAGTGTGGTGCCAATGGCGAGGGGTTGGGTGACAAGAAATGATGGAGGTGAGTGTGGTGTAGATGATGGCAGGTGGTGGGTTCTATGGTGATGGTGTGGTAGCCGAAATGGATGGTGTTTGTAAAGTGAATGAGTAAATGGTGTTTGGAAGTGAGTTTTATAAGTGTGATGTGTATTGATTTAACGAGTGGGAAGCTACCCACGCGTTGCGGCAGGGAAACTTTGTAATCGTCGCGTGTATATTTTAAACCCGTTGCAGACGAAGAAACTTGACCACATTACTTGCAGAAAAGATACATCCAAAAAGCATGACTAAAACCACTAAACATTTGAGATGTCCCACTTAAATATTTGAGAAACAAGGAACAAAAAGGCACAATAAAATGATGGACAAAGCACTATCACCTTACTGTGCACTTTAAACCCCTTACTGCAATCCTATAAAGCAAGCACAACACTTGAAGCTGCCACTTGCAATTCTTAACACTTGAAGCTGCCACAAAATATTGACCTCTGAACTAAAATAACCAAGCTTTGTCAACCAATACCCCACCTAAGAATAAATATTCCATATGAAGTACTGACCACCAAAGCCACATGCTACCCAAAAGGAAGCAATCATGATGACATGTTGTAATCAACAGACCTATCCGAATATTCGCTATCGCTATCAGAATACATGTTGTAATCACAACCATCACCTGTGTGATTAATGTTGTCAGTCTCAAAGTGAATTTCACTATCACTGTCACTATCATCCGTCAATGATTGGTTAGTATTCTCTTCAACTACTATCCCATTACCCCTTGGTCGAGATTTTCTTTTACGCCTATGGTTAGCTTCTTGAAGCATAATTCCTTTACCCTTTTCAACTGCCCTTCTTTCTATAACCTCTGCATCCACATTAGCCTCATTTGTAATACCCTTATCTACACCTACCACATCTTCCACACCATCAGTGTTGGGAATTAAATATTCAAGCAATTGGTTTTGTCAAAGAAGAGTTGGTACTGCTGAAGAATAACACTAACAGGACTAACTGAGTTAGTACTGCTAGTGTAAATATTAGTACTGCCAAGTTTAAAGTTAATGCTGCTGAAGATATAACTAACAGTACTAACTGACTAAGTTAATACTGCTAGTATAAAAGTTGATACTGCTAGTTTGCTTGAAGACTGAAGATGGTACTGCTTATGAAGACGTGTAAGAAGATAAGTATAGAATATATTTTGTGTATATGTTATAGAGTTAGACTTATGCGTGGTTTTGCAACCTTACAAAAAGTTTTACCTCTCGAGGGATCTCAAGAGGCTTACAACCCCACCAGGCAGTGTACCTGACCGATGTAGTATAGTGTAGTGGTAAGTACGGGGGATTGATCGTTCTCCACAGGGAATAGTGTTCGTTAGGTATGAAAAACTACTCTAATAGGTCTAAGGGTGAGGAAGATTCTTTTTGTATTTTTATAATTTTTTATGAAAGCAAGTAAAATCTCGGGTTTGAAAGAGTGGGCGGAATTAGTTGCTAGTCAACTAACCCAAATAACTACGAATGCAAATAAAATAAAATAACGAAAATGAAAAGGTTGGTGAAACTTATGTGGAGAGAAATGTGTTTACTTAGATTTCCTTCCTCCCTAACTATCTTTTACCGGTTGATTAGTGTGTATTAATTGCGTGGATGACGGGTGTATTCCTTAATACCAATCGTGGGGTGGCGTACGTACTTCCCCAACTCTACAAGCTCCTACTTCACTCCTATGTCGAGCCGGCTAGGAAGCTCCTAACATGGGATCACTAGAATTCGCTTGTGCATTAAATACAACCATAAAAACCTTAGTACGCATTGGTTCATGCTTCTTAAGACGTTCAAGCAAGTTACCGAATAGGAGGTTAGCCAGTTTTCTTAAGCCTAACATAGATAAACAATCATCCAATAAAACTAATAACACACTAATAACCAATAATCAATAGCTAGGTTTCATTAGATCTAAGCAAACACAAAGAAAACCTAGCCTAGCATGTTAAACAAAAGACAAGAACAAGATAGAATCAAACAACACATAGACATATTGAATGATTAATTGATAACTTATCTTCAATGTAACATGGAAGATCTCAAGGCAAAAAGCCTTGAAAAAGCTGCTAAAATCGTCTTAGGGTTTCCTCCCAAAAGGTTACACACAAAGTTCCACACTAATGACAAAAAATTGCAAAACTATATATAAAAATTAAGGGCTGACGGCGTCACGTTGTAGATTCTGACGCCGTCACCTCGCCGCATTTAGGGTTCCCGAATGGCCTTCCTGACGCCGTCCCTCTTTAGACCTCCAAAATCAGTTCTGGCTTATCAAAGCTTGACGCCGTCAGATTATTGCTTGACGCCGTCCCTCTTTAATTTAAGCCGTGACGACCTTGATCACATTAAAGGGTGACGCCGTCAGATTTTTCATGCAAAATTCTCTGGCTTATCATGAGTAATTTTCACATCCATCACTTTTGCCAAGCCATGACGCCGTCTGGACCAATTGCTGACGCCGTCAAAGGTAGTTTCCAGCATAATTTTGAGACTTTGCCGTTTTCTTCACTTTTATGCTCCAAAAACGTCCAAAATGCTTCCTTTTCCAGATTTCTTCTCAAAAGTACCTAAAATGACAAAAGGAACGATTTAGGGCAATATTTGATCAAATAAATACGATTTAGGGCTTAAATGACCCCCTAAAAGCGGTACACTTTTCGCTTCATCAAATACCCTTACACTTGAGATTTGCTTGTCCTCAAGCAAATGCGCTTTTATTCTAATCAAAATACAAGTTAGGGGTCATTTAACACTAATATAAAAGTAATTACAACAAATAATCGTTCCACTTTAATCATAATAAGCACGGAGATTACATACTAGCACCTCACAAGTAGTGTTTAGATACTCACATCTCTCAAGTGTCATCAAAATAAATCTCATAAATGAAAACGAATAATATCTCTCACTACCTGTCATAGCAAATAGATTACCATAGGCTTGGGAAAGGATCGAAAACCTCCTCCACTAGGCGTAAGCACCTAAGATAAACTATCAAAGAGGGCTTTTACATGGGTTATAACGTTAGGTGTAGGGAAAAGGAAAACACGGTTTTGTTGGATAAAGGATATTTTATTGGTGGCGAGTTAAATATCTTGATTAATTACATGTACTATACAATGTTGCTAAGCCAAGACTAGACTCAATCTTAAGCTAAAAACAAAATAACAAAAACATAAAATAAACATAAAATGAAACGGGATGGTAGTCCGTATGTTTTTTTCTACTTTTCTTTTTCTCATTTTTTTGTATTTTTCTTGATTTTTCGATGTTTTTTTTTTTCATACACTCTTGCCCTACCATCCAAAATAATACATCATAGGGGCGTTGCATTCCCCTTACACTTGAACTTTTACATAACTTTACAAATACTATTCTAATGACTCGAATTAAGATAATTGAAAATTTTGGAGTACTTTTTAAAATATTTAGCACATATGGGGGTAATAAATGATGTTCTTCCCCATTACTCCATTACACTAGTACTTTACCCATGAGTCCCAATCGTCCCAAAACAATATGTACAAGGATATGACTCGACTTAGCAACCATGTAATCAACTAGATAATTAACTTGGGTTTAAACAAATGTTGTCACAATAATGCACTAAAAATGAGTGCATACAAGGTAGGCTAAGGCGATTTGGGTGTACATTTTAGTGGGGTGTAAACAAATTCTTCCTTTAAGTAAAATGCTTAAAGGTCGAAACAAAAAGATAGGCTCTGAGGGGTGTACTAGAGGTATCGTGTACTAAAAATGAGTACAACGCAAAGGGTGTGGGAGAATTACTTGACCAATGTAGCCAACGTAATTATAACAAAATCACAGGTGTAAAACAATGGGTTAATCCTAATGCCTCTTATCATGTAGTAAATCTAACTACACGAATGTAGTCTCACTTGTGGCCTCGGAATGGTCCTAACGCAAGTTCTAGAATCTAAGTGCTACCGGTACACACATCATAGCATAAATGCTTTTCCTACCAATTCTAGGGGCGAACCTCACATATTTGGGGGTGGAAAATTTTTTAGTGGTACGGTTTTTGTGCTAGTCATATAACTCCTATCCATGAGACGCTCATTAAGATCAAAGTTTCACTCCTAAATGTTGTAAAAAATTTTAAATTTGGCACTAAAATTACCCTAACAGGTATTTATCTCAGTTTTATTACACATCTACTATTAAACAAACAAAAATCAAGCGTAATAGCATTCTCTAATCGTACTTTTACCCCCCCTTACACTTAAGATGAACATTGTCCCCAATGTTCAAATAACAAGATGTAAAAGTAATAAGGTAAAAGAATGAAATCAAATACTCCCCTGATTCGCTCGGTGGATAATGTGGTAATACGGTTAGATCTTCTTCCAAAGTAATGTTGAAGCTCCATGACTAATGCATCGCCATAAGCTTGATCCAACAAACATTTCCTTGTCCAAAATAACCTGTTAAACCTGAGAAAACAAACACGAAAACCTGCATAACATCGGCGGGATAAACTCTATATATAAGGATATAATGCTTGTGGAATGATAATTTTGCAGATTCCTGGAGATTATAAGTTAGAGATTTAATAAAAACTTTTTATGAAAACAAAACTTTCAAAAATTTTCAGAAAATTAAACCTGACGCCGTCAGAAATGATCTGACAGAATTCTCATGTTAAGTTTCCGGAAAAATTTTGGAAAAACCTATACCTTACTTCCTGGAATTCCTGCAAAACATCATTATGACTCGATACAAGCATTTGACTCAAACAAATACTAATATGTATGTTAATTTAATATTATTACGATTCATGTTCATTTGTTCTAATAAACCGATTTAGATTTCCCTTACACTTAACTTTTGCAAAATACCTTTATATGTAGTTAAGACGAAGTTAAAAACAAAATAAAGCATTTTCACAATTTAGTTTTGAACATGAATCAATAAAAATAAAAATTAAACACACATACGGAAACAAATAAAATCAAACAAACAAATAAACACACAAAGCAAATAAAACTTGGGTTGCCTCCCAAGAAGCGCTTTTCTTTATTAACGAGTCTTGTAGCTAGACTCAAAGTCCTTCTACCCTATGTAAGTGAGCTCGTCATCGAGGACGTCTTTAGGGTTAAGCTTGGATTGAAGTTTCCTATTGGTCCGCTTAGTACAATATATCTTTTCAAACTTCTCTCCATCCGGGTCATACAATGTCATCTTAATATGCCATGACCCATCTCCATCTTTGGGTGGTTTGTCCCAATCCCACTTATGATCATCTTCCTCACAAGTCCACTTATTCATTCCTAGGTTAATTGGCAAAACTCCTAGGAAATCAATCATCTTCCTAAAAACTAGAGGGTCTTCAAATGGATCCAATTCAGTGTCCCTAGCCAAGAGTTGCTCTACCGTATGTGTTCGGTTAACAAAGTCCTCTTCTAGGTAAAATGGGCGTTGGGGTCCTATGAAGCCTCTATCTATCCAAGGTCCATATCTAGATGGTCTCCTATTTAATTCTAACCAATGGGGTGTTGGTTCATCACTAGTATCATAGGCATGTTTCTTCACATCATAGACTGACCAAGTATCACCTTCTCCTACCGCTATATTGGATTCCTTGCAATCAATCATAGCACTAGCGGTCGCCAAAAATCCTCTACCTATCAACAAGGGGCATGTAGGGTCGCTAACCATATCAAGGACGTGGAAATCGGCTAAAATGGTAAGTTTTCCAATGTGTACTAATACGTCCTTAACTACTCCAACCGGGTAAGCAACACTTCCATCCGCTAAGCCTATTATCACCTCGGTTTCTTCAAGTTTTCCTAGTTTTAGAGAGGTGTAGAGAGGTAACGGAAGTAGGTTAAGGCTTGATCCAAGATCGGCTAATGTGTCATAAGCCTCCGAATTACCGATCTTGCAAGGTAGAACAAATAAGCCTGGATCATCTAACTTCTTAGGTAGCTTGTTTTGAACAAAGGCGGTCCCTTTTTCGCCTAACTTGAGCTTCTTCTCATCCAACACATCAACAACCGGACTTTCAAGGTGGAGCTCCTTGAATTCTTCGTCAAGGTTTTGAGTGGGAGGTGTTTCAACTATGACTTGGGTTTGTTTGAAACACGAGCTCATGGAATTGACCGAATAATATTGTGGACAAGAACTAGGGGACGAAACCGATGAAATAGCGTTGACATTTAGTTTCGGGTTCTTGACCGTGTTGCTAGGGAGTGCTCCCATTTCTCGGTCATTGAGGGCTTTCAACAAGGTGTCAATCTTATCGGTCATCTCGCTTTGTTTTTGTTTGAAATCGGCTTCAAACTTGGCTAAACGAGCTTCTTGAGATGCCATAAATTGAGACATCAATCCTTCAAAGTTATTGGTACTACCATTGCCGGAAGGATTGTTGTTGAAAGTATGGTTCGAGTTGGAACCGCTTGATTGGAAACGATTAGGTGGGTTGGAAGAATTGGTGTGTTGAGCGTTTTGGTTTTGTTTCCACCTAAGGTTCGGGTGATTTTTCCATGAGGGGTTGTATGTATCACCGTAGGGGTTTGCCTCGGGTTTGAAAGTGTACCACTTATCTCCCGCTCCGTCGGTACGCGAGGATGCGTAGTCCGCAAAAGCTTGTTCGGGGAGTTCCATGCAATCACGAGTGTCGTGGGGACCACTACATAATTCACACGAAGAAGTGATTTTGTTCACTTGGCTTGAAGGTTTAGGAGCCTCGTATGATTTCATAAGAAACTTGACTTGGTCTTCAAGTTCTATGATCCTACGGTCGGAAGTGCTTGAATTGTTTGAAGGCAAAGATATTGCCTTGACCATTTTATTCAAATCACGGGGATCACTCCAACTTTCGTTGTCATAAAGAGCAAGATCCTTTAGGAGAGCCCATGATTGTTCCGCACTTAGATCACGTAGCTTACCACCGGCCGCTTGGTCAATGGTTTGCCTCGTGGAGAGATTGATATGGTCATAGAAGATTTGGACTTGGAGCCAAAGTTCTATGCCATGGTGAGGGACTTTTTGGAGTAAGTCCTTGAATCGAGTCCATGCCTCGTAGAGGGTTTCGCCTTGACGTTGTTGGAACATCAAGATATCATTCCTTAGCTTGGTAGTTCTTCCCGGTGGGAAAAACTGAGCAAGGAAGCGAGTGGTGAGATCATCCCAAGAGGTGATGGATCCTGCGGGTTGACGCTCTAGCCATTGACTAGCTTGGTCCCGCAGAGAGAATTGGAAGAGACGCAGTCGGGTCGTCTCTCGAGTGGCAACATTAAGGTCTATAGAATCAACGATTTTGAGAAAGTCCTTGAGATGTTGATTAGGATCTTCGGAACGAAGTCCATGGAATGCGCATCCGCTTTGCACCAACCGGATGGTGTCGGATCGCAGGGGAGTGACATTGGCTCCTTGAGTGAGCTCAATGGTGTTTCGATAGCCATGGTGGCTAGGACGGGAGTACTCTCCTAAAGTACGGGCTCTAGGAGGTGGTGGTTGTTGTGGTGGTGGGATGTTGGGATCGAGGTTATTACCACCTTCCATGATGTCGGATGGTAATGGTTACGAACACAGAAACGAAGAAAAAAGATAGACTAAAGAAAACCTAGAAAAATAAAATAAAAATCTCACTAGAAAGGAATCTAGTGAGTAGACCTATAAAATAAAAAATTCAACCTAAACAATAACTATTCCCCGGCAGCGGCGCCAAAAACTTGATGCGTGGTTTTGCAACCTTACAACAGGTTTTACCTCTCGAGGGATCTCAAGAGGCTTACAACCCCACCAGGCAGTGTACCTGACCGATGTAGTATAGTGTAGTGGTAAGTACGGGGGATTGATCGTTCTCCACAGGGAATAGTGTTCGTTAGGTATGAAAAACTACTCTAATAGGTCTAAGGGTGAGGAAGATTCTTTTTGTATTTTTATAATTTTTTATGAAAGCAAGTAAAATCTCGGGTTTGAAAGAGTGGGCGGAATTAGTTGCTAGTCAACTAACCCAAATAACTACGAATGCAAATAAAATAAAATAACGAAAATGAAAAGGTTGGTGAAACTTATGTGGAGAGAAATGTGTTTACTTAGATTTCCTTACTCCCTAACTATCTTTTACCGGTTGATTAGTGTGTATTAATTGCGTGGATGACGGGTGTATTCCTTAATACCAATCGTGGGGTGGCGTACGTACTTCCCCAACTCTACAAGCTCCTACTTCACTCCTATGTCGAGCCGGCTAGGAAGCTCCTAACATGGGATCACTAGAATTCGCTTGTGCATTAAATACAACCATAAAAACCTTAGTACGCATTGGTTCATGCTTCTTAAGACGTTCAAGCAAGTTACCGAATAGGAGGTTAGCCAGTTTTCTTAAGCCTAACATAGATAAACAATCATCTAATACAACTAATAACACACTAATAACCAATAATCAATAGCTAGGTTTCATTAGATCTAAGCAAACACAAAGAAAACCTAGCCTAGCATGTTAAACAAAAGACAAGAACAAGATAGAATCAAACAACACATAGACATATTGAATGATTAATTGATAACTTATCTTCAATGTAACATGGAAGATCTCAAGGCAAAAAGCCTTGAAAAAGCTGCTAAAATCGTCTCAGGGTTTCCTCCCAAAAGGTTACACACAAAGTTCCACACTAATGACAAAAAATTGCAAAACTATATATAGAGATTAAGGGCTGACGACGTCACGTTGTAGATTCTGACGCCGTCACCTCGCCACATTTAGGGTTCCCGGATGGCCTTCCTGACGCCGTCCCTCTTTAGACCTCCAAAATCCGTTCTAGCTTATCAAAGCTTGACGCCGTCAGATTATGGCTTGACGCCGTCCCTCTTTAATTTAAGCCGTGACGACCTTGATCACATTAAAGGGTGACGCCGTCAGATTTTTCATGCAAAATTCTCTGGCTTATCATGAGTAATTTTCACATCCATCACTTTTGCCAAGCCATGACGCCGTCTGGACCAATTGCTGACGCCGTCAAAGGTAGTTTCCAGCATAATTTTGAGACTTTGCCGTTTTCTTCACTTTTATGCTCCAAAAACGTCCAAAATGCTTCCTTTTCCAGATTTCTTCTCAAAAGTACCTAAAATGACAAAAGGAACGATTTAGGGCAATATTTGATCAAATAAATACGATTTAGGGCTTAAATGACCCCCTAAAAGCGGTACACTTTTCGCTTCATCAGATTTTGTGTATATCTTATAGAGTTAGACTTATACGTATATTCTACATGTTTAGAATATTATACTTATCTTATAAAGGACTCCTTGTGATATAAATGGAGGTCCTAAGTTAGATGTTTTGAGTACGTATGTTTTGTTAAGCTTCAAGGTTTTAAACTCTAGTGATAATCAATATCACTCGTATTATACTTAATAATATTGAAGCGTTTGGTGATATCATTATTCTCATAAACTGTTCATACAAATACTTTATTGTTCCATTGATAAATCTTCTAAGTATCAAGTAGTAGATTCCGCATACTATTTGGTATATATTCAAAGTATCCTCAACACAACTCTAGTGTGTTTAGATCCTCTCAAGTGGTATCAGAGCCAGGTTTCTGATACTTTGATTTAGAAGATCCTTACAGAAGAACACTTTATTCCCTATAAAGAATATGGACATGGAGACTACTCAGACCAACACTGCTGCCAAGTTACCTATGCTCAAACGAAATGACTTTGAGATGTGGAGGCTCAGGATTGAGTAGTACTTTCAGGTACAAGGCTATGCTTTGTGGGAAATCATAAAGTATGGAAACTCCTTCAAACCATAAACAACTGAAACAACAGTTGATGGTCAGAAAGTTACAACAGTGAACACTTCTCCTGTTACTGCAGAAGAAAAGTTCCAGAAAAAGAATGATGTTAAAGCAATGAGCTTGTTACTAATGACCATCCCTAATGATCAACTTCTGACCTTCAGAAAATACAAGGATGCTAAATCCTTGTTTAAAGCAATAACTACCATGTGTTGGTGGTAATGAAGCCACCAAAAAGACACAGAAGACTTTGCTGAAGCAGAATTTTGAGAACTTCAGTGCTACTAGCAATGAATCTCTTGATCACATGTTCAACAGGTTGCAGAAGATAATCAGCCAACTGGCTGTATTGGGTGTTGAGATCCTATAGGAGGATCTTAATTCCAAATTCCTAAGAAGTTTGCCTGCTGATTGGTACACTCATGTAGTTGTCTGGAAAAACAAGCCAGAAATTGATACAATGAGTCTTAATGATCTGTACAACAATTTTAAAATCGTTGAACAGGAGGTAAAGAAGTCTGGAAGCTCAAGTTCTAGTACTGGGAACATGGCATTTGTGTCATCTCCCAGCAATATCAGTCCAGAAGAGGTTAATGTGGCTTCAGGAGTTAGTACTGCTAACCCTAATGCTTGTACTGCTAGTTCACAAACTAGTACTGCTGGCATAGGTGATGTTTTTCTATGCTTTCCTGACCAGTCAAGCCAATGGGTCTCTGCTATCCCATGAAGATCTTGAATAGATAAATGAAGATGATCTGGAAGAGATGGACTTGAAGTGGCAGGTAGCACGGCTAAGCATGAGAGCCAAGAAATTCTGGCAAAAAATAGGGAAGAAGATCACAATCAGTGGTAATGATACAGCTGGGTTTGATAAATCAAATGTGGAGTGTTTCGACTGTCATAAGTTGGGACACTCTGCTAGAGAATGCAGAAGACCAAGGCAGCAGGACAACAGAAGCAAGGGGTATGGGAATAAGCAGGAAAACAGGAAGGTTGTGGAAGTGGAAGAGCCTTCTTCAAAGGCAATGGTTGCCATAAATGGTCTTGGCTATAATTGGAGCTTCATGGCTGATGAGGAAGAAGCATCAAAAGAGATGGCACTGATGGCATTTTCTGACTCTGAGGTACATTCAGTAAAAATTTGTTCAAAATCTTGTTCTGCTTTAAAAGATTATGAAACACTTAAAAAGCATTATGATGACCAAAGAGTAGAGCTAAACCATACTAATTATAATTTAGCAAATCATAAAAGATGTTTAGCTGTATTAGAAGAACAAATAGTGTTTTATAAGAAAAATGAGTCGGTCTTTTCTGAAGATATTGTTGTGCTTAAAAAAGACATGTTTCATAAAGATGCAGAGATTAGTGTGCTTAGAGATGAGTTGGAAAAGATTAAGAAAGCAAAAGATAACATACAGTTAAGTGTAGACACTTTAGAATATGCATCTAAAGGAGTTAATAAAATCATTGAGTGTCAACTGGTTAATAAAGCTAAGTCAGGTTTAGGTTACCAAACATGTCCACCTCCACACAGAGGAGTACCTTCACCCTCAGGTATTGACTTAGAACACACAGGTTTAGATGAATTTCAAGAGCCTAAATTTGAATATGGATCTAACACTGGTTTAGATGAATTTCAAGAGCCTAAATTTGAATATGGATCTAAGGCTAAGGAAAGTGTTAGGAAACCTGATGAGGTTAATGAATCTTTTGAGAGTGCCAGTGACACCTCACTTGTTGAGGAAAATGTGTCAGAAGATAAGAGAAATTCAGATGCACCAATTATTGAAGATTGGGAATCTGACAATGAGGATCAGGTTGAGTCTAAACCTGAGGTAGAAAAGCAAAAAGTAATTGCTGTTCCTAAAGTTGTTAAGGTAGAAAATGTTGCACCTAGAAAACAAGTAAAACAAGCTAGGCTAACAGTTAAATATGCAGAGTTATATAGGTCAACAAGTAGATCTCAATGCCCTAAGGGAGAGAAACTAGAGCAATCTTAAGTCCCAACAGCTAGGCAATGAGTTTGTCATGTATAATAAGGCTTGCTATACTTGTGGTAGCTTTAATCACTTGCAGGCTTGTGGAAAACTAGAAGGGGGGTTGAATAGTTTTACGTCTTTTTAAATTTTATTTTAAAAACTTTTGTTTACTTTTAAAAACTTCGATTCGATATTATGTGACTTCAATTCTTAAACAATATGAACAAGTATAGATAAATATAAGTAAGTAATTCAAGTAAAGTAAAGTAAATCAAATGAAAGATAGAGATGGAAAGATCTAACCGAGACACAAGAGATTTATAGTGGTTCGGCTACAAGGTCACCTTCCTTGCCCTACTCCACTCCCCGAGCACCTAACTCGAGAGTTTTCTTCACTATGTCAACAAGCTCCCTTATGGCGGAGAAAACCTTACATAACTTTAGCTTACACCGGCTTAACGACACAAAGCTAGATGTCGGGTTCTAATCGTAGCTAGAACCAATCTCACAACTTGTACACAACTTAATCACACCTTCTTCACAACTTCTTCTTCACGACTTCTTCTTCACGACTACTTCACGACTTCTTCTTCACGACTACTTCCTCACGACTACTTCTTCAAGACTACTTCACGACTTATTCACAACTTCTTCACAACTTATATACTACGGCTTCACACCTTCTTCACAACTTAGCACAACCTATGTACACTTCTACTTCTTCACACCTTCACTACTTACACACCTTAACTACACAACTTCACTACTTACACACTAACCTATCCCAAATAATTATACACACAACTATCTAACAAATATACAACTTATATACAAATGAATGATGACACACACAACTTAGATAGCTAAGTTGCAATACTTCTTCTCTAGATGTTGAAGGAGTATTCTTCTTTTGCACTTGAATGTAGGAAGCTTGGATCACTTAGAAACCAATGCTTAATAAGATATGATCAAAGGATTTTGAAATGTATATACAAGGATTTAAAACAGAAAGTTTTAGTGTGCAAAAGGTGAGTAAAAATCCAGGGGAAGGCAGGTATTTATAGGGAGAAAAACTGGACAGCTGGAGCCTACTGGAGCGGGGGCGGTCCCCTTAATTTTAAGGGGGCCGCCCCTACTGAACGTTGGCCAATTTTGTCCTTTTGTGGGGAAGGTTTTTCTGGAACATTTTAACTGATTTTGGTTAAAAATTTGAATTCATATTTTTATAAAAGATTAAACATTTTTATTTAATACCAAAAATGTTTTTCAAAAATATATAAAATGTTTTTGACATTTTATAAAAAATCTAGAATTTAAGAAAATGTTCCTTTGATCATATAATGCATTAAGCATTAGTTCATTCATACCTTAAGTGATTTTAGTTGTAGAAGTGAATATTTACAACTAAGTACTTGTTTAATTTATAAGTTTATGTTTTAATGAGTTTACATTTTGTGATCATCAAAACATAGAGATATGAATAAATATTGATAATGTTTTTAGGCATTTATTTATGTCAACACTTGCAGGCTTTTTGCAACAACCATCATGGAAAAAGGCTGGTTAATGGGAATACAAGGGTGAATGGGAATACAAATGCAAGGGTGAACATCAACGGTTTTTCAAGAAAAACTCGCCCTAAAGTTAACAATAATCAATGAACATTCAAATGTAAAACCTACTTTGGGTTATGTTAACGAGGGAATGTTTCGTGCAAAGAAAGGGATCAAGGAATTGTTTAAAGGAAAGAAAGAATCATACAAGCCATATACTAACATAATCAATGAACATTCAGATAGGATGTTGTGTACTAGCATTCAATGTGCAGCTTACCAGTTAAATCCAACTTTTCAGTACAATCGCAATAACCTTGTCACGAAGGGTGAGATGTTTCACATAGTTCTTGAAATGGCTGAGAAATATTATTCCGGTGACCTACAGATCTTAATAAGGCTTTATAAAAGTTTTGGGACAGTAAGGGTAACTTTTGTAGAATTAGTGCCGTTGAAGGTTGAACTAATCATCGTCCAGGTAATTTAACATTATATTGCTTTTTTATCTTATAATGACATATATTACGTAGTAATATGTTACGAAATACTTTTTTCTAACCACTTCTATATTATATGAGTGGAGTTGTAGGAAATTTAACTGTTATTACTTGTTTTGAAACTAAATTTGTTTTCACAAACAACAAAAAACCTACATCATCAAAATAAACTACATTTATTTACACACAGTAGTTTTATTATTTTCTTAGAACAACATCATTTAACTAAAACAAATACTGATAAAGCAAAAAGCATAACAAAACAAGAAAGTAAAAAAAATAAACATCACTATTGTGTAAAGTAATGAACAAAAATAACTAAAGAGATGAAGGGAGAAGAAAGTATTATTATTGATTGATGATCATGGGATATCTATAGGGTGAATGGTTACATGTAAAAAACCTAACAAGTTACTACAAATGGAATATTTTACAATAGTCATAAAGAATATTTCAAGCTATTTCTAACCAAAGCACCCCTTAGGGTGTTGGCAATGGAGGATTCGGAATCATGAGAGGATTCCTACCGACCAATCACAGACTGCCATGTGGCAGGCTAAAAAAGGAGGATTCTGAAGCCTAAAGTGTTGGCAGTGAGAGGACTATGGAGGATTCGGAATCATGCCTCATTTTATTTATTTATTATTTATATATAATGTTATAAATAATAAAAATTATATGTAAACAATTTATTATTTATATATAAAAGATAAAAACAAACAATTTATTTCATTAAAAAAACGGTTACAACGACAAATACGGAAAATAATAAAAACGACAGTACAACAAATAAAACCAAGCTAGTCTTGCGGCGCTTTGAGGTATGGAAAATCTTGAGGCCAAACATGCTCGGTAAGGTCAAATCGTAGTCGTGAACCCAATTCTTCGTCTCGCAACTCCATGAGTGCGTCTTCGTCAAACTGCGATTGGACCGGTGGGTCCATAATATGAACCGGAGATATCGCACGACCGTCTTCTTTGATAAGCATGTTATGCAAAATAATGCACGTGTACACGACCTTTGAAATCCTTTCTATCATTTTAGGCCGAAGTGTGCGATTAAGTATACCCCATCTACATTTGAGAACTCCAAAAGCTCGCTCGACATCCTTCCTTGCCGCTTCTTGTAATCGCTTGAATTTTACTTCCTTCGGATCCACCAGGAACTTGTATGCTTTAACGAAAACTGACCAACTTGGGTAGCCTCCATCCGCTAAAAGGTAACCCCGTTTGTAGTTTCTACCATTTACGACAAATAAACTCGGAGGCGCTGTTTGATTCCGTTCTCGCAAAAATAGCGGAGATGTGTTTAAGACATTTATGTCGTTGTTCGTGCCGGGAGGACCGAAGTGCGCATGCCAAAACCATAAATCCCATGAAGTCACTGCTTCAAGCATAATCGTCGGGTGTTTGTAGCAACCTCGCTTGTATTGACCATGCAAGCGCCTAAGACACATCCTCCACTCGAAAATGTATACAGTCAATGCTACCGATCATCCCCGGTATGTGGTGTAGCTCTTCGTGAGCTTTTTGCAGAGTGGCAATGTCGTGGGCAGTCGGCTTACGTAAGAACTCTCGCTGGTATAACTCATTAACCGCATCACAAAACTCTTGAAGACATTCACGAGCTGTCCTACCTGCCATTTTATAATATTTATCATTTTGAGCGGCAACACCACCGTCAGCGAGCTGTTGTACCGCTGACAAGCATTTTTGTATCGCCGTGAAACTCTTATGATTCCTTGCGTCATACCCTTCTTGAAAATACGGATTGCCACTCGCCTTGATTCGCTCGACAATCTCTAAAAATAAATGCTTTGGAAGACGAAACGTCTATATTCAAACACCCCAACGGTCAAAATATTCCCCCCAACGTTCCATTTTTCTTTTTTCTTCTTCCCATGCCGCATCGTCTTGATCTTGCTTCCAAATCACGAGCCGCTGGCGGTAAGGGGGTTGGCGGCGGTGTTTGCCATCGGCCTCCCCCCAAGCCGCTGGCGGCATGCCTCCCGTTGCCAACACCCTTAAAAGCCCAACCGTGAGGATAAACATTACTATATATATAATACACTGTTTAATCCGGCGTCGTTTTGCTGACGGAATCTGACGACAGCATGACATCACCAAATGGGAGCCCAACAACTAGCCCGCTTCGTTACCAGGCCCACCTGCCTTTACACGATATCAGATCTTATCGTCATTTTTTTCTGGATAATTCTCAAACAAACAAGAACGTATGACGGTCTGCACTCTTCTCGAAGGCCGGTTTCCTTTGCCGTTGGGTTTGCGCTTTTTGTGGTGGTATAACGCAAAGACACAAAAGAGGCGGTAGGTGGTTGGTCAATAAGGTTACTGATGAATATTGGTTTCATTTTCCGTTTGTGTCTTTGTTGTTGCTTTCATGGTTTCTGTTTTATGGTGAAAATGTTCAGGTAATTCTTTCCTTTTGGGTCTGTCTGGTAGGATGTGAAGGGAGTTCATGTTTTTCTCACCCAACTATAAAATCCCCTGTATGTAAAATATACTTATTTTTATGCAAAAATTTAATTCATTATTATCTTCATTAATGTTTTATATTATTGATTGCAGGTTGTTATTCACTTTGGTGCATCTTGGTATGTCATATACAAAATTTTCTTTATTTTATGTTTAGGATTTTGAAACAAGTATGTAGATAAAGTGTTCGATAAAACGCCTCACTGAATTGTGTGTCTGAACGGAGAGTAATCTCTATTCAGGCTAAAGTCTGGCCTTTTTGGCTCTGGCCTAACTGGGTTTTTGTAGCTGAGGCAGTGGCAATTTCGAAGTGGTTGTTTTGAAGACTAGGATGGATAGGAATATAGGATTGACTGCCATTTGATTAGGAAAATTATATGGATGGTGTGAGATAGTTTGATTAGAACTTTTGGTGCGTAGGTTAAGGTTAGGAACCATGTTCTATGAGTTTTCGTT
The DNA here is from genome assembly GCA_021014915.2 of Artemisia tridentata subsp. tridentata. NCBI lineage: Eukaryota > Viridiplantae > Streptophyta > Magnoliopsida > Asterales > Asteraceae > Artemisia > Artemisia tridentata. The sequence goes on along the minus strand of CP139507.1, from coordinate 419,476,133 downwards.
ATGATAATTTTAAGTGACTGCCTAAGGCGTGAATGTCGTCCCCTTGCTGTTTCGATTAGTTATAGCTACTTAAAAGACTACCAGAGATATGCGCTATTCAGCACTTTCAATAGCGACCACTTAAGGAATTTTGCAAATTCGTATTCCTCAATCTACTTTTTCCAACTTCACAAAAATTCTATTAATCCTTTGGTAGTTTGATGATATGAGTATTTGTTCTGCTATCGAAATGTTGTTTTTATACGTTCATGAAATATAATGTTAGAGACAAATGCTACCCATAGTTCTTTTGGATAGTCCCTAACGTATGTAAGAAGAACTTTTATTCAACCGACTTAGGGGTATAGTCCGCAAGCAACCTTCAGTTGTTTAGTTGACGGTATATAAAGTAGCTGTAATCTGGTATATATAATACAACGACTTTCGCCGTTGTTCAGCTTCGCTTACAACCTAAAATGATAACAACAATATATCATGATGTTTAGTTGATTGATTATTGATATAGTGAGTTGTGGTTGTGGGTTACGGCTTATTGATTTGTACACTTATTTCTGATACAAGGTAATGTTTTGAAGTTTTTTAATTGATGATGTATTTCCTTTCAATTTATAATGAGATTGTGGTTTGGTTTTAACTGTGTTTAATTTTGTGTAAGGAAACAAAAAAGGTTGTCTATGCGGTTGTTTGATTTTATGATGGAAAAGAAGCGGCTTCTTTGTTTAGCCCAGTAAGATTTCCTAAGTCTGTTAACGCCAGTTTTGTTGTCCTTTTTTTGGTGCTTTTTTTTTTTCCTTTTTTTTTTTTTTTTTTTTTTTTTTTTTTTTTTTTTTTAATTTTTTTTGCAGGCATTGATATGCGAGTTGGTTGATGTTTCAGGTCCAATGGGATTAGAATTGACCTTTTGACGATGTGTACGGCCCGGGCTGAGATTAACTTCGTGCTGTAGTTTTCAAGATTCTTAAGTATGTCAATTCATGACTTGATAATAATTTTATTGTTACTATTTTTGACGTCAATTTGTTTTTTTAATGAATTGCTATTGTAGGCAATACAGAACCAGCGACTCAGTTACTTCGTGTGTGAGAACTACTAAAGCTAATTAGTACTTACGCACACAGCTAACGACTTTTGCTGATAACACGTCTTAATATGTTTCAGTTGAGATGTTTTGAGTGGAATTGCAAAAGAACGAGGAAAGGGTTATTGGAATGGGAGAAATGGATTGACAACGCCGAAAGTAATTATGTTCTGGATTAGGTAAGATACATATATTGAGAGCTAGTGTCTGTATGTGTACATGTTGTGTGACTGCCACTTTTGGGTATGCCGTTTTATACACACGTTTAACTAACTTATTGACTGTAAAGTAGAAATGAAGGTGTAAATTACTCTAGAGTTTTATTTACTATCGTGTTCTTTCATATTATATCTCTGTGACTTACAGAAACATAATTGTGTGTTTTGCAGCCACGTTCTTTTCGGTCTCTATAAAAAGCTTCAGTGCTCTAAACAGGTACATCTTTAAACTATCTCAACTTTTAGTTTGGTTTGACCCATCCTTTTGCAATACTAATTCATGAATAAGATACCGCTTCATCTTATTAACCAATCTTTCACTTTAATCCCATTTATTGAGCAAGTTAGCACGGACATACTTATTTCAGAACTTACACCTCCTTTTTATAAAAATGTATATACCTTAAGGATGTGGTCTGGTCACATTGGATTTTCTCTCATGGATCGTTCGACAGGAACCTATTGATGTACCTGGTCCGCCAGTTGGGCAAGTCAGAAAATTTTGAAGGCAATGACAAACTGCCCACCAGCTGTAGGAGCCTACAACAACTAAGACGTGACAAGGTGAAACACCCACTGCATGGTAATAGGACGTTGATATTTACCATAACCTTTCGATTATTTCAGCTGTTAACGCATACGATGTCTAAGCAGGCAATGCATGTGGTTACTTATTTATTTCGTGGCAGCAGATACACCATCTAGGATTCAGCCTCCTACGCTTTCTATGAACATGTGCACATTGTACAAATCATGAAGATTTAGGGTTAGTTTTATATGGGTTTTGTTGTTTTGTTAGGGGGTGTTTGGAATTGCGGTTCAAGAAGATAAATAACTTAGTTTGATTTGGTTTTGTTTTCTGTGTTGTCAACTTTGAGTCTTTGGACTTTCGGTGTTCAGAGTTATTATCAGAGTTATCTTGCTGCCTATGTTCCTTTTTATCAACATAATCCTCATTTGTTTGATTTATCAGTAACGGATCTTTTATGTATGTTTTATGCTCCTTTTTTGGTTGCTATTTAATATGTCAGTTTCTAATGCGCATGTGTTTATAATGTGTTAAATGTCTTTTGGGTTTCAGGAGAAGAACAGATGGATGAAACAGGAATGAAGGATACAACTGCTTTACATGGACACCATATCGAATGTGAGTTGGTGCAGGAATGTTATTACGTTTGTCATTTGCTGTTAGATGCCTCATTTTTTTGTGCACAACTTATACCTTCCAGATAAGTCTATCATTTTTTATTTCTGTTGCAGTTGAATCCTATTCAGGAGCCAATGGCAGCCACGATATAACTACACAAGCCAATCGATGAAGGTGTCTTACACAAGGTTTGACAGCTGATTGCTATCTTCATCCGCCTTTACTCATGCTATTGCTTAAATTGTATGCATATTGTGAAATTAGATAATTTGGGATGAAGTAGGCGAGTCAGATACTGAAAGGTGCGAGGGAATCGATAGTCCTTTGTAACTTGTGTATGTGATACTTTGAGTTAATATGGTTAAGTATGCGAAATCTACTTAACCACACTTAGAAGGTTATTTGTTATTGGAAATGGAACAGTGATGCTTGTGTAATGAACAATGAACAAGGAAAGTTTTATACCAAACGATTCAATATTATTGAAAATAATACGGGTGATCTTCACTATCACTAGGGTTACAAAAACCTTGAATCTATATGTTTCTATGACTTATGATTTCTATGATAAGTTATGTTCTTTGTTCTTGATAGATATTCTAAGCATATGAATTAAGCACACTTATTATCTAGTCTAAGATCTTCTTTTTATAGTCCAAAGAATATCTTTACAATAAATGATAAGTCTTGTCGAACTACTTGCTTTGCATGTGTTGAGTGTGTCAGTAGCTAAGATACAACATGTATCTATGTTTACAACTTGTTTGACTGACTACAAATCAAAGATATTATCTACCGTATATACTTGACTTTTATACACAAATATCTTTTTATACTTATCCAACCAGCAGTAGTATACGCGACACTTATCCATCCAACAGTAGGAATCAGCAGTACCTTTGTTTGTACTAGCAGTACTAACATCAGTTAGTACTGTTAGTTATAACTTGAGAAGTCTTCAGATATACACTAGCAGTTAGTACTGTTAGAGTATTCTTCTCAGTAGTACTAATCTTCAGAACATTTAATTCCCAACAATCCTCCCCTAAACTTGTGATTTATACCAAATCAACATGTTTCTTCTGAATTAAATTCTGATTGTGAGAATCTTTCAAACACTTCATAGTCAGACTCTTGATCTGAGCTTTCCTTTGTTCTTCAAGATTAAATATCTTTCTGTCTAACTCATCTGCTTTCTGTGAATCTCTTTCAGTAATAACATCATCTTTCTTTGTCTTGAACACAATCAATACCTTGAATAAAAGATGGTGCAATTTCCTTGGATGGAGGAATTATAAGAGGCAATGATGCTGTGTATCTTGGATGCTTGTTCTAAGAAGTCAAATCTTCTTCCAGCATGCCTTTGCAAGTGATGAACAAACGTAGTGAACTGAAATTGAAACTGAAAGAACCTAGATAGAACTTTCTCCATTTGAATGCTTCATCCCTTCTGAATATATATAATACTCCAGAATCTTCATTTGAACTTTCTTCATTTGAAGAGCTTATTCCCAGTTTCCATCAACTGAAAAAGATTATTCCCAATATTCATCAACTGAATACTTGTTCTTATTATTGGCTGAATAATAAGACATGTTAGCTTCTCAAAATGCTGACATCTTCATCTTGTATGCTCTTGTCTTTTCTTTAACTTGATCAATTTGAGTTTCCTCCCCTGATTCTGAGCATACACAACCAATTTGAGTTTCCTCCCCTGAGCTTGGAAGATCTCTCACAATGTGCCAAAATATTTCCTCCCCTGAGATTTATCATTTCCTCCCCTGTTTGGAAGATCTCTCACAATCATCTGATCTACCAATTAGAACGTGTTTTCAGACAACGTTGTACATGTAGCCATCAATTCCTTAAGAGTTTATTTGCTGCTCTCATCACTTCCAGGTGTGTTAACTCCTGTGAGAGGTGATTCATGGGGCATTGACTCATTGTCCATCATTTGATGGTTTTTCTGAGCCACTTTGAAAAATTCTTTTGAAGAAACTTTTGACTTAGCAGTATGAATATGATTTTATTATTGAAAAATCATACTGCTCTCAACCATTTTGAAGGAATTAAGTGTGTAACAGACACTTAATCAAGAATTCGGTTTAACTTAACCTCTGGTTGTGTGAGAACCAATGTTTTCAGTTATAAATAACTGCCTGTGTAAAGATAAACCCATTCAACGGGCTTTCTTGACAGGTTTTCTAGCTCGTGACAATTGTGTTTTCTAACACAAGTGTTAGATGCACATTTGTTCGCTGTTCTTTCTATCAGATGTCCTTAGACTTGCTCATTAAACTAATTAAAGTATAAAATGATAGAAAGTGAGTTGAGTCAATTACTATCTAACCAACTGAGTCATCGAGTCAATGTGAAACATCATAATCAGGTTTCAAGAAAGAAGTTTTAAAGAATCAATTAACTTAGGTGTAAACCTTTGTTAATGAATTCTCAAACTCATCCCATCATAAACCTATTATGTCAGCAACTAGTATAATCATTATGTTGCTTCCATTTCACTTGAAACTTTTTTTGTGCTCAAATGTTCATACCTGAAATTGTTAGTCCAAAACCAAGAAACAAAATGCAAAGCATTTGTCTTATAGCAGTATCAATATATGACTAACAGTATGAACTGAACAATCAAAATTTGTACTAGCAGTACAAACTTTTTAATAACAGTACCAATTTACAAAGCTATCAGTACAAACAAAAATATATATACAAAAACACAGAGTTTTAAATCATTGAGGATTAAGCATTCCAATACTTGCTACCAAGTACTGAAACCTTCCAACATCAAAAGCTTTTGTGAGAAGATCTGCAAAGTTGTGATCAGAATCAATTTTAAGAACTTGAATCAACTTTTTCTCATTGCAGTCTCTAATAAAATGATGTCTAATTTCAATGTGTTTTGTTTTAGAGTGTTGCACTGGATTTTTAATTATGCAAATTGTACTACTATTATCAATATGTATGACAGTGTTTATGAAATTGTACCCATAATCAAGTAATTGATTTTGAAGCCAAAGTACTTGACCACAGCAACTTGCAGCAGCTACATATTCAGTTTTAGTTGTTGAAGTAGCCACAATTGTTTGTTTCTTACACTGCCATGAGATAAGTCTACACCCAAGGAATTGACATCCTCCAGTTGTTGACTTTCTGTCCAAGCTTGCACCTGCATAATCACTATCTGAAAATGCTACCAAGTCAAAAGGTGATTCTCTAGAATACCATAGATCCAACCTAGGTTGACCCTTGAGATATCTAAAAATCCTCTTGACAGCTGTTAAATGAGAAACCTTTGGAGATACTTGAAATCTTGCACAAGCACAAACAGAGAACATGATATCAGGTCTTGATGATGTGAGATACATCAAAGAGCCTATCATAGATCTGTATGTGTGTACATCTATATTTTCTCCATCTACATCTTTAAGAAGTGGCTTCTCAGAGTCCATTGGTGTGCTTGCCACTTTTGAATCAACAAATTTGAATTTCCTTAGAATCTCTGCAACATACTGATGAGTGTCTAAATACTCATCGTTTTTACCTAATCTGAGCTGCCAAAACATCCAAAAACACTCAGAAATGCATCATAATACTGAAATTATCCCAGAATTGTGTTTTTTATATTTCAGATGCAAAATGTTTAAAAACAAGTGAAAAACGAACAAAGTTTGCATAATTGGCAGTTTCAGTCCCTCAACTTTCAAAAGTTGTCAAAACTAGTCCCTGGTTATTCTAAAAACAGGAAAAGTCATCAAAGGTCCTCTAAGAATCATAAAATTACATAATAAGTCCTTTGGTGCAAAGTTTCATAAAATTACAACTTTGGACCCCCAAGTTTGAAAAATGTCAAAATTAGTCCCCGGGTGTTTTTAAAAATGGAAAATTATATTTTATAACCCTTGTACTATTTAAACTTGGCAAGAAATACCCTTGTGATAATTTTGGAAGATGTGCAAGTTTGGTCCTCAAAGTTTCAGAATATTACACTTTTGGTCCTTGTGATATTTTAACTACAAACCAAACCGGATCCAAACTAAACCCTTAACCCTTAAATAAAAATAACCCAACCCAACACCCTATTATCTAAACCCAGCCCAACCAAGCCCAATCCTTTATTAAAACCCAACCCGACCCAACCTGGTATTTAAATACCAGTTGACTTCGGTCAAACTTATCCCTAACCTCACAACCCCGCCAATACAACCTCACCCATGGTTTCTCTGCTATACCACCCCCCATCCAATCCCACTCACCTAACAATGCCAAAAGCATTGAATGCTTCTTCTCCACCTCCCTGAAAAGCATTAATTGCTATAACCTGCTCAATCCACTACTAGTACTTTTGGCGCCAAAATGATGAATCAATGGCTGAGATCGATGTAGAGCAATTCAAGGGTGCAGATGTGTTCAGAGATGTCAACTTAGGGTTTCCCAATTGTATTTAGTATAAATAGAACAATGTAATAGATAATTCAGTAGTAGTTAATTTAGTTTAAATCGCATTTTACTTTATTTAGTTGTAATCTTGTAATCTCTCATTTCCAGTTGTAATTCAAAGTGATTTAAGTTATAAAAATCCTGTTTCATGTTATATTGTGTCTGAATTTATTGTTATTCAAAATTGTATGTCTCTGTTGAGAATTTAAGATTCGAACCATCACCAAAAAGCTCTCACAAGCTCCCACACCCTTGTAATAAGTTTATATAAGTTTTATATAGCTTTCTATAAGCTTATTTAGTGTGCCTTAGTTCCAAATCTCAATATACAAGAAAAGTCAACCATGGTCAACATAAGCTCTTAAAAGCTACCATGGGTTGTATAAGCTGATCAAGAAAGTTTTTGTGGTTTTCTAGCTTGCTTTTAACAAGCTAGATGGTTCTGTCCTATGCATGCTATCCCTATAGCCACTCTTTCATTTGTAAGCCTTTGATCTAATTTAGCATTTTACTGCATCAGTAGTTTATTGCTTGGATTTTGGTCTTATTAAGTCTCTGTGGTGTTATTAAGTTATGATATAGCTTAAAATTGGTAGCTTGTTCATTGTTTTTTTCTAGTTGCTAAAATCTCTTCACAACAGTCAATATAGCCATTGGTCTATCTCTGTGTTTCTTACTGCTATCATTGGATTTTCATGCTTATTTGACCTGTTATAATCATTAGGAAGTGTTTGATATCAGTGTTGTGGTTTGATTTTCTCAGTTGCTTTGGAAACCAGTTGTTTAAGGGGTGTTTGGATTTGCATGTGTGATTGTGTTCTGGTTGTTGTTTGTTGTTAGTATTGGTCAAAACATGTCACACTAGGTTCATATAGGTCAGTCAAAACATAAAAACCAGACCTCATTTGGTGAAAAGTCAAAATAGTCTTTGATCCCTCTCATTTTGATGACTGATGTGGTTTTAGGATCCAAGATCATGATTTTGTGTTCACAAGTTGTTAACTTTGCTCAATCTAGCCTTATTACACCATAATACATCATAATCAATCAATAAATCAAGATCAAAGTTCACCAAAGTCAATCTTTTTGTTTTACTGCAAAAGTCAAAAACTCAGTGTATGCTGAGTGTTGAGACTGCTGATCTAGGCTTAAATTAGACCTCAATTGGTTAGTTTCTGATAGGGCTTTTAGGTTTTTAAGATAGTTCATAGTTCAGGCTACCTTTTGCCCCCATAATATTGCATCTCAGTGCTTATTTAGATTGCTTAATCTGCCTTGGAAGTTTGCCTTTTTCTGCATTTTTCTGTCTCAAGTTTGAATCAGATTTGGTGTTGATTGTGCTTATTTGTTGGATTGGTTGTTTGAAATAAGTTGTTTTAAGCTCATATAAGTCTATTAAACCTGTTCTGAGCATTTGGTGAAGTTTTGTGCTCATTAGCTTATTTTTGGCTTATTTGCCAACTGCTTATATACCCAATTCTGCTTATTTGGCTTATTAAACTTTTCATTTTATTTTTCATAGCTTTCTAATAATATTTCAGATTTACTCAGAAATTTTCATAATTTTCTGAATAGTTTTGATATTTTTAATCTTTTTAATTAGTTTATAATAATAATTAAATCATAATAATTAGAATATTAATCAGAAAAATATAAATCCACTTTTCATAATTTTCTTTTGTCATTTTTAATCTAGGAAAAATATAATTATATTTTTAGGCCTTAAGAAAAATCAAAAATAGAAATATAGTGATAGCTTCTATTTAATAGAATTTATCTTTTTAAATTTTAATTAAGTAATTTTCATTTTTATAATTTTCTTAGTTTCTATTTACTTAGTAATATTTTTAGAAAAAGTTTTAGAATTTTCTTAGTTCATTTAGTATTTTTTATAAATTTAAATAGTTTAATAAGTAATTAAATAATAAATAATTAATAATAATTAAATAAAAAGTATAAAAAAATATAATTTAAGTTTTTAAATAAGTTTTAAGTTATTTTACATTTTTAGGTTTTAAATTTCATAAATTTTAATTTTATAAAATTTTAATTTTAGTCCCATTTTAGCTGTCCCGTTACGCGTTTTAGTTTAATTTTATTCGCGTTTAACTTTATTGTGCATATCTGTTTTAAATTTGTTATTTAGAATTGTTAAATAAAGCAAAATCAAAAGCAATCTAAATCATCAATCACTCTAATCCTAGCTTTTCACAGTTTTCCATTCACATCTCGTTGGGAAACGATCCGGGTGATCACTTGCCTGGTTTCACACTACACACGAGTATTCGTTCTGAGGCTGTTTATATTTTATCATTTATTACGGTTGACCATTCACAAGTGGTTGACTTGTGTGATAGAGAAATAAAAGATAACTAGTTTGGGAGGAATCAAATTTTGGCGCCGCTGCCGGGGAGGTGTGCTGCGACTATTGTGAAGAATTTTAGCGATTAGTGATTCGAGATCCTTCTATCAGAAGTTCCTATTTCCCGAAAACAATATAAAATACAAAAATATTTTTCTTTTCTTTTCTATATACATTATTATTATTATTATCATATAAAAATTAAAAACCCAAAAATATTTTCCGTTTTCTTTAATAATAAACAATAAAAATTAACCATCGAGAACCAAGACTGAGTACTACCTAACTGGGGGTACGGCCATAATAAGTTCCCAAACCTAAGATAAAAACTTGCCTTTGTATCACTTGCGAATATCGGCTCACCTTTGATTGATAAACAAACTATAACGGAGGTTTAAGGATAGTCTGACATTAAATTGTCGGACTGAAAGAAGCGGGTTTTTAAGGAGCATTAAGTTGCCCACCTTTGCTTCTCCGCCACTCTGTGCGTTTATTTTTTAGAGAGCTACCGTACGCTTGTTGATTATTGGTTTAAGTTCACTTGTGTTTTCTCTCGATCTTGATTTTAATTAAAATTTTTGCTAAGTGCATGCGCACTCGTTCTTCTAGGTCATCAAGCCCTCTCCGTGAGCTTGGAAAAATACCTCGAAGACGTCGTAGACGTTCTGCTCCATCAGTCGTACCCGAGATACGGACTGATCCCGAAACCCCTATCATCATGGCAGAAGACCGTCCTATGAATGAGCTTCTCCAGGCTCCCACCGAGGGTTATGGAGATGCCATTATTGTTCCAGCCATCGTGGCTGAGAATTTTGAGCTTAAAACTGGGTTGATAAACCTTGTAACATCGCGTCAATTCTATGGTTTTGAGAGGGACGATCCTCAAGATCACGTTCGATGGTTCAATAAAATCACATCCACCATCAAATGTAAAAATGTCCCGGAGGAATCGATCAAACTTCTTCTTTTCCCGTTTTCTATAGATGGGGCAGCCCGGATTTGGCTTGACAAACAACCCCCTCGATCAATTAGAACATGGGAAGATTTAGTTCAAAAATTCGTAAATGAATTCTTTCCTCCTTCCAAAACCACGCATCTTAAAAATGAAATCATGAAATTCACTCAAAGGTTTGATGAACCATTTGGAGAAGCATGGGATCGTTTCAAAGAAATGCTCCGCAAATGTCCTCATCACGGTTTCACCGATTTGATGCAGATGGACACTTTTTACAGTGGGTTAAACCCATCTGATCAAGATTCTCTTAATGCCTCAGCTGGAGGTAATTTTCTGAGCAAATCCACTAAGGAAGCCATTGCTCTCATTGAAAATAAGTCTAAGGTCCGCACTACTCGAAACAGGACATATAATTCCCAGGCTAGTGTTGGTCCTTCCACTTCATCTCCCGTGAGTCAGTCCAGTACTGATACTCAGCTTGCTGAACTCACGAAGGTTATTCAAGCTTTGGTTTTCTCCACACAAAAGAAAGAGTCCGCTCCGCAAACTTCTCACACTGCTGAAGTCAAAAAAATAGAAGTTTGTGTTACTTATGGGGGTCCTCACGCTTACTATAATTGTACTGCCACCGATGGCAATACATTTGATGTTAATGCTTTAGCCAGAACATCCAATCAAGGAGGTAATCAATACCGTCCTCAAGTTGACCCAAACCACCGTGCTAGCAATCAATTCGGGCCACCCGGATTTCCTCCTCCCAACAATCCAAATAGGATTAATCCTAATCAACAGAGAGGGCAAAACATGCAAAATCAATTTAATGCCCCAAACAATCAATACCCACCCCAGAGGGGTAATCAAGGGTATTCAGCTCCTAATCACCAAGGACCTCTCCCAAATGAACTTGATAACTACATCAAGTTTAATGAGACCAAAATGAAGGCAATACAAAATTAGATCTCTGGATTGAGGAATGAATTTCAAACTTCAATATACAACCAAGGAACTGAGCTTAAGAATGAGCTTTCTAATAAAATTGATCATTCTCAAAGCGAAGTTAAGAATATGCTTACCAGTCTCATGAATCATATCAATCCACCTTCTACCTCGGGAGGTCTTCCTGGTAATACCATTCCAAACCCAAAGGGTGAACTCAAAGCTGTCACCACACGCAGTGGTAAAGCTTATGATGGACCCACTATTTCTACTACCACTTCTTCTCCTCTCCCCAAGGTAGTGGAAAGTGAACCTGAGGTGACTGAGGACAAGGAACTTCCTATTAATAACGGAGGGACCAACAACGTCCTACCTCAAGTTGTCCAGAAACCAAAACCCAAACCAGGAGTTGTTTTTGAAATCCCTGTTGAAAACCCTAAATCCAAACCTTCTATTCCTTATCCATCACGTTTACATGAACAAAAGCTCCGCGAAAAAGCTAGTCAACAAATGGAAAAGTTTTTCAAAATATTTCAGGAATTACATTTTGACATAAGCTTTGCGGATGCTATCATTCTGATGCCCAAGTTTGCATCCACAATCAAACACTTGTTAAGCAACAAGGAAAAACTGTTTGAAATGGCAAAGACTCCATTGAATGAGAACTGCTCAGCAGTTATCTTGAAAAAGCTTCCGGTGAAGCTTGGAGATCCTGGAAGATTTTTACTACCTTGTGTCTTTCCAGGAATGGTTGAATGCTATGCCTTGGCCGATCTTGGTGCAAGCATTAACCTGATGCCTTATTCAGTCTGGGAAAAACTTTCTCTTCCTGCACTCACTACTACCTGCATGACTCTTGAGCTTGCAGATCGTTCCACATCTCTTCCTCGCGGCATTGCTGAGGATGTATTTGTGAAAGTAGGGAAGTTCCATTTTCCAGCTGACTTTGTGGTTGTCGATTTCGATGCTGATCCTAGGGTTCCTCTCATTCTTGGAAGAGGATTCCTAAAAACGGGACATGCTCTCATTGATGTATTTGAGCATGAAATCACATTACGTGTGGATAATGAAGCTGTTACTTTTAACCTCGATCAAACTTCAAAGTACTCTTCAAATAATGATCCTGAATCGGTTAACCGAATCGATGTCATTGATATTGTTTCAGAGGAGTACTCTCAAGAGTTTCTCGGTTATTCTCATAATTCTGTGAGTGGGGATACCACCACATCTTCTCTACCTATCATTTCCGACTCTTCCCCTTCTCTCACTCCGTTTGAGGGAAGTAATTTCAATTTGGAAGAGATCGAGGCTTTTCTCGAGTGTGATTCATTTCTGGAAGGAATTGATGGCGCTGAGATTGATCTGGAGGGAGATATTCTTCTTCTTGAGACATTGTTAAATCAGGACAATTCTCCTCCACTCCCTCCCGTTGAACTTCATAATGAGGAAATCAAATCAGTTGAGAAAAACGATGAATTTCCTGAGGTCGAACTCAAAGACTTACCACCTCATCTTGAGTACGCGTTTTTGGAGGGTGATGATAAATTACCCGTCATTATTGCTAAAGACTTAAGTAATGAGGAAAAGACTGCTCTAATAAAGGTCTTAAAGTCACACAAGCAAGCAATTGCTTGGAAACTCTCCGACATAAAGGGTATTGACCCTGAAATTTGTACTCACAAGATATTAATGGAGGATGACTTCAAACCAGCAGTCCAACACCAACGAAGGGTAAATCCCAAAATCCACGATGTTATCAAACAAGAGGTTCTCAAACTTCTTGATGCAGGATTGATTTATCCCATCTCTGATAGTCCTTGGGTTAGTCCCATTCACTGTGTTCCAAAAAAGGGTGGCATAATTGTTGTCACAAATGAGGAGAATGAGTTGATCCCAACTCGATTGGTTACGGGGTGGCGTGTTTGCATTGACTATCGTAAGTTAAATGATGCCACCCGAAAAGACCATTTTCCTCTGCCCTTCATGGATCAGATGCTTGAGAGATTAGCGGGAAACGAGTACTATTGTTTCCTTGATGGTTTTTCAGGTTACTTTCAAATTCCAATTGATCCGCAAGATCAAGAAAAGATCACATTTACATGCCCCTATGGAACCTTTGCTTATAAACGGATGCCTTTCGGCCTATGCAATGCTCCAGGCACATTCCAAAGGTGCATGATGTCCATATTTTCCGACATGATCGGGAAAACGATGGAGGTCTTTATGGATGACTTCTCAGTCATTGGGGATTCATTCGAAACATGTCTCTCCCATTTAGAAAACATGTTGAAGAGGTGTGAAGACACCAATCTTTGTCTAAATTGGGAGAAGAGTCACTTTATGGTCAAAGAGGGCATTGTCCTCGGCCATAAGATATCAAAGAACGGGATTGAGGTTGACAGATCTAAAGTGGATGTCATTGCTAAATTACCTCATCCCACTACCGTCAAAGGTATTAGGAGTTTTTTGGGTCATGCCGGTTTCTATCGCAGATTCATACAAGATTTTTCTAAAATCGCCCGGCCTATGACTCATCTTCTTGAAAAGGATGCTCCTTTTATCTTCTCACCCGAGTGCATAAAAGCTTTTGAAACATTAAAGAAAAAGCTTACTGAAGCACCCATTCTAGTTGCCCCCGACTGGGATTTTCCCTTTGAGCTCATGTGCGATGCAAGTGATTTTGCTATCGGTGCAGTCCTGGGGCAACGAAAAGCCAAACACTTTCAGCCTATCCACTACGCAAGTAAAACAATAACTGAAGCTCAAACTCATTACACCACTACAGAAAAAGAATTATTAGCTGTAGTGTATGCCTTTGAGAAGTTTCGGCCATATTTAATCTTGACAAAATGTGTAGTGTATACGGATCACTCGGCTCTCAAATATCTCTTTGCAAAACAAGATGCAAAGCCGAGATTGCTCCGTTGGGTTCTCCTCCTGCAAGAATTTGATATCACAATACGTGATAAAAAAGGAGCTGAGAACCTAGCTGCTGATCATCTGTCCCGATTAGAGAACCCACACCAAGATGTTTTCGAGAAAAAGGAAATAAATGAAACATTTCCTCTTGAGACACTCAGTGCGGTTGCTTTTCGTGGAGATTCTACTACCCCATGGTTTGCTGACTTCGCAAATTACCATGCGGGTAACTTCATAGTGAAAGGGATGTCGACCCAACAGAAGAATAAATTCTTCAAGGATGTTAAATATTACTTCTGGGACGACCCCTACTTATTCAAAATCTGTGCGGATCAAGTCATCCGACGGTGTGTTTGCGGATAGGAAGCTGTTGACATTCTCAAAGCTTGCCATGCTGGACCCACTGGGGGCCACCATAGTCCAAACTACACCGCCAAAAAGGTGTTTGATTCCGGGTTTTATTGGCCCACAATCTATAAAGATGCCCAAGATCTCATCAAAACTTGTGAAGCTTGTCAGCGTCACGGAAATATTTCACAACGAAATGAAATGCCACAAAATGCTATTCAAGTTTGTGAAATCTTTGATGTCTGGGGTATTGACTTTATGGGGCCATTTCCATCATCTCGAGGAAATAAATACATTCTCGTGGCTGTTGACTACTTGTCAAAATGGGTTGAAGCAAAAGCTTTACCCACTAATGATGCCCGAGTGGTTGTAAAATTCCTAAAAGCTCTGTTTGCCCGTTTTGGAACTCCACGTGCTATAATCAGTGATCGTGGTACGCATTTTTGCAATGACAAATTTGACAAAGTCATGCAAAAGTATGGTGTAACTCACCGTCTTTCTACTGCGTATCACCCACAAACAAGTGGACAAGTAGAAGTTTCAAATCGGGGTATTAAAAGAATACTGGAGAGGACTGTAGGAGAAAATCGTGCATCCTGGTCGGATAAATTGGATGATGCACTATGGGCCTTTCGTACAGCTTATAAAACACCCATTGGGTGTACGCCTTACAAACTTGTGTACGGAAAGGCATGTCATCTACCGATCGAATTAGAGCACAAAGCCTACTGGGCCTTGAAACATGCTAACTTTGACCTCCAAACTGCGGGTGATCACCGTAAAGTTCAAATGAATGAACTAAATGAACTGCGTGATCAGGCCTACGAGAACTCTTTGATCTATAAAGAAAAGACAAAGAAGATTCATGACTCTAAAATAAAGAACCGCGTTTTTAACGTTGGTGATCGAGTCCTTCTTTTCATTTCAAGATTAAAGATCTTCTCAGGCAAACTCAAATCCCGTTGGTCTGGTCCATTCACTATCACAAAGGTTTATCCATATGGTACCGTTGAGTTATCTCAAACTGACGGGCCTAATTTTAAAGTAAATGGTCATCGTTTAAAACACTACTTTGGAGAGGACATACCATTCATGGTTGTCCCGGATCTTCAAACTTTCCCCATGAACCAATGAATGCGGGGATCGAGTCAAGCTAGTGACTCGGTGATCAAAAACATTAGCAAAACATGGGTTCTCACCCGTGTCTCTGTTTTCTTTCTCTGTTCTACCACCTAGTGTGGGGGAGATGCCCCACATGTTGTATATATGTAAATTTCAAAAAAAAAAAAAAAAAAAAAAAAAAAAAAAAAAAAATGTGTGTGTATATAAAATAAAAGGCTATTAGTATTTCCTTTTCACGTTCTAAGTGTTGGTTTAACAGCCGATTCTTTGAATATTGAGGGCAATATTCAGTTCTAAGTGTGGGGGGGGGGAATTCTAGCGAATTTGATCAAATGTACCATCCAGTACCCCCATTTTAGCCAAAATTTTAAAATTTTTTTCTCACTTAGAATTCAGTAAATGGTTATCAGTCCGCCATGTCTAACCCACATAAGGATTGGCTAATCCGAGAGCAAACGGCTCTTGGTAAAGATGTCTCAAATCCGTTGATGGCTTGCAATTTTCCCAAAATTATATGGTATTCGACTCACCATATCTTCATAAGTGAAGAGTTGGCTAGCCCGCAAGGTTATGGCTTGTGGTTAAGGCAGTGAAAATCCATGATTGGTAATCAGCTCATCAAAGATAATATTGATAATTTATCTAAGAGTTGGCTAGTCCAGAAGCAAACGGCTTTTGGTAAAGACAAATCAAAACCGTTGACAGCTGATGGTTTGCTCAAAATCATTTGGTTATCGTTGTACCAAAGTTCTTACTTGAACTAAAACATTTGGCTACTCCAGAAGTAATGGCTTTTGTTAAGAGTCTTTCAAATCCATTAAATCTTCATAAAATATTGCTAGGGACTAGCAATAGTTTAGTGTGGGGGATTGATGAGTGTCTAAATACTCATCATTTTTACCTAATCTGAGCTGCCAAAACATCCAAAAACACTCAGAAATGCATCATAATACTGAAATTATCCCAGAATTGTGTTTTTTATATTTCAGATGCAAAATGTTTAAAAACAAGTGAAAAATGAACAAAGTTTGCATAATTGGCAGTTTCAGTCCCTCAACTTTCAAAAGTTGTCAAAACTAGTCCCTGGTTATTCTAAAAACAGGAAAAGTCATCAAAGGTCCTTTAAGAATCATAAAATTACATAATAAGTCCTTTGGTGCAAAGTTTCATAAAATTACAACTTTGGACCCCCAAGTTTGAAAAATGTCAAAATTAGTCCCCGGGTGTTTTTAAAAATGGAAAATTATATTTTATAACCCTTGTACTATTTAAACTTGGCAAGAAATACCCTTGTGATAATTTTGGAAGATGTGCAAGTTTGGTCCTCAAAGTTTCAGAATATTACACTTTTGGTCCTTGTGATATTTTAACTACAAACCAAACCGGATCCAAACTAAACCCTTAACCCTTAAATAAAAATAACCCAACCCAACACCCTATTATCTAAACCCAGCCCAACCAAGCCCAATCCTTTATTAAAACCCAACCCGACCCAACCTGGTATTTAAATACCAGTTGACTTCGGTCAAACTTATCCCTAACCTCACAACCCCGCCAATACAACCTCACCCATGGTTTCTCTGCTATACCACCCCCCATCTAATCCCACTCACCTAACAATGCCAAAAGCATTGAATGCTTCTTCTCCACCTCCCTGAAAAGCATTAATTGCTATAACCTGCTCAATCCACTACTAGTACTTTTGGCGCCAAAATGATGAATCAATGGCTGAGATCGATTTGGAGCAATTCAAGGGTGCAGATGTGTTCAGAGATGTCGACTTAGGGTTTCCCAATTGTATTTAGTATAAATAGAACAATGTAATAGATAATTCAGTAGTAGTTAATTTAGTTTAAATCGCATTTTACTTTATTTAGTTGTAATCTTGTAATCTCTCATTTCCAGTTGTAATTCAAAGTGATTTAAGTTATAAAAATCCTGTTTCATGTTATATTGTGTATGAATTTATTGTTATTCAAAATTGTATGTCTCTGTTGAGAATTTAAGATTCGAACCATCACCAAAAAGCTCTCACAAGCTCCCACACCCTTGTAATAAGTTTATATAAGCTTTATATAGCTTCCTATAAGCTTATTTAGTGTGCCTTAGTTCCAAATCTCAATATACAAGAAAAGTCAACCATGGTCAACATAAGCTCTTAAAAGCTACCATGGGTTGTATAAGCTGATCAAGAAAGTTTTTGTGGTTTTCTAGCTTGCTTTTAACAAGCTAGATGGTTCTGTCCTATGCATGCTATCCCTATAGCCACTCTTTCATTTGTAAGCCTTTGATCTAATTTAGCATTTTACTGCATCAGTAGTTTATTGCTTGGATTTTGGTCTTATTAAGTCTCTGTGGTGTTATTAAGTTATGATATAGCTTAAAATTGGTAGCTTGTTCATTGTTTTTTTCTAGTTGCTAAAATCTCTTCACAACAGTCAATATAGCCATTGGTCTATCTCTGTGTTTCTTACTGCTATCATTGGATTTTCATGCTTATTTGACCTGTTATAATCATTAGGAAGTGTTTGATATCAGTGTTGTGGTTTGATTTTCTCAGTTGCTTTGGAAACCAGTTGTTTAAGGGGTGTTTGGATTTGCAAGTGTGATTGTGTTCTGGTTGTTGTTTGTTGTTAGTATTGGTCAAAACATGTCACACTAGGTTCATATAGGTCAGTCAAAACATAAAAACCAAACCTCATTTGGTGAAAAGTCAAAATAGTCTTTGATCCCTCTCATTTTGATGACTGATGTGGTTTTAGGATCCAAGATCATGATGTTGTGTTCATAAGTTGTTAACTTTGCTCAATCTAGCCTTAATACACCATAATACATCATAATCAATCAATAAATCAAGATCAAAGTTCACCAAAGTCAATCTTTTTGTTTTACTGCAAAAGTCAAAAACTCAGTGTATGCTGAGTGTTGAGACTGCTGATCTAGGCTTAAATTGGACCTCAATTGGTTAGTTTCTGATAGGGCTTTTAGGTTTTTAAGATAGTTCATAGTTCAGGCTACCTTTTGCCCCCATAATATTGCATCTCAGTGCTTATTTAGATTGCTTAATCTGCCTTGGAAGTTTGCCTTTTTCTGCATTTTTCTGTCTCAAGTTTGAATCAGATTTGGGGTTGATTGTGCTTATTTGTTGGATTGGTTGTTTGAAATAAGTTTTTTTAAGCTCATATAAGTCTATTAAACCTGTTCTGAGCATTTGGTGAAGTTTTGTGCCCATTAGCTTATTTTTGGCTTATTTGCCAACTGCTTATCTGCCCAATTCTGCTTATTTGGCTTATTAAACTTTTCATTTTATTTTTCATAGCTTTCTAATAATATTTCAGATTTACTCAGAAATTTTCATAATTTTCTGAATAGTTTTGATATTTTTAATCTTTTTAATTAGTTTATAATAATAATTAAATCATAATAATTAGAATATTAATCAGAAAAATATAAATCCAATTTTAATAATTTTATTTTGTCATTTTTAATCTAGGAAAAATATAATTATATTTTTAGGCCTTAAGAAAAATCAAAAATAAAAATATAGTGATAGCTTCTATTTAATAGAATTTATCTTTTTAAATTTTAATTAAGTAATTTTCATTTTTATAATTTTCTTAGTTTCTATTTACTTAATAATATTTTTAGAAAAAGTTTTAGAATTTTCTTTGTTCATTTAGTATTTAATATAAATTTAAATAGTTTAATAAGTTATTAAATAATAAATAATTAATAATAATTAAATAAAAAGTATAAAAAAATATAATTTAAGTTTTTAAATAAGTTTTAAGTTATTTTACATTTTTAGGTTTTTAATTTTATAAAATTTTAATTTTAGTCCCATTTTAGCTGTCCCATTACGCGTTTTAGTTTAATTTTATTCGCGTTTAACTTTATTGTGCATATCTGTTTTAAATTTGTTATTTAGAATTGTTAAATAAAGCAAAATCAAAAGCAATCTAAATCATCAGTCACTCTAATCCTAGCTTTTCACAGTTTTCCATTCACATCTCGTTGGGAAACGATCCAGGTGATCACTTGCCTGGTTTCACACTACACACGAGCATTCGTTCTGAGGCTGTTTATATTTTATCATTTATTACGGTTGACCATTCACAAGTGGTTGACTTGTGTGATAGAGAAATAAAAGATAACTAGTTTGGGATGAATCACGTACTTATCTTGACTAATAAATATGCCTTCACATGATTGCCTAACTTGCAGACCCAAAAAGAATGTAAGTTCCCCCATGAAACTCATCTGAAACTTATCATGCATAAGCTTCTTAAACTCTAAACACATCTCCTTCCTTGTAGATCCAAAGATGATATCATCCACATACACCTGAACTAGCAAAAGATCATTCTTGTGCTTCTTGATGAATAATGTCTGATCTATCTTCCCTCTTTGAAATCCATTTTCTATTAAGTAGGAAGCCAGTGTTTCATACCATGCCCTTGGAGCCTGATGAAGGCCATAAAGAGCCTTAACTACCTTGTACACTTTGTCTGGATGGTCTGGGTTAGTAAACCCTGGAGGTTGTGAGACATATACCTCCTCTTCAATAGTACCATATAGAAAAGCACTCTTGACATCCATTTGATAAACTGTGAAGCCCATAAATGAAGCATAAGCCAAAAATAACCTAATGGCTTCAATCCTTGCTACTGGAGCAAAAACCTCTTCATAGTCTATCCCTTCTTCTTGTGTGTACCCTTGGGCTACTAATCTAGCCTTATTCCTAATCACTATGCCCCTTTCATCCCTTTTATTTCTGAAAACCCATCTAGTGCCAATTACCCTTACACCCTTGGGTAAATCAACTAGCACCCATACCTTCTGAATTTTGAACTGAAGAAGCTCTTCTTGCATAGCTTCTACCCAGCTTGAATCATCTAGGGCTTTAAGAACATTCTTTGGTTCTGCTTGTGATAGAAAACATACAAACAAGCAAGAGTTTGCAAACTCATACTGCTTTGAAGCATAAAGGGCATCAATAAGCCCTTGTTGTTCTGAAAACATCAGTTGTTGCCTTGTCTTCACTCCTGATTGTACATCTCCAATCACATTGTCCAGGGAGTGGACTTTGTGAATCCTTGTGTGTGGTGTAGTAGGAACATGATAGTCAGGTGGGAGATTGTTGAAAACCACCTCATCTTCTGAGAATTCTGCTTCATGTGTTTCTGATGGTCTAACAGTAGAAACATTTGGCCCAGCAGTGGAAACATTAAGCCTATCAGTAGAAACATTAAGACTAGCAGTATGTTGCTCTGACTCAGCAGTAGAAACATCTTTTGTACTGCTAACTTCACTTTCTTGTTTCTCAGTCTCATCTTCCTTGTTTTCATCTTCAATCCCTTCTTTAGTTTTATCAGTAGAAGGTTCATCATTTGTTGAAGTTGAAGCCACACTTGTACTTTTCCATATTGGCATCGTCACATAATCTTGATCCATCTCTTTTCTAACCTTGCCTTATCTGTTGCATCAAGAGTGTCTGAACCTGAAAATTCATTAGTTTATGCAACAACAGGCACATAATTCATTGATTTGGTTAGAGACTCAAGATCAAATAGCCATTTTGGACTTTACCTGCTACATTGGATTTATTCTCTAATAATTCCACATGCAGGTTTTCCTCTACTCTTCTAGTTCTTGAGTTGTATACTCTAAAAGCTTTGCTATTAAGAGAATATCTAACTAGGAATCCTTCATCTGCTTTACCATCAAACTTTCCTAGATGGTCTAAGGTATTCAGAATTGTCACATGACATCCAAAAGGTCTAAGAAATCCTATTGTAGGAGTTCTACCTCTAAAAAGTTCATATGATGTCTTATTGTGAGATTTAACAACCAAAGCCCTATTCTGGACATAGCAAGCAGTATTAACTGCTTCAGCCCAAAAAGTGATAGGCAACTTAGAGTCGGCTAACATGGTTCTAGCAGCTTCTATGAGTGTTCTATTTCTCCTCTCAGCTACTCCATTCTGCTGAGGGGTTCTTGCAACACTAAATTCTCTCCTAATACCTTTTTCCTTGCAGAAGTCATCCATAACTCTATTCTTAAACTCTGTCCCATTATCACATCTAATGACTTTTACTTTCTTGCTTACTAGGTTTTCTATCTCTGTAATGAATGTTTTAAGAATGCTAGAAGTCTCATCCTTAGAACTTAAAAAGAAAACCCATGTAAATCTTCTATAGTCATCAGTAACAACTAGACAAAATCTTTTATGCTTTATACTACTCACATTTGTAGGTCCAAATAAATCCATATGAAGCATAAACAATGATTGATCAATAGAGTTAAAAATCTTGGGCTTACAAGTGGCTTTGTGTTGTTTGCCTTTAAGACAAGCAATGCATGTTTGGTCATTTTCAAATCATTTTTGAGGTAAACCTCTTACCAAACCATTCTTAACAATTTTATTTATGGTTTTGAAGTTAATGTGACCAAGCCTCCTATGCCATTTCATTGATTCATCCAATGTGACCTTTGCAACTAGACAAGTAAGTGCCTCTTTAGGAACAATCTTCTTCATATCAACACTGTACATGTTGCCCTTTCTTGGAATTTTAAGAAGTACTTGACTTTCATCAGGCATCTTAAAATCAGAAGAAAGTACAAGACATTCAGTGTCAGTAAAAAGAACTTTGTTCTTTTTGTCACACATTTGTGAGACACTAAAAAGATTATACTTAAGCTCTTGCACATAGTACACATCTTCAAAATCTAATTTACCAGTTTTAAGAGTACCTTTACCAGTAATCTTGCCACTGATACCTCCTCCAAAGGTAACATATCATCCATCTAATGATTGAAAGTTGGAAAGATAAGACATGTTGCCTGTCATGTGCCTTGAACACCCACTATCTGAATAGCCTTGATCTTCATGATCTGTTGGTGAATGTTCCTGCACACAAATAAGGAAATTAGTTTCTTTGGGGAACCCAAGCTATTACTGACTTGGATTTGCCATGTGCATCAATGTAATTAAATCTCTTGAGAACAGTTGATGCACCATTGGATTTAAGAGATTTCCAAATCCAACATGCTGAGGCCTTAATAGCATTGGCCCTCTTTTCCCAAGCAGCAGTATGAACTACTTACCTAGCAGTAGAAACTGCTGGCTTTGTAGTTGTACCCTTCACTTTCCAAATTTGTTTTTGGACCACTGCTTTTGTTAGAAAAGGTCTTTTAGCAGTTGTTTGTGCATGTTTGTAAGTTGTTTTTGCACTTTGTACTGCTGGTTTTGGGTAAACAGAGTAAAAAGGTCTGGCTGTAGAAACTGCTTATCTAGCAGTATGAACTTTTGGTCTAGCAGTAGGAACTGCTTTTGATCCAGACTTAAATAAAACTGCTCTGGGTGTTGTTCTAGTATTATTAGAGTGACTTTTAGGTGTATGCCTTTTTAAATTCACCCTATTGTGTGTATTCCCAGATACCCTTTGGTTGCAGAAAGCTGCAAAATGGTCAAATTCTCCACATATGAAACAAGCTTTGTTATAGAAGTCAAAGTCATCACCTAGTTGGTGAGACTTAAGGCCATTCCAATTCCTTTGGTTGCCTTTAGGCTTGTTTGTGGTTCTATATTGTTCACAATATCTAACTGGTTGCCTAACATGTTTAATGTTGATTTTAGGCCTATCAGTATTATGTTTGACTATCTTAGGAACACTTGTTCCTGCTTTCTTAACCACATCAGGTTTAGACATAACCTGTTCATCTTCATCATAATCAGATATCCAGTCCTCAATGACTATTCTATCTGATCTTCTATCAGAGGACACCTTGTCCTCAGGAAGTGAAGTTTTACATATACTCTCACTTACTTTCTTAGGTCCATCAACAACTAACTTTGCTTTTGGCTGTACACCATAGTGTAGCTCAAGTTGTTGAAATTCAGCTAAGCCTGAATGCTCTAGGTCAATCCCCGGGGGAACAGGAATTCCTCTATAAGGAGGTGGGACATTCTTATATCCTAACCCAGACTTTGCCTTATTGATCACTTGACATTCAATCATGTTAGTTACACCCTTAGAAGCATGTTCTAGTGTTTCTACACTTAAGTGAATGTTTTCATT
Source organism: Artemisia tridentata subsp. tridentata (assembly GCA_021014915.2). NCBI lineage: Eukaryota > Viridiplantae > Streptophyta > Magnoliopsida > Asterales > Asteraceae > Artemisia > Artemisia tridentata. The sequence goes on along the minus strand of CP139507.1, from coordinate 419,452,515 downwards.
ATCCTTTTTGATCCTATCATATGCATCTCTTAAAAGCTTAATTTCTGCATCTCTAAAGAATATGTCCTGCTTAAAAAGAGCTTTGTCATCTGAAAAAGTAAATTCATTTTCTTTATAGTGTATGATCTGCTTTTCTAAGGTAGCTAAACCACACTTATAGTTTATTAAGTCTTGATGAGTTCTGCTTAGCTCTTTCTTTTGATCATCATAATGTTTGATTAAAGTTTGTAGTTCTTTAAGAGCAGTGCAAGTATTTGAACAAGCTTTATGAGATTGTACCTCAGTAGCAGAAAAAGCCATAAGTACCATTTGAGAAGAAGCTTCTTCTTCATCTGCCATGAAGCTCCAATCAAAACCTAAGCCATCAATAGCTACCATAGCTTTTGAGTTTGGCTCAGAAACTTCCCCTGTTTTGGATTTGCTTCCAAAACCTCTGTTCTTGCTATCTTGCTGCCTTGGCCTTCTACATTCTCTTGAGAAGTGCCCCATCATGTGGCAGTTGTAGCATTCTATCTTTGACTTGTCAAAACCAGCAGTATCATTGCTGCTGATTGTGAGCTTCTTCCCCGTCCTTTGATAGAACTTCTTAGCCCTCATGCTAAGAAGAGAAATTTGCCATTTTAGGTCTATTTCCTCCAGATCATCATCATTGATCTCTTGGAGGTATTCATGTGTAAGCATGGACCCATCATTTTGACTTGTTAAAAATGCACAACAAGTCTGCTCATCCATTATACCAATGGTACTGCTTGATGAACTAGCAGCACCAACACTACCATCAACCTTCACCTCTTCAACTGGATTTGAGGTACTAGGAGATGACATAAATGCCATATTCCCAGTATTAGAACTAGTACCTCCAGTTTTCTTCAAATCATGTTCCACAATCTTAAAGTTGCTATACAAGTCCATAAGTTCCATGTGGTCAAGGTCTGGCTTGTTCTTCCAGACAACAACATGCATAGCCCACTCTTCAGGTAAGCTTCTCAGAAATTTTGAGTTTAAATCTTCTTGAGGTATTTCAACCCCAAGAATAGCAAGTTGGCTCACAATATTCTGAAGCCTGTTAAACATGTGGTCTAGTGATTCATTGTTGGTTGAGGAGAAGTTTTCAAACTGCTGTTTGAGAAGAGTCTTATGGGTCTTCTTGGTGGCTTCATTCCCACCATACCTTGCAATAATGGCCTCAAACAAAGACTTTGCATCTTTGAACTTGCTGAAGTTTAAAAGTTGATCATTTGGAATGATCATCATCAGCGTACTTCTGGCCTTGAGGTCATTCTTCTTTCTGACTCTATCTTCTGCAGTTGTTGGTTTGGTATTCAAAGTTGTCACAATTTTGCCTTCAACTGTTGATGTAGAGGTTGTAGGTTTGAAGGAGTTTCCATCTTCAAAAATTTCCCAAAGTGCATAATCTTGCACTTGGAAATATTGCTCTATCATCAGCCTCCACATCTCAAACACATTCTGTTTGAGTATGGGCAACTTTGCAGCAACATTTGTCTGAATAGATTCTACGTCCATTTCTTCTTCTTCTTCTAAATAAAAAATATCAGCCTTGCTCTGATACCAATTGCGAGGGAATCGATACACTTTAAGGATGTTAGTCCTTTGTAACTTGTGTATGTGATACTTTGAGTTAATATGGTTAAGTATGCGGAATCTACTTAACCACACTTAGAAAGTTATTTGTTATTGGAAATGGAACAGTGATGCTTGTGTAATGAACAATGAACAATGAAAGTTTTATACCAAACGATTCAATATTATTGAAAATAATACGAGTGATCTTCACTATCACTAGGGTTACAAAAACCTTGAATCTATATGTTTCTATGACTTATGATTTCTATGATAAGTTATGTTCTTTGTTCTTGATAGATATTCTAAGCATATGAATTAAGCACACTTATTATCTAGTCTAAGATCTTCTTTTTATAGTCCAAAGAAGATCTTTACAATAAATGATAAGTCTTGTCGAACTACTTGCTTTGCATGTGTTGAGTGTGTCAGTAGCTAAGATACAACATGTATCTATGTTTACAACTTGTTTGACTGACTACAAATCAAAGACATTATATACCGTATATACTTGACTTTTATACACAAATATCTTTTTATACTTATCCAACCAGCAGTAGTATACGCGACACTTATCCATCCAGCAGTAGGAATCAGCAGTACCTTTGTTTGTACTAGCAGTACTAACTTCAGTTAGTATTGTTAGTTATAACTTGAGAAGTCTTCAGATATACACTAGCAGTTAGTACTATTAGAGTATTCTTCTCAGCAGTACAAATCTTCAGAACATTTAATTCCCAACAAAAGGGACAAGATGTTGTTAGAGCTTCAACGAGAGTGTCTTGAAGTATACAGGAGAAAAGTTGACTTGGCAAACAAAAGTCGAGCTTAGCCTAGACAAACGATTGCTGATAACGAGGCAGAGTTAGCAGCTATATGTTCTGCCATGGGTGAGTGACCCGTTCACATTAGGCAGGTAATAAAATATCTAAACCGGTTAATTTGTGAAAGTGTTTCTGAATGGATAGTTACTGGAAAGTGTTGATGCTAAATTTGAAGCTCCTTAGTTTTAATTTTCACTATCGCAGTTGTAACTCCCAATAGTTATCAGTAGCCTCTGACTCTACTCGAATTGCAAACTTTTTTTGCCGGTGTTAGGATGCTAGCTTTTAAAGTGATTATCGTGACTTGAAAATTCAAAATCAGAATCATGCCATTGGATTAACATATGAATAAGTTGGGTTCTGTCAACAGGTGTGAGTGGATATGTTCATTGTGATCGAATTGTTCTAATGTTTTTTGCCTAACGAGTGTTCCCAAAATCAATTACATTTGATTGTTTGATGTTAACGTTCAAGGTAAAGAGAATTTAGAACACGCGTCATTGTGTTCATTTCCAAAATATGGTTTTGTGAGCTATTTGGGGTTATTGTGTGCAGGCGTCTCTTGCCCGTGCAGCTTGGGCGACGGCACATTCAAAAGGACGTACTAATGCAACAAGTTGTCGCTCTCTTTTTACAAAATCGGGCGTCAACAACTGACAGTGGTACGCGTGTGGAATATAACTTTTTTTTTCTAAAACTTTTAGATGTTTAATATTATGACCGAATCTTAATGAACGCGGTAAAGTTATTGACACAGTGTCACCCGAACTTACTATTGCGTTTTCCCTAAACAATTTTCAGGTGGACTTGACTGTCTATGCAATGTTACATTTGAGTGACAATGGAGGTTTTTTCTAGCATAAATTCTTCTAACTATATTTGGCATTTTTATAGTCACTTTTTGTCATAGATTGAGTTATTTAGTTAATTTCAATCTTTGACTGCAGATTTATTGTTGAACTTGCAATTACATGCGAGAAATCAACTGAGCGCGTATTTAAAGGAGTCACGAGAGACGGTACAATATGAAGTCAGCGTAAGCAGTGAAAGACATCAAACGAAACAGCGACATTATCAACAAAATGAAAACTGGGCTGCCCCGCCGCGTTGCAACGATCGCCTGCCGCATTCTTAATTTAAATAAAAAAAATTGCAGTATGAGGTAAATCGAAAACCAATGTGACCGAAAGCGAGCGAGCAAATGATAAGGTTTACGGTGACCGCCTCATTTTTTTTACATGTATCGTCAACAGGTCACATACGGCAATGAAATCGGAGGTAAAAAACATAAATGAAGGTATGAAGTTAAACTTAGATTTTGTTTTTTATTGACAAAAAAACTTTGGTGTTTTCAAGTTTCCATTTTTTGATAGTTGTTTCAATCTCACATTTTCTTTATGTCATTTATATGTGTTTTCATTGTATATGTTTTTTTATTTGGGTTTAGATTGTATTCAAATGAGTTTCGTTTCTCATATTGTAATGTTTTGTTGTAAAAATATTTAGGGGTGTTTGGCACAGTGGGACATATTGAATTTGTATACAGGTTAGAGGTGTTTAGTAACAATTGTTGGGTCTGCACTACATATTGAGTTTTTACTTTGTAATGGGTTGTTTGGCCTTATTGATCTTGGGCCCAAATTAAATTGTGATATTTGGAGTTGCGAAAGTCTTGCAGATGGTGGTGCATGACTGCATAAAAATACAGGGACAATTGATTACCAAACAAGAAGCACTTCTTGGCTATAAACCGAGTCCAAAGAAGTAACAAGTGCTAAAAAAGGGGTAGATTGTAAATGTGTGGTGCAGGTCCAACAAGCAGTAGAAGACTATCATTGGGTGGTGCAGCAGCCCATGTAACTCCTAAAGCAGATATTCGTTCCATTAGAGGTGCTAAATGCGTACTCAAAGGCTGTACAAAACCTTAAAGTTGGTAATGGTTTAAGTGAAGGTGTAACTCAGGTAATCAGTTTACACCATTGTTTGCACTTCAATGCATAAGTTTGTCTTTTTTTAGGCGTTCTTAAAGAATTCTAATAAGTTATCAATATTACTTCGTAGGAACCGCTTATCAACGATGCTGCTGTACAAAAGGTTGAACTTTTCTTGAGTCATTCGATTATTTCGTAGGGACCGCTTATCAACGATGCTGCTGTACAAAAGGTTGAACTTTTCTTGAGTCATTCGAAGTTTACTTTAAATAGTGCTATTGTCTTGCTCTTATGTTTCTAAATCCTAAAATAGATCATTTGAACTCTTTCAGTCTTGCCTTTCAGGTTCATTCATTCGTGCAAGATGCTATCTCTAAGGTTTGATTCATCATACCTTCTCTCAAACCTTTAATGATCCTAATATTATCTCAACCCCATTTTTTTATCACACTGCCTCTAATAAACTAAAAAGGGTGTTTGGCATAGTGTTTTTTTTATCACACTTGCATTTAATTTTAATAAGTTTCTATTCTTTAAAAACTTTTTTACAAATTCTTGGACTAAACTGTAATTTCTTTAAAAAATCCAGACTTCTTAATACAATACCAATTTATATTGTATTACAGTTCTAATTCTAATAGGCGCTTAACTTAAGCTAACCTGGAGCATTATATAAACTCAATTGATTGATCAAGTTTTCTTATTCCAGCCTATCTGCAGATCATTCAACAAAACTCAACAAATCACCATTTTTTATTTTTTATTTTTTATTTTTCAAGATAGTAATAGCAAATAAATTATGAAATGGTTGATGTGTTTATTTTACGTCTTGATCAGGTAAGTATCAGGGGAGGGCGACGTGGCTAAAGGCTTTTGAGTTTTGTGTAGGAGGGATTTACGGAAGCAGTGTAGAGGTTCAGGTGTGAGTTCAAGCTTTTGTTTATGTGTTTGCATTCACGGCCTGATCATGCTACGCAACCATTCTAAATGTCATTTCAGGATTCGAGGCGACAACCGAGCCAGCATTTGTTTATGAGCTGGTCAGTTTTACAGTTCAGGTTTCGCTATTACATGTTATTTTTCCTTATCGGCCGAGACTATATAATACACTTTATCAGTAGAATTTTTTTCTAAATTGATGTACCTGCTTTTAAAGATGAATTCATTACGAAAATAGCGTTTAGCGAGTAGTCACCTATTCTGCTTTCAGGAATTCAAACGAACGAGTGTATGGAAAACAGGTCCAGATGCTGGATTAACAACTCTTCAAATATCACAACATGCAGGGTAAACAGAGTTTCTTCTCATGCTATTTCGGCCGTTTTTGGGTATTTTTAGAATCTCGATTATATGGTTTTGTACAATGTGACATCAACAAGGTATCATTGTTCCTCAAGTCTTTTAACGTTTTTACTCAAAGTGCTTAATAACTCATTTTTGTTTTCTTATCTGCAGGCCGTTGAATTTCGGCTGATGGACAAACGAGCACTTAAACGGTGTCAGATTATGCTAAACAATATGGCCACTGTGATGGTTAACACCGAAGACATTGCGGGTGCAGTTGTTAGAGTTTGTGGATATAAATTAATATTTGTATGTCCGGTTTCGAACCCGAGACTCGGGATTGCACACAATACGTAAGAGTTTCAATGGATTGAATTAATTAAATATATTTTATATTTTAATTATTCATTTCACAAACAATACTTAACGACAGTTAGTATTTAACGTAGTTAGAGATAATGGTCGTTAAAGAACTAATTTTGTAATAGAGCAAGAGAAGGATCTAGAATCCCTTTCTTGGGGAGAAAGTTGGCTGATCCCTCCTTAGGGTTAGGGAGTCGGTTTTGGTATCTTGGAGGAAAAGATTTGGGAGCCTATAAATACAACCCCATTGTATTTGTTAATCCCTAATCCCTAATTCTCACGCAAGCCAATTTCTTTCTCCTCTCCTCTAGTTCTAACCGATCGACATTTACCCCTATCTCCTAGGGTTTTGCCGATTTCAACTTGAACACAAGTATTGGTTTTTTTTTTTGTGATTAGAACCTAGCTTTTCCCATTGAAACGCTAGTATTACGTGTGTACAAGAACGAGTAACAAGCTTACTTTAGCTTGTGGTGTGACTTGCCCTATTCGACTACACCTTAGTCGATCCATACTTTAAACCCTAGTTAGGGTTTATCTTGTTCTTGTATATCCGGTTCCTTGTTCTTGCTAGAAATCAAAAAGGTACGCTTTCTATTTAATTTTTAGTTAATTAATTTACATGTTATTGTAGATCCAATCCGCTGTGCATGCTTTGATGTTTATTATTTGTGTTTATTAGTTTATAGATTTATGATTCTAATATTCCAACAGTGGCATCATGAGCCCGTTTTTAACATGTAATTAATTACTAAAAACCTTAAAATTGAATCTTGTTTGTAAAGATACATGCAATCATGATTAGTCTAGGGTTTTATTTATCAAACCCTAATTTTTTAATTGGGTCGACACCCATTTAATTAGTTTTAGGGTTTTAGTTTTTGTAGAAAACTTATAGAAACGCTAGGATTGCATGAAATTTTAAGGATTAATTAATGAGTACCTATGTGATGTCATTAATTAGATGCGTATGTTGTTGGCTTTGAATATGTGTTACATGATTTTAAGTGCCAATATGGGAATCCATGACAAAATATTGCATGTTTTGTCATGGAATGTTATGTGTTTAATATGCTACATCATTTTAAGATAAATCTAAAATTAGGGAAGACCCTAATTAAATATATTAATTAATTGGTTATGTGCAATGTGGTATCTAGTTAATTTAAACTTACGCGGCCAAGCTATTTGGCGTCTGTGGTCCATTGGGTACAATGAGCTCGAAAACCAATGGGAGTTTTATTAATTAGATACATTAAAATTCACATAGAATTATTAATAGGATTTATCAAAAGGTTTGCATGTGGCTATATGATATTGTTAATGATCATATATGTGTTATTAAGTGTTTATTTATTTTTTTAATTACTTGTTCTTTGTGTTTAATTATGATGGATTGTAACATCAAAAAGGGTAATTTTTAAATAAAAAATAAATAAATGAACCTAATAACTATGAAACCTTTGTAGTAAACCATTTAATTGCCAAGTCTTATGTGCCAACAGTGGTTCGCTTCGCACGGTAATTTGCTCCCATGCGAGACTAGCAATTAATAATTTACTACATAAATATTTTAAGCTTTAAATCTTAAAGTTTTAATTGATTGATGCGACTGTACAAAAGTGGTCGAAGCGGCGGACCTATTATTGACAAACTATAAAGTGGGTATAAGGAGGCTTGACATTAAATTGTCATCCGAAAGAGGCGCGTTTTTAACTACCTTAGGGTAGACGTTTGCCTCTCCGCTCGCCTGTGCGTCAATAATAGACTTACCAAGTACACCATGAAAAAGTACGAAGCATCTTAAGGCAATGTTGTAAGTTTCTCAACGCCATCAATTAAAATTTTGTTGATTTTAAGCTGCGAATTGGTAAATGGTTTTTGTAGAAAACATATGATACAAAGATGAATGCATGACATCTTTGTACATATTTTTGATTACACATCAAAAATTTAATACCCTTAAAATTTAAGTAATATGCCAACCAATTAACACGGAAACACCTAAGATGACATCTATCATTGCTAGCAGCCTCAGCTGATGTAATGATTCAAAGAATGGTAGTCGAAAGGGGTAAATTGAGCACTTTCATTGCTAGCAGCCTCAGCTGATGTGATGAAACGGCGTCAATTTACATGTTTCTAAATTGGTTAACTTAATTGAGCACTTTCATCACTAGCAGCCTCAGCTGATGTGATGGAACGGCGTCAAGGCATAAAGATTTGGGGATGAAACATGCTTACATTTGCAACTAAGGTTAGCATAATATGTAAGTCCCATGATTCTAGGAATTGCAATTGGATATTGGCAATTGGGTTCGATCCGTACCTTATTGAGTACTTTCATTGCTAGCAGCCTCAGCTGATGTGATGAAACGACGTCAATTTGGATCCTAGTTTTCAATGAAAATTAAATGGTAAAATTTCATTTACCGTGGGTGTTTAGTTTTCTTGAAAAGTTATTATTGAAAATACTAAAATTGAATTTTGAAAAATTCTTTTAAATGTATTTAATGCAACGTTAAAACCGTAAACGTGGGGTTTTCTTTTAGTAGTAAAATGATCTACACCCGTAGGGGTTTTGGATAGAGTCAATTTTACTGAAAAGAATAAACCTAGTCTACTTTTCGTGTGAAGAGTGAGACTTAATCCTATTCCTTTTCATGAATGAGAAAGGTATAATAGGATAATTGGAATTGTCTAAATTCTAAGAAATGACTCATTGCGAATTTCCTAAAAAATTGCATGGTTAGGAGTTATTAAATTAGAAGCTAGACTAATTACCGCATAATTGGTTAAAGGCAAAACTAGAGTGATTGATCTAGTTGTTGTGTTTTGACCATTTAAAGGTGCTACATACCATGATGGGGATGGTAGACCTAACTAAGGAAGAAATTGCATACCCAATTCTTTCAAGCTAATTGCATTGATGGATATTCCATCATTCAAAAAGTAGAATACATTCTTTGAAGTACCTTGGTAACGTTACGTAAGGGATTCATCAAAGGTGTAGGAAAGTAAACAGCACGCTATTTGCTTTTACTGGTTATGCAACACTTATAATGTTGTCTAACCCAGTGGGAGCATTGTGTTGTAATTACTGAATAAGAGTTCATGTAGTGATCTTAAATTCAGTGGGAGCTACAAGTCTTGGTAGTAACCTAGATTATCTCTAGAATCTCTTGAGATAAATACTTTTCAATTATAGACACTTGTGGTATTAAGGATAGTCGTGTACGTTTCCTTACTAGACAAGGTGATTCTATATCTACTTATATCTATGACACAATCATATAGATCAAATAAGCAAACTATTGATGTGTTGTTTATCTGATACGTAATGTTGTTCCATGCACAAGTGGGAGAAATATTTTTAGTGTGCAAGCAACAACATAAAGAAATATGATTTAAAGGTTTCTCTTGACTGTAAGGTAAGAGACAAATATTCTAATGTGTTTTAAACACATTCTAATAATAGAACACTTGGAGTTAATATCTACTTTCATTACTAGATATTAATGACAAGGTAAATTACATACTTTCATTATTAGTAGCCTCAGCTGATATAATGAAATTATGTTAATTTACAAGTTCCTAAATTAGATAATCATTAGAACAAGTGTCAATATGATAATAAGACTACTTCAAATGTGTATATTTATGTATTGTTGTAATGACACAAATAAATGAAGTAATCTTATACTACTTCAAACTTGAATATTTATGTATTCTTGGAATGACATAAATATAAGAAGTAATAAATTAACTTGAAATAGCTATTGAAACCAAGTTGTGGTATTCATAATTACTTTAGTTATGCATATTTATATTTATTGTAAAAATATAAATATGAAGTGTTTTGTTGTAAGACTTATAATAAAGTAAAACGTTAACTTGTTATGTTTTTTTAATTAAGACGTATACAAGAAGTCATTGAGTTGATCAATGATTTGTAACGTACATTAGGATTATAACAGTTTATGTCTTTTTGGTAAGACATAGATATTAAGTGGCTTGGACAATAAGGCACTTATGTTATAAAGTATGCAATTGACTTGGAAAATCTATTGTACCATTAAATTTACTTAGTTGGTAAATAGGTAAGCCATAACAAAATATATTTATCTTATATATTGTAAGAAAGACTTACAATATTAATCCTAATGGAATACATAGTAATTATGGTATGTTCAGTTAGGAAAATCAAACTCTTGTTATATTGTTTGATTTGAGATAACTATATCTTCTTCTCTTCCTAAAGATATCAAGGTTAGAAAATTGAGTATGGATTGGATATACTCAATTTGACTCCAACCTAGAAGATTATAAGACACCATTTATTATGGTATGTGATTAATCACATTAAGTCTTTAATTTGAAGTTCAGAATTTGTTAAACTACTTGTGAGTAGGTTATTAGCAAATTAAGATTAGGAACTGTCAATATGTATTTGTAAAAGTCCCAAAAGAGAACAAGTTGTGTTGCTCTGTTTGCCAAGAATTTATACATATTCTATAAATTGCAAAAGGCAAGTGGGAGTTTTATCTTGATAAGATAAAACTACAAGATACGTGATCTTCTAAAATACACTAGAAAAATCATAATGAGGATTAAACATGTTAATGATTAATCTCAAGATGATGGAATTCTCTTTTCATAGATCCGCAAGGATATCTCAAATATTTGTAGAATATGTTGAGGGTTATGAGTTACAGGATCGTGGTATGCCTGTTAATAAATTGCAAATGTTTATTTGGCAAATTACTCATACTATGAATAATAAGATGCAGTCTAAAAAGATAACTAGTTGGTAACGTAGTTAATCTTGAACTCTATAGTTACACTATAGAATGGAAATGAATTTCTACAAAGGAAATGAAAATCCTAGAGATTTAAAATTCTTGTGTAGAAATCATATGGACAAAATTTGTATACATATTTAATATGTGAAAAGATTATCAATCACAATTAAGCAATTAAATGTGATTGAAATTCTTTCTAAGCACATTAAATATATAAAGATTATGATTGTCATTATTAGTTTCATTTATATGAAATTAATAATAGAATATCAAAACTCTTTCTTTAATAATTACTTGAGGGAGGACGAAAAGTAATTGAAATGAGTTTTTGAATTCAAATAATCTTTAGTAGTATACAAAGTGCAAATCATTTGAAAATGGATTAATGCTTGCATCTAGAAGATATACTTGTTTTTAGCTATTAAATCTAGTTTTGATTTATGATTAAAATTAAGATATTTCTTAATATTCCTGAAAGCTAGTGGGAGTGATGTATTTATTTTCTTATTTCATATATGTTGTATAACATATGGGAAGTAACATTCCATTAACGTTAACATTTGTATGTTAAGTTTGGAATGAAACTTCAGATGGAAATTTAGGAAATAAAACCTTGAACAATATGTTTATTGATTATAAACATAAGCGGTAAAATAATTGATTCTAAAAGAACATGATATTCTATTAGAAGATCTAGATAGAAACATATCTTTGAAAAGATATGACATGAATAAATCTAAGGTTGACGAAAGGATTATTCATGTACATCATGTTGCTTGTTGTATCATGCTTGGATACAAGATGATTGACAACATTAGTATCTAATTGAAAATTATTAGATAGCTAAGTGTAATGGATATGGTTTAGAATTTACATCCTCAACCTGGATTTGCTCCAAAATTCTAAATACGAACCATATGGCAAGTTATTGCTTGATTGATATTGTGGTCAAATCTTGAAGGATTTGAAGATATCAAACATTACACGATGAATGTTAAAAGTTTACGGAACTTGGAAAGAGCATATTGTTGTTTGGATACAATAATGCTAGTAAGATAGAGATGACACTCAATACTAGTCATGGTGGGAGCTCATACTTATTAGGAAACCGTGTGCACTAGTTATGCTCAATATGAGCATATTTGCATTATACATAAAGAATTAGAATACTTTAACTACAAGGTTTAGTAGTTTAATGTCATAAATTCGTGCATGAGGATGTCACGCATTTTATGAAGTATGTGGCAATATCTAGATAGATGAATGCACACATACAAGAATTTCATTATTGAAATAAGTATTCTCAAAATTCCGATAGATCAAATTAATTGATTTATGCCTTGTCAACAAGTATGGTGGTCATGACTTGTGGCGTATTCATTAATGGGAATTATCATGCTTGATTTGGTTAGTATTTGGATAAGGGATGTTAAGCAATATTATTTTAATGAAATAAAGTATGGATAACGTTTATTCTCATTTATAATATTGTATCCTATATTTGCATGTTTAAATCCGTGAATAACTTATGTTATTCTAAATTGTCCGTTGTCAATTAATGATATGGGAATATCATTAAATAAAGACAAATGTGAGGATTGGTAGAATGTACTGTAAGGTTGAGACACCAATGTCACATGATATTCAATATTGGATAAATTGAATATAGGACTTATCCCAACCACATGATTGTACTTTATGGATCGTCGTCATTAAGTAAATTATGAATATTTATCCTCAGACTTGAGATACCAGGTGACTGCCGAGGATGTAGCTCATTTTCTGTAAGGTAGTCTAACGATATCCGTAACAGGTAGTTATAAGGGCTATTTTCGGAGGTGATGCAAAGTTCGAGAGTCACGCTCGTAGTCAATAAAGGATTTGTTCCTTCAAATTTGTTTTGAAGTATAATACTGTTGGGCCCCTCGTAGGATTGACAAGATGTTTGTACGGCCGTACCCAAAGTCTATCTGGAAGACGTTCAGATGTTTTGGTAATCTTGATCAATTATTAATAACGAGAAACAGAATAGTTAATTATGGAATGACCTAGATCCATATCCATATTAACGCGGTATTAGAAACAAAAGGATAAGTATGATGATAATATCATCACGTAGTTTTTCCAGGAAAATCATACTCGGTTCGATCTGGGGGCATTGGGATCTGTTAAGCTAGACTAGCCCATGTCATTAAGATATTAATAAATATCTAAGTGGGAGCTGTTAGAGTTTGTGGATATAAATTAATATTTGTATGTCCGGTTTCGAACCCGAGACTCGGAATTGCACACAATACGTAAGAGTTTCAATGGATTGAATTAATTAAATATATTTTATATTTTAATTATTCATTTCACAAACAATACTTAACGACTGTTAGTATTTAACGGAGTTAGAGATAACGGTCGTTAAAGGACTAATTTTGTAATAGAGCAAGAGCAGGATCTAGAATCCCTTTCTTGGGGAGAAAGTTGGCCGATCCCTCCTTAGGGTTAGGGAGTCGGTTTTGGTATCTTGGAGGAAAAGATTTGGGAGCCTATAAATACAACCCCATTGTATTTATTAATCCCTAATCCCTAATTCTCAAGCAAGCCAATTTCTTTCTCCTCTCCTCTAGTTCTAACCGATCGACATTTACCTCTATCTCCTAGGGTTTTGCCGATTTCAACTTGAACACAAGTATTGGTTTTGTTTGTGATTAGAACCTAGCTTTTCCCATTGAAACGCTAGTATGACGTGTGTACAAGAACAAGTAACAAGCTTACTTTAGCTTGTGGTGTGACTTGCCCTATTCGACTACACCTTAGTCGATCCATACTTTAAACCCTAGTTACGGTTTATCTTGTTCTTGTAGATCCGGTTCCTTGTTCTTGCTAGGAATAAAAAAGGTACGCTTTCTATTTAATTTTTAGTTAATTAATTTACATGTTATTGTAGATCCAATCCGCTGTGCATGCTTTGATGTTTATTATTTGTGTTTATTAGTTTATAGATTTATGATTCTAATATTCCAACAGCAGTTCAGGTACATTTCATACTCTCTGCGATAAGGAGACCGTTTTACAATTTATACTGAACTACACGTTTAAACACAAAGGAAAATGGAATGAAGCTTTGAAAAACGCTGGAAAATGTGGAAACATTAGGGGATGCAGGGAATGTATTGCCTTTTTTTTTTTTAATTGGCTATGCAATTATGCAAATTTCCAAATACACTGTAGTGTTAGACGGCATACGAGACAGTGGTTGAGAAACAATAATGTATTGTCATTGCTTGCTATTTTGTTTTTCCAGAAAGATGGCAGCTGCTTTGCCTGTGATCCTCTGACTTTTTGCCCGCAACCTGGTACGACCTATGTGTATGTATTTATGCCATTAAAAACCATGTTTGCAAACCAAGAAAAAATAGCTGGTGAACTTTTATTCTCAATTTATAATGACACTATGCTGATGATCTATTCAGGCGATGCTTCGGGCCCAATGGTGTTTGATTTTACGGCGGGTAGTGTTCGTGAAACCAGCGTCTTCTACCCTGGAATGGATTTGTGTTGGACACAGGTACCTTCTCCTGCAGTAAACTAATCTAGTAGCCATCAAAAATCACGTGATAAATTTCATGGCATGGTGTTTTTAACATTCATGAAGAATTGTATCCTTCATGTGGTTTTCTTTCCTTTCCTTGCGACTTGCGTGTGTACCTTTTTTTACCTTTTTTATTGCATACGCTTACAGTCATAGCTTACTTCGGCAACAGATGTGCCGCAGTCGCAATCAATGAACACCAACAGTACTGCCAAAGTTACCTTAAAATGTTTTTTGGGTACTCACTTATTGAGATGTTTATTCAACATTTTGTAACAAAATGAAAATTGAATTACGAATTTAAAGCATTAGTGTTCCTGTTAACGCCTTGGAAGGTATCAACTTTGGTTTTACTTATTAGTATGTAATATACAAACTTTTATGTACGTTGAATTCTGAGAGTATATTTTGAGCTGTCAAATGAAATTTAGCGGTCTGATGGGTGTGTTTTTGTTGACAAAGATTTGTCAACCAAACGCGGAAATTTGCTGCAAGATCATCGCCCCGCCGCAACGCGGCGGCTCGCAGCCGTCCTCGTTATAAGAATTTATACATTAACACAATATTTTATATTATTTAGTTAGGGTATTTTTCTGGTATACAGTTATGCTATATATCTCTATGCTGGCTATATGGTCTAATTCATGGCCTTCGTGTGTTAGGAACATATATCAACATTGTAGTCGTTAATGTATATATGAGTTGCCCTCTTTCTATTTACCTAATTAGTTTTCGACCATAACATTAGGCAAACACCCTCTTTCATGTTTTGAGCCACATTTCCTTTCACATCCACAATTCAATCTTCTTCATTAGTTTGAAATCAAATATTAGTTGTATTTGCTGCTGTTTAGTTGTTAAGAGGGACTTAATTAATTATGAAAAGATACTGAACTTTTTGTGAAACTTCTCTTGATATAGCCTATTGTTCATAATGACGAGTTATTGTTCCAATGGCAGTGATATAGCCGGAGTAGTTTTACAAAATTAGGATATACGATTTGTCACTTTCGGAACTCAAATATTAGTTTTACAAAAACTCAATATTTTGGATATCCTATTTTCGGATATCCGGATATATATAGAACCGTTATCCGAAATTTCGGATATCTGAAATTCTTCGATCATTTTATACACATCGTGCTTGTCATGGTGTAAATTTAGTGATTTCTATCGACCAAATGTGATTATAATAATAATAATAATAATAATAATAATAATAATAATAATAATAAGTGTGGTGAACTGTGGGCGATTTTGGTCGATGGTGCCGGCGATCTCTGGATCTTCTTCCACCTCATGCGTCTCCCTCCATAGCAACACCTCTACTATGATCTAACATCTCTGTTACATCATATGTCCAACATCTTTGTTGGAGTTCTTTTCTTTCTTCTTCTTGGGTTTGGATTTTTAGAGTTTCATTCTTGAAACCCTCTTCGTCCTCTCTCCCGGAATAGCTTCTTGGTTACGAGTTTTGCAAGGTTCAGTCCCGGTTTTACATCTCGTATGTTTTACATCTAGCCCTGGTTTCTTTGTTGCGAGTTTAGCGTGGTTCAGTCCGTGTTCTTTTCTGCAACTTTCTTGCTCGGAAGCGGTTTGTTTAGTGGGCCCCACGCCCTACAGTTTGGCCTTCACTAGCGATTTGTTGAGTTGTCTTTTGGTTAACAAAGTAGCGTTTTGTCTCAGGGCCCCACATGCTTGGTTGCTTCTATCAGACCTTGCGTGTTGATTTCTTTGTGGACCCCACTTTGTTATTTTAATTGGCGGTTTGATAAAAATTGTGAAGTGGGCTTTTTGCTTTGGGTTTGGCTGGTTGGGATAATTAGGAAGTGGGCTTTACATTGTATAATTGTGAAGTGGGCTTTCCTTTTGTTTTGGACTTGGCGGTTTGGTATATTTGCGAAGTGAGCTCTGCGTATTGGCTGTGGTTTAAAAAAAAAAAAAAAAAAAAAAAAAAAAAAAAAAAAACCTTTCTATGGCAATCATACGGTTTCATTGCCCTTTCGCGGGGCTAAGCGGTTGTCAAGACGGTAATGGAAATGGGCTCACCAAAACCTCGTTGATCACTCATCTTCGGGACCGTCATTTCAGTGAGGATCCGTTGGCCACCACCAAACTTTCCTTGGCTACTAATCTTGCCGTTTTTGAGGCGACTGAGGTCACGCTGAAACGCATGGGACTTTGGTTATGTGGAAATTGTTTTAAGACGCATACTTTTCATTCGAAATGTAGGCATGGACCTGATTTTGTGCCACCCCTGATGGCGGTGATGGTGTCGTTAGGTTTGTGCTGTTTGACCTTGCCAAACCACAAGTCCCTTCTTCGGTCCAAATTACTCGTAGTGAGGACTCGGTTTTGGCGGAGCATGATGGATTCGATCTACAATTGCTTGACACCTTGCTCTCTAAAGGGTTGCACACGGTCAAATCCATCCCTCCAAAGTGTCGGTTGGGATTCTCTCGCGTATTGAAAGGTGCCCTCGATAAGGTGATCTGCACACCTGAAGACATTTCCTGCTGGGTTAGCCTGTTAGCCCTGCCTCTCTGTCTCCTTAAAACCTTTTGCCCGAGGAGTAACATGGAATGCAGGTCTGCTATTAAACGCCAACGTCAAGAAGAATACATCGCTAATGCCATTCGCTCTTGGGGTACGTCTGGGGGTAGTTTGCAGCTTGTTAGAGAGGTTTTAGCCGAACCCTCCCCTGCATGGGCTAATATTGATGAGGATACTGTGGATTTGGGTGAGCGCAATATCAAGCAATGTAAGAGGAAGATTTGTGATGGTCATTATTCTGCGGCTGTTAGAGTTCTTTCTTCTTCAGGTGTTGCTCCTTATAATGATACTACTCTCGAGGATTTAAAAGCTAAACATCCTTTCAAGTCTGCTCCTGCTCGGCCTGATATACCGCTTGATCATCATAACCTCATCGCATCTCCTGTTGTGGTTCTTGATATGATTAGGAGTTTCCCCCGTGGTACCTCTTGCGGTCGAGATGGTTTGCGTGCCCAACACCTTTTGGACTGTTTGAGTGGTGCTGCTGTGGCGGTTTCGGATGAATTAATTGCCTCTATCACCCATGTAGTGAATTTGTTTCTCGGTGGCCAATGCCCCAGGGCGTTGGGTGAATACATTGCTAGTGCTCCCCTCACACCGCTGATTAAGCCAGGAGGTGGTATCCGTCCCATTGCTGTGGGGACCATTTGGAGACGCCTAGTATCCAAGATTGGTGCTTCCTTGATTGGTCATTCTTTAGATGGTTATTTGAACGATCTACAGTTCGGTGTTGGGGTGTCTGGAGGAGGGGAGGCTATTCTTCACGCTGTGAATCGGTTCCTTGAAGAACGTGGGGATAAGGTGGGTCTTTCGATGTTGCTGGTGGATTTCAAAAACGCCTTTAATTTGGTGGATCGGGAGGTTATGCTACAGGAGGTTCGCCTTCGTTGCCTGTTATTTCACGTTGGGTGGAATTCTGCTACTCCAGCCCAGCTAGACTTTATTATGGGGAGCACATCTTATGGTCGCACCAAGGGGTGCAACAAGGTGACCCACTCGGACCACTACTTTTTGCCTTAGTGCTACACCCCCTGGTTCGCAAAATTAGAGACTCTTTTGATCTTGCCCTCCAAACGTGGTACCTGGATGATGGCACTATTATTGGTGATACTCTGGTCGTGGGGAAAGTCTTAGATCTTATTATGTCAGATGGACCTAGTTATGGCTTGCACCTTAACGTGGATAAAACTGAGGTTTTCTGGCCAACCGAGGATCCTAGAAGCAGGCTCACAGGTGTCTTTCCGCCGAATATTGCTCGCCCTTCACGCGGTGTTAAATTATTGGGCGGGCCGGCTAGCGTGGACTTTGAGTTTAGTAGTGGGCTTGCTATGAAAAGGGTTGCTAAAACCATCGAGCTTATGGATGCCGTTGCTAGGCTTAATGATCCTCAATGTGAGTTGCTCCTTCTTCGTGCTTGTGCAGGTATTTCAAAGTTATACTTCTCTATGCGCACATGTTCTCCCCGGGTCTTTGAGGATGCCCAGACTTCGTTTGATGCGGCGCTTCATTCCTCTATGGAACGTATTGTCACTGCTTCTGGACTTGGGTTTGGGGATTGGCAATGGAGATTAGCCACGCTTCCGTTTGAGTTTGGGGGGCTTGGCGTATATTCTGCAGGTGATGTCTTGAATTATGCTTTCCTTGCGTCTAGACTCCAATCTGCTGGCTTACAGGCTAAGCTCCTCCAACAGTTTGGCATAGTAAATCATGGATCTTCCTTTAATGACGCTCTGTGTAATTTTAACGCGAAAATGGAGTTCGACCTCTTAAGTAACCCGAATGAGATCGCTGCCCCCAAACTTATGAAGAAATTGGCAGATATATATTTCACACGTGTTACTAAAACGGCTGAATCCACTTTTGGCCTATCCCCTCGACAGATGGCGCTTTGGAGATCACAACGTGAAGACTACACCTCCGATTGGCTTAGGGTGGCCCCGATATCTGGGTTGGGGCATACTATGAACGCTAGAACTTACCGGTGTGTTTTATGCTACCGCCTGGGTGTCCCCCTTTTCTCGGTCCAGATGCCGTGCTCTGCTTGTTCCAGGTTATTTGCAGGAGACATTTACGGGGATCATGCTGTGTCATGTGCTGGTATTATTGGTATTAAGCACCGACACAATGTGGTGCGCGACACTCTTGTTGATATTTGCTCTCGGTCTGGGATCTCAGCTCGCAAAGAGGTTGACATTGGCCTTTGTGGAGAAAGAGACAAAAGCTTACGCCCAACTGATGTATTGCTCTATTCTTGGGACGGTGGGCAGGATGTTTGTGTCGATTTGACAGGGTCGTCTCCTTTGACGCAATCGGGTATGGTCGATTTTGTGCCAGGACGAGTCGTGGTTGAAGCAGCACAGCGCAAGCGTGTCAAATATGAGAGCAAATGTGCCGACATTGGATATGGGTTTCTTCCCTTCTCATTCTCTTCTTTTGGGGAACTTGGGAAGGATGCAGCAACCCTACTGAAACGGATCCGAAAGTTCTCAGTAACTCAAGACATCGGATCGCGAGCCGCTGCTCATATCTTTAATAGGATTAGCTTTGCAATAGCTAGAGGAGTGGGAGCCCAGTTAGTATCTCGGCTCCCCTCTAATTTCTTGTAAATCCTATATTTTTCTAATGAAGTGATGTTTTATAATAATAATAATAATAATAATAACAACAACAACAACAACAACAACAACAATAACAATAATAATAATAAAGTTTCTGTTAACAGTACAACATAAATTTTTTCAGTTTCTGTTCTGTATTTTTTGTAAGTTTAATATATTTGACTTATTAAACTTTATATCTTATCTTTCGTACTTTCATTTTCCTAGTTTTATAATAAAAACAGTATTATAAAAAATAAAAATAAAATAAAATAAAATAAGTTAAAAATATTAAAAAAGAAATGAGGGGAAGGGGTATTACTTGTGTTATCGGGGAGGGGGGGTCCAAATAACCTATCTCTTGTACTACGTAGTATATATATAATAAGCATATCACCTCTCACACATCACATTGATCATCGTAATTATTCAACTTTAAAAAAAAGTAAGTACTTAAATTATAGGGATAAAATAGGGATAATATATCGTAAGACCACCCAACTTTTAAGTTTTTCTTATATATGCCACCTATATTTTGAAAGTAATTTATAAGCCATCAAATTATGTATTTATCTATGTTTATAACAATTCTGGTGAAATTTAATGAGGATAATTATCAAATGGCAAGAATGAAACTAACATTAACATATTAAACTAATATGAATAAAAAATCATCCGCTAAATTTTAATTTTATCCTTCTAAAGTACTTTTAACAATATAATTGCACACTTAAAATAAGGGTATAATCGGTATTTCACATCAAACTTTTCATTCGTCATGCTTGGATAAGTAAAAGGTTGGTTTCTTATTTATATTTTTTAGTTTTCGGGCATAAATTTGGCCGGAATTTGTGTAAACGAAAATAAATATATAGTTGGGCGGCCTATAAGTCTATTTCAATAAATGGGTGGCCTATATGTTAAAAGTTGAAAACTTGGGTGGCCTCCATATATATTATCCCGATAAAATATAATAAGACAAGTGTAAATGCACCCAACATAGTTAATAAAGATAATAGTAAGATTTAAGATCATTTGAGGACCAAACTTTTTTTACATACCAAGGGACTAATCTCCACCCTCCATCTTTATTTGATCTAATGGATGAGATTAATCCCAACAATTTAAAAAACCCACTTTCATCCTTTTTTTTCAAATATTAATATCTTTCAAACCGTTAATCGTTAAGCGAAAAAAAATATGCCGTTACGACGAGCATTTAATTATCTTTCTATAGATAGGCAATTTGATATATTTTCGACAATTTTTTTTTTTTTTTTCATTTTTTTACGTTTTTTTTCGTGACCGAAAAAATCATATATGATATATCATATATGATATTACATATCATATATGATATATATGATATATCATATATGATATTACATATCATATATGATATTATATGTAATATCATATATGATATATATGATATATCATATATGATATTACATATAATATCATATATGATATGTAATATCATATATGATATATCATATATATCATATATGATATATCATATATGATTTTTTCGGCTACGAAAAAAAACGTGAAAAAAACGATTTTTTTTTTTTGTCGAAAGTATATCAAAATGCCCGTCTATAGAAAGATAATTAAATGCTTGTCGCGATGGTGTAATTATTTTCGCTTAACGATTAACGGTTTAAGAGATATTTAAATTATAAAAAATGGGTGAAATATTAAATGCTTTTAATCTCAACCATTGATTTCTTTTTAGATGGATGGTGGGGATGAGTCCCTTGGTATGTGAGGAATGTTTGGTTTCTAAAATAACTCGACTCTAATAGTAATTGTCCAAACATTCAAAACAAAAGACAATTAATAAGGACAATGCTAATGGGTGTGTTGCAACCCTACCAACCGAGCATTTCAGCGGGGTCTCCCTCAGCACAACCTTTGCCAACCGCGTGTGACCTCAACCATATCAAAGTTATGGTTGGTCTGCCAACCGAAAGTTTCAATTTATTTTGTGTGTGTAGTTTCTTTTTATTTGTTTTTGTGAGGTATGTTTTTTGTTGTGGTTGCGGTCATTTTATTAGCAAATTATGGTTGGGTGTAGTATTGGAGAGAAAAAGCTGAAATAACGCTGATGTGGAAAGGAATTGTGGTCACCGTTACCATTGGCCTAACATGTGCTCTGCATCACGGAATTTTTTCTTTACAACCCATACATCAAAATATCAAATCAAGTATAATGTCAAAGACTAAAATGCATGTATTTATCTATTTAGGGTTTTTTCTAACAACAACCTCATAAGTGTTGTATAAGCTTTCCTTAATTAAAAACATTTTCAAGTATGAACTTACTTGATATCAATGCATACCTTATTGAACTCACTTACCTTAATTATATGTGTTTAAATCATGTATTTATAGAAATGATTAGTTCATAAAGTGTGTATTGATATCAAGTAAGTTCATACTTAAAAACATTTTTAACTAAGGAAAGCTTAAACAACACTCATAAGGAAAGTTTAAATCATGTATTTATAGAAATGATTAGTTCATAAAGTATGTATTGATATCAAGTAAGTTCATACTTAAAAACAAATAACCTATCTCTTGTACTACGTAGTATATATAATAAGCATATCACCTCTCACACATCACATTGATCATCGTAATTATTCAACTTTAAAAAAAAAGTAAGTACTTAAATTATAGGGATAGAATAGGGATAATATATCATAAGACCACCCAACTTTTAAGTTTTTCTTATATATGCCACCTATATTTTGAAAGTAATTTATAAGTCATCAAATTATGTATTTATCTTTGTTTATACCAATTTCGATGAAATTTAATGAGGATAATTATCAAATGGCAAGAATGAAACTAACACTAACATATTAAACTAATATGAATAAAAAATCATCCGCAAAATTTTAATTTTATCCTTCTAAAGTACTTTTAACAATATAATTGCACACTTAAAATAAGGGTATAATCGGTATTTCACATCAAACTTTTCATTCATCTTGCTTGGATATTAGTTCACTAGCAGGGTACCCGCGCGTTGCGGCGGCGGATACCCTAAAATAAATATTAACGGCACAAAATATGTAGTAGCGTGTCCGCATGTCCATCACGTACAAATTATCAGTATATCAAATGGTTAACGATATTTTATAAAGTGCAACAACTGAATAACATACATTTATTGATGAGACTACACCATATTGAAAATCCTATACACATTCATATTTTACTCTTCACGAAGAACTTCTCGATACACAACGTTTGACGTGTACACACCATCTTCATTGAATTTTTTGGAAGGCTTTACTAACACCTTTGTGTTGCCGCGTGAAATCCCTCTAGACAGCGCCAGATAAAGTTGTCCGTGAGAGAATACCGGATCCGGTAGATAAACACCAACATGTGGAATCGTCTGGCCTAACGCTGCGTTCTCGAGTTTTATTTTTGAAAGAAGAGAAAAGAAGTGAGAAGAAAACAAAATAAATTCGTGTTCCCGAGTTTTTTTTATGACAGAAGAGAAAAGAAGAGGAGAGGAAATTTGGCTAAACTTCTCTCCAAAACTTTCTTAGTTGTATTAGGAAGCTTTTAATAATTGTAATTACCTAAATAACCTAAATAAAACATAACTTTTAAATATAACAAAGGGTATATTTGTAAAATCATCGGTTATCTTTTCTCTTCTTTCCTAACTCGGAAACATAACATAAAAAATTAAATTTCATTCATCTCCTCTTATTTTTTGTCTATTTTTAACTCTTCTCTTTCATATAAAAAACTTAAGAACAAGTGAAAAGAGCCTCGATTCATTAACTTCCAAAAGATAGTCAAAATTTCAGCTT
Organism: Artemisia tridentata subsp. tridentata; assembly: GCA_021014915.2. Classification (NCBI taxonomy): domain Eukaryota; kingdom Viridiplantae; phylum Streptophyta; class Magnoliopsida; order Asterales; family Asteraceae; genus Artemisia; species Artemisia tridentata. The sequence goes on along the minus strand of CP139507.1, from coordinate 419,429,158 downwards.
TGGTCCCTATGTTAATTTTACCCGTGCCCCCTCATCTTTCATCACCTTTACACATTTAATTGTAACTTTTGATTTGGGATTTATAAATAAAGGTATTAGACTTAGGGTTTTCATTTGGTTACCATCTCTCACCTCACAAACCTTAATCCCTCCCATCTTATTCCAGCCGCCATTCCAATATCCGGCCGACACCACTGCCGCCGCACTACCTCTGGCTGCCATCTCCATCACACCACAACGCCATCACCATCAACACCATAACCACCACCTTCACCGGTGCCATTAACCCTCATCACACAACAACTATCTCAATACCCTCTCTCCTCAGCCGTCAACTATATCCGACGCAATCACCATCAATACAACCGCCACCACCCTTTGTGTCATCGCCGCCGTTCCACACCATCACTACTGCTGCCCGCCACCATCCTCGACGCCACAAAAAGATCAAGGGTTTGTTCGTTTATTTGTTTGGTGGTTCGAGTTGTATTTAAAGATAAAAATGGTTATATTTCAGGCATGACACACAACAAATGAGATTGTTGGAGAATCGGATGTTTACTTCATTTGCGGCGCTTGAATCAACCATCACAATGTTGCTCGGTGCTTCCAGCTGCACGTTCTGCTGTACCTCAACCAAGTTTTCTGGTAAGGCCATGTTGTTGTTGGGTTTATGCTTGTGGATTTTTTAGTACTTAGGATGAGTTTTTAGAGAAACACTTGCACTAAAAAAATAAATCCCATGTTTTTTTTATAAATATCACTGGTTTGTTACAATCTCAAATTTATACAAAAAAAAATATTATAAATCACAGGTTTTTTATAATATCACAGGTGCGAAAAAGTGAAAAAGGAGGTCAAGAGGCTAGAGGGAGAAACTTTGGTGGAAGGAAATATTGTACTGGTGGAGGGTTGTACATTATGTTTAAATGATTGTAATACTGGGTGTAGGGGTGTTTTTAATGCTATTAATGTATAATTCTAAGGATTTTGGTCTGAATTTCGATTCATGCTTGTTTTTGTTGTACACAATGCTTTGTGTATTGTAAGTCTGAAAATTCAGACTATAAATAAGAGAGAGATACATCCCTCTATTATAAGTAGTATAGATAAAGTATGTATTGATATCAAGTAAGTTCATACTTAAAAACATTTTTAACTAAGGAAAGCTTGAACACTCATAAGATTGTCGTTAGCAAAACCCTTATATTTAAGTAGTGCCAACGCTTAACTTACCCAAGGAACCAAAAACATTTTAACAATTTTAAATAATTAGTACTACAATTGATCGCCGCGTAGCTCTTCCTAATGCGCATTTACAAAAGTAACACTTAAACCGAACCAAAAAGCTACAAGCTAGTTGCCGAATATAAACTTTCAATTTCATACATGAGTCGCACGTTTCCAAAACCAACAACATACCACCAAAATTTAAAACCGGTTATAACTACAGATCTAAACTATGTTAGTGGCGGCAACGTTGGTTTTAGATGATAGTGGTGGCAACATCTAATTAGGGGGAGTGTGGTTGTTAAAGTGAGACAAAATGGAATCTTTTTTTTTTTTTTTTTTGAGAGTAGAATCATTAAATTATAAGAGGGAGAGAAATAAAGCTAGAGATTGATCATAAGTTAAAGCGTATATAATGTGGGTAAGTGTGTAGGAAATATTTTGGTGTTTCAGATCCTCATATTAAGAATGAACATGTCACTCTCTAATAAAAGTCAGGCAATTAAGAGCAGTTTATTATGGGGTTTATTATGGGAGGTGTTATAAGAACCCTCCCTACGCATGGGTCCCGCTTATTTTTGAAGGAATGTACAATCCAACAAAGCAGACAATACAAGTGGCGGCAGCAGTAAAGTCAACACACCCTCCCTATTATAACCCAACCTGTTTATTATTCTCATCCCAGAGCTAATAACATGTGGGTCTAAGATCTGACGGCTACCAATTCATTTGTAATTGTTACACTTGATATTTAAAGTAAAAAAGATCTGACGACTGAGAGGGTTTTGGTTAACAATTTTTGTAAGCGTGCTAGGTATCGTAGCTCAAACTGGCTTGAGTCAGTTTGTCACCTCAGCGCTACCTCAGCAACTCACTTTTATAACTCATACACCAAAATAACTCTTCTTCTATCAGGGATTGAGCCAAAAAGGCACCACCCACCATTTTATTTTCTTTTCTATTTTTCAAACAAACTATATTTCATTAATTCATCAAATAAAAATAGAAAAATTAAAAACATATGAAATAAAAATTAAAAACAATATGAAACTTGAAAAAAGATACGATAACAAATTTTGTTGTCTATATTTGTTCTTTTTTCATGTTGATGACGAAGGCTTGGTCTTCCGGTAACCCGTCAGTCTTAAGCAATGTTGCAAAAATCGGCTGTATCGGCCGATTAATCGCCGATATATCGCTTATCGGCCTTCGACCTTGTAGAATTTTGAATGTCGGTAAAAAAATCGGTCTGGGCAAAAAATCGGCCAAAAATCGGCCGTATCGGCCAGAAATCGGCCATATCGGTCAGCTTTAAAAAAAATAAAAATTTAGGCATTCTACTTAATTTGGGGATCGTTTATTTCACTTATAACACACAATGAGCCTCATAATCAGAATTGGAGCCTTTTATTGAGGTCTGGAAACATAGTAGGCTTGGAATCAGTTACGATATTTAGTTTGGTCTCCAGAAATACCCAAAACATGCAAAAAATGCCAATCCGATTAATCACCGATTAATCCCGCCTTGACCGATTAATCGCTGCAGGGTGGTCGACCGCCACGCTACCGATTCACGATTTTTGCAACATTGGTCTTAAGTGTAAGAAACTCTAATTCTTTACACTGCACTATTGCGCGATCTTTTTCCTTCTTCACCTCTTATTCCAATTTGGCGGCTTCTCGTTTGCGTGTAAATTCCACTTGTAAATACTCGGATAAAGCATATTGCGAGTGACTTTCGAAGGAACTTGACGTCGTTTCTGATTTGGTTTTTTTGCAGGATGAGGTTTGCCAGGGGCGTGGTCTCGCATCATTGCCAAATAGTTCGGCATGCCCGGTGAGACATCCGGATGAACCGATTTGGCCGCGTCCCATTTGGGGTGTGTTTTCAAGACATGTCGTGCGTGATCTTGAGTAAACTTTGAATTCCCCTTATCCGACTTCTCACGATATACTTGCCTAGTAAGTTCCAAAATATCAACTTTGTTTTCCCCGCTTTTACCCCCAAAACGTTGCATATGGCGGTGGATAGCATTAAACTTTTAACAATTACCATTCAACGTAGCCTACTTCCCCGTCATCATATTTTTTGTACGTTGAACGTTTGAAGATTTGTTAAACTCTTCCGTAACTATGCTCTTCCGATCGGTCGGATCCGATCTCGTTATTCTCGGAAACAGCGACCCAACACTCGACTAGCAACTTTTCTTCCATCGTCGTCCAACGGTGTTGCACCCATGGTTGAAGTCCGTCGTCCAACACCTCCACCTCGTCATCGTCCACGTCCAAGTCCACCGTGTCTCTTTTTGCGGCTCGTTTGAATCTTCGTTTTGCCTTATGTTCACGGGTTAGTTGTGGTGTTTGTTGTGGCTCTTCTGATGGTGGTTGTGTTTGTTGTGATTGATAGAATAGTAGTGGTGGGTTACTTTGGAGATTTTGAAATTGGGTGTTGAGTAGTTGGTGTTGGTGATACGAAAGTTGTTGATGATAAAGTTGTTCCGGTGTGTATGTTTGCATATTATATAGTGTACTAAACGAAGGAAATTGCGATGAAGATATCGAGTTTTTGTGACGAAGGTGTAGGATGGTTTGAGGAAGACAATTGTTGCAAGGAAGACATACCGAGAAGAGACGGCTCATTTTGGTGTTGAGATATTTTTTTTGTTATAATTTGTGTGTAAATGAAAGTGGTATTGGAAGCAGTGTGTGTAAAAATGGAAGTATATGATATATAATTATATATGGTATAAAAAGTGAAAGTTTTAATTTTTATTTTTTATTTTTATATAAAAAAATTGCCCGTTAGAAAATTGCCCGTTAGATAGCCAAACTGTTATTTTTATTTTTTCGATTTCCTTCCACTCATGCAAGCCAGTGGTCTGGCTCAAGGACTGGCACAATATGAGATCAGTGTCGTGGCTTGATAGTGGCGACGCCAAAGCATAGTTCACATCTAACTGGCGAGGCTCTCACACCACACCCAACAGTTTAAGGATAGATCGACAACAATGATAGGGATAATTAGCAAGCATAATTACTACTAGTAGTTATTTACATCTTAATTATCATGTCTACAAATAACCCTCTTAGGCTACTCGCACTCTCCCTGAAAATATCGATCGATCGTTTGTTATTTGACAAAGCGACCGATATTTTAATCGGTCGCATAGAATGTGATTGATCGGTCGGTCTCTTTTGAATTCCCAAATCGATCGTTCATTCGACCGAATTTATCTTACACGATTCCAATAAATTCCAATTCCAAACGGTTCTTTTTAAAATAAAAAAAAAAAAAAAAAAAAAAAAAAAAAAAAAAAAAAAAAAAAAAAAAACTTTTTCAATCTTATAAATACCCACCTCAAACACACATTTAAACACACAATTTCAAACACAATTCAAATTCAACTTCTCATCCATAAACCACTTCTAATCATGTCAAACAAAAACACTCCCACATCAAAAAATCGACGATCCCGACTACCCCAAAACAACTTCTCGCCGGAAAACAACTTTGAACTACACGGCATAACACCACCACAACAACGGGGTATTCGATTTCGTGCACCCTCTTTTGAATACTCATCACGATTACCACAACCCAACCAAAATCAAAACATGTTTTACCTTAATCGTCCATATGTTCCACCATATCGTCCTAATACCGATTGTTACCAAGAACCAAGTGGGTCGTCGTATCGGCCTAACATGGATTTCTCACAAGCTCCCCAATATTATCAAGATTATTCCCCGATTCGGGATGTTAATCTTGATATGAATTTTGATGATTTCATGGACAACCAAGATGCGTCGATGGGCCAAGGTTCGGGTCACGGTTCTTACCATGATTCGTACCACGGTTCTTTCGCCGTTGAAGACGATGACGATGTCGAAGAGACATCACCCGTCAAACCAAGAACCGCTTCCCGACGTGCTACAAAGGCGAAGGCGAAGGACAAAGGGAAGAAGGCCGAACCGTCCCAAAAACAGACTAATTGGACAAAGGCAGAAGAGGTCGCTCTTTGTAAAGCTTGGGTATTTGTCTCAGAAAATTTCGAACGAGGCAACGCTATCAACAAGAACCGCTTTTGGGAATTGGTGATAGCGTATTTTAAGAAAGAAACCGGTTCAGATCGAAGCTACGACTCTATCGCAAGCAAATGGAAGAATCGGATTAGGAGTAGGGTTGGAAATTTTGCTGCTATCATGGAAAATATCAAGCTTAACCATGGTAGTGGTGAAAATGATGTTGATGATAGTGAGAAAGCGTTGAGAGAATACCATACGCTTTACAAGCATGAGTTCACCTTGGTGGAATGTTGGAAAATCTTGAGGAATCACGATGCTTGGAAGACGGAGGGGGAAGCTATTCGAACGAATAGTAGGAAGTAAGGCTGAGCATCGGGACAATCCCGACACCGCCCGTCCCGATCCCGACATATCCCGATCCCGATTAGCCGGAAAAATCAAACCGCCTCCCGACCCGATTGTAGATCGGTTGGTTTCGGTCGGTGTCGGGCGGTGTCGGGTGGCGGTCGGGACCGTTGTCGATGTTGTGTTTTGTCGGTTAATCCCGATTCCCGACCCGATCCCGATCCCGATTAGCCGGAAAATTCAAACCGCCTCCCGACCCGATTGTAGATCGGTTGGCTTCGGGCGGTGTCGGGTGGCGGTCGGGTGGCGGGACTCGGTCGGAAAAGCTCAGCCTTAGTAGGAAGAAAACAAAGGGCTCTACAACAACTTCGGGGTCAACACAAATTCCTTTGAATTTTCATGAAGTCGATGATGATGAAACTGAAGATGATACTAGAGAATCACGACCAGAAGGTCATGACGCAGCAAGGAGGAAATCATCGTCCTCCTCTCGTGAACCACCACAATCGTTTGTAGCTTCGATAAGCAAGAACTTCTGGGGATCGAAGCCATCAAAAGAGGGAAAAAAATAAGGTCGGTGGAGATGATTATATGAAGATAAAACAAGAAGAGTTGTCAATCAAAAGAGAAAAAATAGCACTTCAACGAGAACAGGTCGAACTCATGAAAAAATCGACCATGAACCAAGATTTTCTCTTATACCACACCAAAATCGACCCAACATTGCCCGAAAGTGAACAAAATCATCTTAGGATGCTTAAGGCGCAAATCAAGGAAAAATACAAATTGTAGCTGATTAGTTTACGGTTTTTTTTTTTTTTTTTTTTTTTTTTTTTTTTTTTTTTTTTTTTTTAGTATTGTAATGTTTTTAATTCAGTATTGTAATGTTTTTTTTATTAATAAATTTTAAGTTTATTTTAAATGTTTGATTAAAAAAAAAAAAAAAAAAAAAGTCGGTCACCGATTGTGATAGATCGGTCGCTTCTGATCGCCGGAGAGAGAAAACTGACGTGACAGCCGGTGACCCAGGTAGCTTCGGCCACATACTGTGCCCACCCTTACATTACATCACCAATTTTACCCAATCAAAACAATACTCTCATCCCTAAAATACTACTCCATACCATTGAGATTCGTAAAATTTCAGAACTTACAGTGAAAAAAGATCAAAATCTTTAACCCCTTCTTTATGCATTCATCTGTCGGTGATCCAATGAAAACCCAAAACACAAATAAATATAAAAAAAAAAAAAAAAAAAAAGGGCACCCCATTTCCTCATCAATTTGCTTCTCTTTCCCACTGCATACATCTCTCACAAGATCACATATATATTACACTCCAATAATATTTTTTAAAAAGTGAAGTGTGTGTGAGCTAAAAATGGCAATAAACAGGGTTGGATCATCAGGAGCATCATGTAATCCGGCAATAGTAAAGATGTTAATAACATTTATAGGAATAAGTATGGTTGGTTATTTAATAGGTCCACCTTTATATTGGCATCTTCTTGAAGCCCTTCATCGCTCTTCTGTTGCTGCTGTTTCTTGCCCTGTTTGCAACTGTGATTGTGATTCTCAACCTCTGCTTTCAATTCCTCAAGGTGGGTCTTTGCCAATTTCTGTTTTTATCAAATGGGTATTAGTTATTTTTGCTTGATCTGCCGCAAGTTGCATTTTTTTGCTGTTTTTATGATATGGGTATGAGTTAGTTTTGCTTAAAAGTGGTTTGATCTGTTGGAATTAGGAATCTTTTGCTTTTTTACCATCTGGGTAGCAGTAATTTTTGCATTTTTTACTCTCAATTCCAAAATTTGGGTTTTTGCAAGAATGGGTATTAGTTGTTATTAGATGATTAGGAATCTTCATATTGTACTATTGTAGTATTGTTGCAAGTTGCAATTTTTACTTTTTTACCATCTGTGTATCGGTAACTATTTTGTGTTATTGGATGATATTGGTTTGGTCTGTTGTGATTTGGAATCTTGAATCTTGTTAGTAAAAGTCATTAACCTATAGTTTTTTAGTATAAGGGTATGACTGATTATAGCATAATCTTGATTTTGATGGATCATATTTTGGGATATTGATCGTGTTATTGGACCTAAGTTGAAGTTTATGGATCTCAAAACCCTAATGATGATAACTATTGGATCTTAGTGACACTATTAGTTTAGGAATGAAACAAGTTATTTGTAGGCTCAAATATAGTAAGAAGATATAATTGGCAAAAATCCTGTTCACTTACTTCAGAGATTATATACCATGGACGATATATGATTGGCATAAGGAATTAAGGATGACATTTTAATCATTGCACTCTATCTGTAAATAGATATCAGAGGATGGCTATGAAGATTACATTTGTTCGATGTTGACTGCACCTACATTAAATTTGATCATAAAGTTGCTACCTTTTCATCTCCCTTGATACCTCAAATACCTCAAACTCTAGCAGATCAATCTGCAGTAACTTTGATGTAGTTATCGGGCCTAATTTGCACTTCATCGTTCCCAAAACCCATACTATCCACTGGATCTTAGTTATACTCTGACTTTAGGGATCAAACAAGTTAATCTCATATGTTGATAACAAGATTGCAAGTAATTAGGAATTGTTTGATGATTGAGTTACAGAGCTATGATCACTTAGCTTCAAAGATTATATGATTGTAATAGTCTTTTTTTTTTTTTTTTGAAGAAGTAGCATGCATTTTCACTCATATCGTAAATCTGTAAGTAGAATTATAGGAAAAGCTTCTTATTTGATGAGTGATTCTGTCCAACATTAAGGGGGTGTTTGTTTAAGCTTATATATGGGCTTATGAGCTTATTTGATTTCGGCTTATATATCATAAGCTCAAATTTTCCGGCTTATTTTGAGACTTATGGGCTTATATAAGTTTATCATATCATAATAAACTTATATAGCCCACAAGTCTCAAAATAAACTGGAAAATTAGGACTTATGAAATATAAGCCGAAAGACAAATAAGCTCATAAGCCACATATAAGCTTAAACAAACACCCCCTAAGTTTGTCATGCTCCTACAAGATATTATCGTAACAAAGGTGCTTCCTTTTCTAGTTACTAACATAAGGAGAATGTGTTACATTTGTGTAGAGTTATCTGTAACAACTATGTTTGGCTATTTGTTTGATGTTTGATGTCTAAAGTAATATGTGCTTTTGAGGGTGGGTTTAGAAATCACTAAAATACTTGAATTATGCTTATTATTGTAAACAATTAGCAGTGGTTGGTTTCTCAGAGAGGATCCATGGCATTAGAAGTTATGTTTTAGGGAAGACATTTCTTCTATGGTAAAAAGATATGACTGTATATCAAGTATTAACAATCCTTCAACAGTTCAACCTACTCGAAGCAAAAATACAATTGCAGTTGCACTAGATCCATACAATCATACATACATAGAAATCATTTATGTGGATATATGTTACAGTTTTACAGAACTTTAGAATCAGTTATTGCTTCTTGTACCTACTGTGGGACTGGGAGCCATTAGATTTGATAACTTCGTCCTGTTTCTTACTTTCTTTCAGTTTAGCTTATTAAAAGACGTGTGAAGCTGAAACTTGGTTTGTTTTTTTTTTTTTTTTGCAGCGCTAAGCAACGGTTCCTTCACAGGTTAGTAGCACTGTCATGAAATTATTGTTCTTAATTTTCATTTATGTATGTGCACTGTAGTTTTCTTTAATTACCGTGGGTTCAACACCTCCTGCACAATAAGTCTACGGGGTCCATGCAATAGCCCCCCTCCACATGCAAAGGCACATGGCATGGCACATTGCAAACTTTACACCATCCAGTACTTGTTCCTTTAGTTCCTCTATAAACGTGGAGCGTTATTTTCACATTATTACCTGATGCATTGTTTTGTTTTCGTAATTCATCTCTCGAAGTCTTTTAGTAAAAGAATAGTCTCTATTCTTTATGCTTGCTGCCTCATTGGTGACACAAATAGGTCTAACTGAGATCTGAAAAATTCATAATCGCCACATAATCTTGACTGCTCGTGTCATATCATATATTGGTTAGAACATAAAAAGTTCCAACAAATCTGATGGCCAGAATCTTTGATGCAATGAAAATCTTGATTTATATCTTTCTTTTAACTGAGACAATCTTCTTGTTATAATTTTAATACAAAATTTCACAAAATATTAATGAGATTCTTGCAATGTCTGGATGTAGACAAATTGCTGAACCATGTAGATACTGTGTGATATGTTTTTTTTTTCATGAAATTATTAGAGTGTTTGTGACCGGGGAGCATATGGGTGCAACATTTGGCTTGTAACTCTAAAATGTCAACCAAAAATACATAGGGGATATTGGAGGGGAAATATTGGTATACTGTAAAGGAAAACTAGAATTTGCAAATTACAAATGTGAGAAATAATACATAAGATCTTGAGCTAAACATGTATGCATAGGAAAGAGAGACACAGTGAGGCAACATAATGAATTCTTGAAATCAGATACTTCGGACTGATATGAACCTTCTAGTAAAAGTAAAAGCAGGATACGGTTAATGCTTTATCGTATTTTTATTCAGTGTCTAGCTTAGAGGAAACAAAATGGGCAGGGCGAGTAGATTGGGTAACGGATCAAAACAGGAAATTCCTTTCTACCAGCTTATTTCGGTTGACCCAGAATATGTGTTGTCCTAATGTTTTTTATTAAAATTTAGCATGTTAATTTATGTTAGTAATGAATTAATTTTTTGACTAAAATGATATGAGGGGTGTTATGCGAAAAAATACACCCTGGGAGACTTTCGTATTGTTTTACCCGTGTTCTTTTTACACTAATGTAATTCTAGTTGATTCCGAGATAATTTCTTTCTAAGTGCTGAATATATGTTTTAAGCAGATTGTGCAAAGCATGATCCTGAAGTGAGTGGAGACACAGAAAAGAATTTCGTCGAGCTTCTCTCTGAAGAATTAAAGCTACGTGAAGCTGAAGCTCTAGAAAGTCAACAACGTGCTGACATGGCACTTCTCGAGGCCAAGAAGTTAACATCCCAATATCAAAAAGAAGCGGACAAGTGTAATTCAGGAATGGAAACTTGTGAAGAAGCTCGTGAAAAAGCCGAAGCAGCTTTACTAGCACAAAAACAACAAAGTGAAATGTGGGAATTAAGAGCCAAACAAAGAGGTTGGAAAGAAGGCAGTACTAAGTCTGTAAACACTGCTTGAAATTAGGTACGTCACGGCTGCATAGTGATTCGAGTTTTGATGTTTATGAGACCAAGTTCTCTATTATAACTATTTGTTAGCGTATACCACGAAATCGATTGTTGTTTGGATAAACATCTATTGTAGAATGTCTAGGGTTTTTTAGGTTAATTTATTTAACAGATTATTATGTGAAATATTATTTGCATATTTTGTTGAATTGCATAAAATATAAACTCTATTTTGGAATATTAATATATCATGTTAATTTTTTCATTCCTTGAGTGCAAAAGAAGCTCATCTGCATATGGACATATGGTTCAGAGTGCCATTATTAAGTGGTGTCAAAACGGGTAGCGTCAAGATTGGTTGATCGACACACAAACACTTGTCGTACACATTTCTTGAACTTTATAATTAGTTAACTTATTAGGATAGAATTCTAACTTTCTGGTTGAACGATTTAAAAGTCTTATGTATTTTTAGTACACAAAGATAATTTTCGACCCACACGAACGTTTGGCCCTTTTGAACCGTTGTTGATAAAGCACAACCCAACGAGCTAACTTGTAGGTAAACTAATAGAAATCGACAGAGACCGTTTATTGCTGACGTTAAGAGGTCCCTGTAAATACAATGTTTTACTATTCACAATAGATAAATAATTTGGCAGCATAAATCAAAAAAATAAGATCTTCGGGTGGTTCTTTTAAAAGGCTCGATTTTTCCAATAGACAATGCGTGATCGTACAACATAGATAACTCATTGCTTTGCTTTCTCAACCCCAGAAAATGAACCATCCGCTATAGTAACTGAATCATACCTCAAAAATAAGTGTGCGAGAAACAATGATGCTGTAAGGGTAACGAAGTCTTTTCCTGGACATTGCTTGTTCGAGGCACTCGGCGTCCCGGTTTGTGGCCCGTTTGACCAATACAAATAGTTTAACAACTCACTACCCTTTTCCTTAGTAAACCGATCCGGAATAAACGTTTCTGGGTCATCAAACACTTTTGGATCCCTCATCACCAAAGGCTGATACCCGCAAAGAAGCTCACCTTTTTTCACATTATAAACCGAGTCATGAGAACTTAGCTCAAAATCCTTACGGGCACGCCCATACTGCAACGGGACAGGCGGGTTTAGTCTTAGTGTTTCATAAACAAATGATTGAACAAGATCCATTTCTGTAACTGATTTGAAGCTCAAACCCGACTCTGCTTTCTCTCTCACTTCTTTACGTAACTTTTCTTGAATCCCGGACTTATCAGATCCCAGCGAGGCTAATAAGCTCGGTAAAAATATGGAAAACCCGCCGAATGCATTAAACCCGAGTGTGAACAAGAGGTTATGGATGGCGTCTTCTTTACTTAACTTAAACTCGGTTTGACCTCGAGAAATTACTTCTTTACCCTCGGCCTCGATGAATTCGTATAACTTGTTATAGTCATTGCTGACTAGGAAGTAGGGGTAAGGGAAGGAATGTAAAAATATTTCGACTAACGGCTGGAAGGCGTTTATTGGGACGGTTGGGAGGAGCTGAACCCCGAGCCAACGATCCATGCGCAAGTACCCATTCTCAGCCATATCAGGTGAGTTGGCAGTGTCCGCTCCAGCTATGCAACGGGATAAGAAGGAAAAACAGAACTTCTGAATGGGTACGAGGTAGCTGACTGGACCGGATGGGAGTTGGGACTCAACAGTGTCCAACATCGAGTCTAGGAAGGTTGTTAAGGTCGGGATCATGATAGTTGTGCTTCGTTTGAGTGTGTCCGTAGCGAAGTTCTTGATCTGCCATCATAAATGCAAACTGAACTATTATACACAATTTTTTTAATTTTTTTTGGAAAAGCATCATCACACGATATATAAATTTGTCAATCTAGAGTTACGTTTACAAAGTACCAGCAACTTTGTTCTTTTTCCTAAAAAAAACAATTTTCATTAAGGAGTATCGCTCTAATCACACCTGTAGAACCACGCTTAGTTCAAGTTGTCTAAAAAAACAGATGGGATTTATCTTGTTCAGGTATTTAATCAGCGTGGAGCTCTTAATTCAAATCTACGTAGCCTAACCGAATATTCATTAGCCTTTTCCGATCCCCTCCCTACCCAGACTTCTTGTAAGAGCATCAGTTTTTTACCACTAGGCGAACTTGATGGTTCCATATATAGTTTGAGTTGTCTAATTGTACAATTTTGACTAAATTAAATTACGCGTATGGTCCGAACTAGAAGTGTCTTTTGTGTTGACAATGAACGGGATATAATCCTTTTATTTAAGGGATTGATCATAAGACATGTTATTCAAATCAATTTCATTTTTCTAATACTTCTTCCGTTTCAAAAAGAGTGTGTGCACATCAAAAATTAAAGACATTATTATATGTTTAATTAATGATAGTTTTGATCGATGAAAAAAATATTTTTACTCTTATAGTTAATATAAAAATTAAAAATGAGTAATTAATGCAGGTTTTTATTAGACTAGTCGTAGCAAGACCGAACCATTCGGTCGGTCTCCTCTTTTTTAACGCATCCCTCCCCTACTTCGCACAAACCAAACGCGTCCCCCACCTTAAGTTTGAAATATTCGGTTTGTCAAACAACCGAAACAATTGAAAGGGTTTGTGTGCGTTTTTTTTTTTTTTTTTTTTTTTTTTTTTTTGTTTAAATTTATTTTTGTGAGGTTGTGACAGCGTTCTCATTATTACGAGTGTTTGGTCTAGAAAAGAGAAAGCTGAGTTGGCGCTAATGTGGCGGGGCTGTTTTGGTCTCTTTTTGTGGTCTTGTTACTACTAGTCTTAGAAATGTAAAGTAGGAAACCAGTTATAATTACGGTTCATATATAAAAAATGGACACTTATTTTGAAACAAACATAAATAATAAGGTGGACACTTTTTATGAGGCGGAAATAGTCGCTCGTAATGTGTCAATTGCATGTCTAAAAACGTTGCATCTAAATTTCTAGTTGAGTTTGTTTACGCGGTTTGATTATATATTTGTACAAACATACAAAAAAAAAATTCACCATGGTATTCACGTGGATAATTATCCGTATATAAGCCCATGAAAGATAAGATGAGTTTTGCAATAAAACAAACTATCGAGAGTAAGCCAACAAATTGATTGGAGTTGCAACAAAAATCAAGGGGTACCCACTAAATTATCTTTCAATCTTGTCTAAATAATACCAAAGCCTAGGGATGAGAATTTGGACCCGAATCCCGGTATTGAACCGGAACCGTACCGGGACCGGCACCATGAATCGAGCCAAAAAATAATTCGAGACCACTAATACGGTATCGGTACCAAAGCGGGAAGTACCCAAAAAATTCCCGGAATTTGAGTAGTCATTTTTTTTAAATAACCATATCTAAATACCCATTAAGCCTGTTTCATGTAAAAAAATAGTCATGTAAAACATAAAGAAATAAACCAAACGTCCGAAAAACTTAGTGTGGCAACTATAGATCCTTCATAAACCCTCCAAAAAATTAAACCCGAACCTATTTTATAAGTTTTGGAACGTTTGTATGTTACGACTATATTGGTGATGTATTTATTTAAGTGTTGGTTGCGTTTTGTGCCACGTCGTGGTTCTTATCATTTATGTTTTGTCCTATTTTTTGTTGCATTTTCTTAGAATTTTTGTTTGTTTAACAAAAAATGGGAAAAACCGGATAGGTACCAATTTCCCGGTACCAAGTACCGGTACCGGTACCCGAATCTCGTCCGGTACGGTACCAGTACCCCCTTTCATGCTCGGGAAAAAATCGGTACTACTAATTCGGTACGGGTTCGGTACCAATCTGGTACCGTGCTCACCCCTACCAAAGCCTATAGTTTATTTAAAGCTTAAAAATTCATGTGAGTGACACTAAAAAAACATCCCCAAATCAATACCATTGCTACCGATATACAAACTGTTCATGGGACCAAACTCGGGTATCAAACGTGCCTAAAATCTGATGTAGATGTGCTTAAAACGAGTTAATGAATTTTATCGAAATAGAGTTCGTCAAACAGCTACTCGATTATAAGAGCCTCTTTTTCACATATCACAACAAACTGATTAAAGACCAAAGGCCTTCTAGCCTAGCAATATCCAGTGTATTGCTAGGCTCCTCATCTCCTAAAGTATTGAAGGTTCAACTTTCAAGTCCCATATGTATAGTTTAGGTTGTGTTTATCTTTCCGTTTTTCTTTAAAAAAATGAAGAACAAAAAAGCGACATTCGTTTACTGTGAATTTTTTTGTTTATCAATTTAAGAAGTTCGGGATACCTCATTTTAATCTAAGGAGGCAAAAAAAGCATTTAGAAAAGTACAGTATCTATATAAATCATAGCATTTTTCAAACTCATGTTAATGGTTTACACTTTAGAATTCACATTGTTGCCTAACCTGTCCTAACTCCTAAGTCCTAACCATGGGCCAAGTATGAGTAAGACATGTAACAAATAAATACAATTAAGTTCACATGTACATGTTCGATCACTTTTAAAGCTCCTAAATGGCTAAAACTTTGCAATAATATGATAAGAGTTTTACTAAACTTCCATATAAGCTAGTAACTTATTATTTACATCTTTTCACGAGGAGTTTTATACAACTGTCTACATGGACGTACCAAACTACTATTGTTTTCTTTATAACTAAAATGTACGATGATATGAAGTTGCAAGTGTATGTTGCATACCGTCAAAAAAAGAACAGGTTGTGACATACTCTGATAACGAGAAATGAAGAAAATGCTAGTAAATCTTTATGATCAACGTGTCACTATTTATCTAGTGATGCCGTCCAAAAATAAAATGAAAATTATATTCATATTGATAATGTGAAATGATAATAACACTTATCACGATTTTATTCAGCAAAATCACTACTAGTATTACGTAGTAGAACTCAAGTCAATAAATATGTCAAAGTGGCGGCATCAAATATCATCTAATAATTTACGGAGTAATATTATACGAGTAGCTAAATAAAAAGATGATACTTTAGATACGTTTTGATATAATTAACTAGCTCAGTGCAATAATTGTACAGATATGAATATTTTCTGATTTTCTCTATTTTCTATCTATTAAAATACGTTTTGATATTATTAACTCAGTACAATAATTGTACAAATATGAATATTTTCTATTCTTTTCGTCTTAAAATAATTGTTAAAATGCATAAAATTAAAAAAAATCTCACTAACTACGATTTTTATTAATCAAATATCATCTTTACTCACTTAAGTTTTTTTTTCATTGATTTAAATACAAATAGAATAATTATTTTGAAATATCCTAAAACAGCAATGTAAAAAAAAGAAGAAAAAAAAAGTTTGTTTTGAGGAGAAAGGAGTACTAGTACTATTTTGCCTAGCTTTGCACATGGTAATAATATATGGTGGAGATCCTATGAGCTTTGGGAAATGAAGATAAGGTGATATTCAATTCCTTTTGATGCTGTCTTCATTCAAGGAATATTTTAACTCAAGAAAAGAAAATAAAAATAAATAAATCCTAAACTTACTTTTCACATAAAAAAGTAAAAAACTATCTAGTATGGTAAATACAACTTTAACTACAAGGGTTCGCTTGATTCAGTAGAGGGGAATGCAAAAGGAAAGGGAATGGAAAAGGAAATGCAAAAAAATAGGTGATGGTGCGTAATTATTCCAAATTTTGATTGATTACCCGGTAATCATTATATTCAATCAATGCTTTCCATTCCCCACCCAAACCAAACCCCCCCCCCCCCCCCCACCCCCCCCCATCCCCCCAACCAAGCAGCCCCTAAATATTTCCATCAAACTTATTCCTAGTTTCTTCATTAATTTAGACCAAACAGAAAATGTGCTAGTAGATTTGTAGTAACGTGACAAGATCTACTATTACATCAAGTTTTCAAATCTATTTTCGATAATTAGGAAGATAAGTAAGAAGATATAATACAGTAGATATAAGGCAAAGGAAATGATTGAGATGCCTAAAAGTACGACTAAAATTGTGGCTAAATCAGCATGGCAATAATTTATTGATTTGTGAAAAAATGAGTCACTCTGCTGTTACTAAGAGGATATACCAATCGGTGCTCAAATGTAAAACGTACCTGTTCATGTTGAGGTTCAGTAGTATCTAAATAAGGACAAACTCTACGACCACCAGTAAACTTAGTACTTGGCATAAAATCACCAACTAATATATTCTTCTTATCAACTAACTCCGTATCAAACAAATGACTAAAGCTTTTAACATCCAACACAGCAACAACGTTAGGGTTGACTAGAAAAAAAGGGAAACTAGGTGGGACATTTGTACGAAAAACCGTACTCTGGTTCTTTTCGACGCGTTTTCGAAAAAACGCGTCGTTTCCTTGGAACCAGGAGTAGTCTAACCGGTCAGTTAAGGGTCCTAGTAAAGGCAACCCGTAACTGCCCGGTATTGTACGTGTTGGTAAAGATGTTGGTTGTGGTGTTATGGATGTTTTTACTGGTGGTGGTGATGACGTCATTTTTGCCGGGATTTTAGAGTATCCAGTTGAGAAAGATGAAAGATACATATTATTGTGTGTGTTTGTGTGGTGTACAATCGAGTCTTAATAGGAAAAACAATATTAGCACGTGCTCCACTTAGTAGGAACTAGAAACGAGATATTTATGCGTAAATTATTTAAAAAAAAACTTAAAAAAAAAAAACAAAAAAAAAAAGAATTGAGATTTTTTTGTGAAAAAACAAATATTCACAACTGGTTGTCCCAAAATTTCAATTGTCATATATCGGACAGAAATACACGGTTTAAAATCATTTATTAGGGCTTTGTCAACCTGGGAAGATTCTCACCGACCAATCACAGAGTGTCATGTGACAGGAGGATTCTGGAGGATTCGGAATCATGTCAAATTTTTTTATTTTTATTATTTATGTATAATGTTATAAATAATAAAAATTAAATGTAAAACTATTTATTATGTATATATAAAAGATAAAAACAAACAATTTTTTTTTTATTATTTTTACTTTTGGACTAAACAAAAGAAATCCACTAAAGAAAAGAAAACCACAAGGACTAAGCTTGAAAATAAAGAAAACTATAAGGACTAAACATAAGAAATCCACTGAACTAAAATAATATTTTTGTTGCTTCTTCTACCTCGTTGAATACAGCTTCATTTCTACCCCTACAACGGCTAAAAGATAGACGGAGAAAATGAAGGTGAAGGTGATTTGCAGAAAAAAATATATAAATTCTGGCTAAAAGATAGACGGAGAAGATGAAGGTGATTTGCATTTGAGAGAAAAGTGAAAAGTAATAAAACGTGTATTGGAAATTGGGAAATGTAGTCACAGACTCACACCTAGCATTTGCTATATTTTATTTTGTGATTTATTATAAAAATGAATTTTTCTTAAATTATAAAAATTCCTGTTTATCTACATAAATTTGACAAATTTTTAGTTTGTCTAATTTAGTATTGTAATATGTTTAAGAATTAATGTTATGTTTTTAATAAATGAAGTATTAGTTTAAGTTTAGGGGTTGAGTTTGAAAATATTTGAGTTAAAGTTAAGTTATGATAAGAGGTGTTTTTTTGAGTTAAAGATGAAAAAGTTGAAGCTGATGTGACGCAGACATGACAATGTGTTTAACTTTAACTCAGAGTTACCCTGTTGGGGCTTTGTCAAATAACAAAATATTGCTTCTCTCAAAAAACTTCCCCTTTACGGTTACAAAATATTACTTTGACTATGAAGTTTGCACCTCAAAAACTTGGTTTTAAAGACTCAAACTATCAATATAGTTTACATTTCATCAATTATGGTTTTCTGCTTTTCTTCATTGTTTGATATGGGCTGCTAATGATTAGGACTTGGGACCGTTATCCATACAACAAGCATTACATACTTTGTTTATACGATCATATATAAACAAATAAATATGCAAAATTACGGGAGTAACCCGTCATGACTTTGCCGCAAATATCGTTTTTCACGTGGTATGCACAAACCGAGTGGTAGGTATGGGCGTTGTCTAGTCATTTTGTTAATAGATTTTAGTATATAAAATAAAATAAAACTCTCAAGGTTATGCCTAGCTAGTTTTTTGCTATTTTTATAAAATTTTAATCAAAATTAGTTTTGATTTTAACTTTTATTTGTCGACCAGGTTTAATTTTCCTAGAACCGTCAATTGTAAAACTTGTATTTGAAGAGATAAAGAAACATGTGCACATGATTTTAATTATGAATCAAATTATTATACTATATATTAAAAGGTCAGAAATTTGCTACAGTGAAAAACAGTTGTCCTACAGTAACCTGCATCAAAATTTTGTACAAAACAGTAACTATGTTGCAAGTATTTGTACTCACTCCAATATATTATTATTTCCTATCCTGAAACTTCTATACCCTTCTTTGTCTGCCTCTTCTTCAATCCTTCCTGCACACAAACAATGAAAAACCTACCCGAAGCTCCAAAGAAAACGTTGATAAGGCCCAACCCATTAAGAATCAGTTGCCAACCATACGGACCCCAAAATTTATCCAACATCAGCAAATCAATATCACATCAACTAATCCTAACAGCCATGGCTTGGCTAGCCATGAGGCTGCCGAAACTGTGAACAACCAAACGGACCCATCAATATCCAAACTCAAATAAAAATATCATCACAACGAAAGAACTAAACAAGAACTAATAAATCATCAAAAATATCAAACCCTCACCGAGTCAACTGAGTTGACGAGTGACTGAGTCAACGAGAAGGGGAGGGGGAGGGTTTTCCACACGAGAGCTCCACCATTTTTATTGATAAAACATAACTATTTTTCGGATTAAATAACTAAATAAATAAAAATTATTGAACCAGGGTTTGATAATATTTAATAAAAACATGAAATAGAGGCGCGTGAGGTAGGTTTTTACCGTGGAGAAGATGGAGGGGAAGGTGGTAGTGGTGGCGGCGTGACGACAGTGGGCTGTGGTGGCGCATGAGAAGGGTTGTGGTGGGAGCCGTGAGCTCAAAGTTTCCAGAAAGGGTTGAATATGGCCGATCTATTGATTCGGCAAAGAAAGAGACTCGCCGAAAAATACTCCGGTGCCCAAAAAAGATAGTGGTGGTCGGACGTTTGGGGTCGCCGGCGTTAGAGAGAGAAGGAAGAGAGAGAGATAAAATGAAATAAATTATTATTATTAGGGTTTTTATAGTTTTGAGGGAGGGGTTAAAATGAAAATTGAAATGTGAGGGGTGTGAAATGAAAAAGTGATAAAACCTTTGGGTGGAGGGACCATTTCTGACAAAATGGCTAAACTTTTGCAATAAACACTGTAAGACCCATTCGACGTACCAAACTGACTCGAAAAATTATGAAACTTGCGCCATTGTTCATGAAATAATTTTTCCAACAAAAACGAGTATAAATATGCAATACTTTCTCGAAATCAATAGGCCTTCATATAACTATTTATTCATACAATTTAACAAACCAACATCAACACAAAAATTTTAACCACTTTTTTACATATACCAACAACGGCCAAAACAACATTAAAAAAAAAAAAAAAAAAAAAAAAAAAAAAAAAAAACCCCGCAAAGCGCTCCCGCTGCAACGCGCGGGTTTCCCAGCTCGTTTAGTTTAAAGTTGAAGTTTAATACTAAATATTATTTAAACCATGTACGCACATGTTATTAAATGTGTATATGGTAAAAACCATTTCTTCGAAAATCTTCACTTAAACTTTACAGAGAAATTACATGAGTCATTACTTATTAGAATCGATTATTATCTTAAATCGTCGTTTTCATACCATGAGACATCGTTTACACTATAATGATAGCTTTTTCAAGATCTTGATAGTTTCACTTTCACGTTGTTAACACATGATATGGAGAGGGAATAGCCTTTCATTTGTTGATTTTGGAGCATGAAATTTAAAATAAAAAAAAAAATGTAATTAAAGCATTTAAATGAAAAAATATGCATAATAAATGTAATTTCTTTAATGGGCACGATGGTTCTAGTAAAAAGATTTCGTGGGTTAATTGGAACAAAGTGATTGCTCCTAAAGATAAAGGTGGTCTTGGTGTATCGAGCCTCTATGCTTTAAATAGAAGTCTTTTATTCAAATGGATTTGGAGATTCTTAACGCAAGGTTCTTCGCTTTGGGCTAGGGTGATTAAAGCCATTCATGGAGAGGATGGTAATATTGGTTCGAAATGCAAAGGAGGTTCGAAATCATGCTGGTCTAGTATTGTTAGTGAGGTTAAAACGTTGGAAAACAAAGGTATTGACTTGATGCAGTTTTTGAAAATCAAAATTGGGAATGGTGATTCTATTCGTCTATGGGAGGATCCGTGGCATGTGGACGGCATTCTTAAAGTCAGATTTCCTAGGATTTACGCCTTGGAATTGCGTAAATCTATTACTATCGGAGAGAAACTTGGTCACCATAACTTATCAGATACCTTTCGTAGATGTCCGAGAGGTGGTGTGGAACAATTGCAATTTGACGATCTCGTCATGTTGATTCAGCAGGTCAGTATAGCTCCTATTGCGGATAGATAGGCGTGGACGAGAAATAGCTCAGGTGAGTTCACTGTGGCTTCGGCTAGGCAATTTATTGATGATAAGAGTAGCGCAGGTGGGAATTCAAAACATCTTGGATTCGATATGTTGATACAAAAGTTGGGCGTTCCTTGTGAGGGCTTCTATTCTCGTACCAATTAGATCTTAATGCTTGTTGGAACCTGCGCACTAAGAAAGAGAGCAGACACCGTTAGGCTTATCGAGGGATTGTTTCCCCCGATTATCCTCCGACGTGAGAGTAAGTAATCGAAATTTAGGGTTTAGTGAAGAGTTAGGGTTTTTAGTAGATCGTCCCTTTACCGAGGGCTTGAGTGCCCTTTATATACACATGAAACCATAATAGGTTTCGTGTTCCCTACTCCTCGGCGTATTCGCCGACCTTGGATATTTGGTGTATATCCCCTTTATTTAGGAGATATTCCATATCCTATCCGAAAATAGCTTTGGGCTTGGGCCTTGTAGGCCCAAACCGTATAAGTGGTAGTCCATTAATTGCCGTAGCGGCCCATACGTGGTGGGCTTATATATTAGTATTGTTTACTAATCGGGTCCGTGGCCCGGGTGTAGACTATACGTCATCATGTCCCCCCAGTCTAGTGTGCGCAGGGTAAAACCTGCGGATGCTAGACTAAAGTCGTGTCGAGATTATTCCCCACGCGTACGCGGGAAGATTTAAAATATTTTACCGCCAACAACGCATGTATGATGTATCTAGTCCAAAAAAGGTGCAATTCGGGTACCTTGGGAAATGGAGAAGTTATCCACTTGCCCTGTACCGTCAGCTCTCCCATCCACACGATTCGAGTTAGTGGGATACACGTGTCAATCATCTGTGGTGGGTGGAAAACTATATAAGCTACTGCCTCCCTTTACTGTGATATCCACAGTAAAAATCATATTTCCATCATTTTTATATCTTCCAATCTGCTATCAAAGAACGATAATCCGAAGGTAATAGCGCGTGCGCACATTCGAAAACACAAAATGGTTATGCAACTTCAGGATTTCACTTCTAACATAACCGAAGATGAACTGAATCAGTTCACATCGGATTATTTTATCCCTTATGATCTGCACCCAGAGGTGCCAGGTCCAAATGACACCATCGCGAATTTCCCCGATGGGAAGGTGGGGCTATATACGCGCTTTTTCGAGTGGGCGAATCAGCGCGTACCCATTTCCGTGCTCTTGAGTGATATACTCAATTATTACGAGCTCCACATTTCCCAATTGCACTGTATTGGTGCTGGGAAGATCGCCAATTTTGAGGTGAACTGTCGCTTGTTAGCGATTCACCCGACCCTCCAATTATTCCGCGCGTTCTATCACGCGACATGGTCAAATGGGTGGGTTACTTTCGCGAAGCGCGTAGGCAAGTTACAATGCTATGTGAAGAAGGTGGATAAACTCAAGGACTGGAGGGAGAAATTCTTCTGGATTAACGCCGCCGTCTTTCCTTCCCACTTTCCATTTTACACCCGTGCCACTCTGCCCAAGGATGAGCGCCCCCCGGAGACGTGGTATAACGTGGATCATGCGGCGGTCATTGATGAGAACCGTATTCCCATCAAACCGTATCCGGAAGCGTTCCTGGTGCATATGGGCATCAGTCGCAACTTCTTCGAGCATGAGACAGAGGTTCCCACATTCTTGAATGCGGATGGCACGGGTGGGTGCTCCTTCTGTCGTTATTAATGTAAGCGTTTCTTCGTTTTCCATACTTTATGTAACTTGCTTTTCTTTGTCTACTTTATTGCGCAGAGATGGATCTTTTTGCGGTTGTTAACTTGGAGAATCCGCGTGCCGTAGCAGTGGGGGTGCGTCCTCTGGGGATGGTGAGCAGACCATTCTGGAGGCAACGGCAGGGCGCGTTGTGGACTTGGTTATCCCAGAGTCTGAGGGCTCCCCTAATGTGGTGGTAGCTGAGCCGCTGCAAGAGGTGGCTCCTCCTGTGCAGCAGGGTCCTGACACTGCGCAGTCTCCTCCCAGCAGAACGCTTATTCATTTAGAGGAGACTGACAGTGAGATGGAGGAGTCCTCCCAACTGACGCGCAAGAGGGCGCTTAGTAGTGGTGGTGAGAGTTCTTCCAAGAGGCCGCGCACTGAGGTTGAGAAGAGCCCATCTTTTACTGAAGTGCAGATGGAGTAAGTATCGTAGTTATTGGTTATGAACTTTTGTCAAGTTATAGTTTATTCTAACTTGTGTTCCTTCGTGTCTTCAGTGTGGACGCTGAGAAGTCCGGTGGAGGTACATCCACGGCTGAGATGGAGAAGGACGTGTCCTCGTCTCCCACCCCCATGTAAGTATTTTTTAGCAATCCCTTAGGATTTTGCGTATACTTGACTGTTATTCGTACGCTAACCTTGCTTCTTGATCTTTTGTGCAGTGAACAGCCTGTGGAGGACGCTGGCGTTGTAGATGGAAGTGCGCCTCCCAAGGCGGCTTCCTCTTTGGATAAGGCGCCTTCACCCAGGGATATTGGAGAGGAGTTAAGTCCATTTGACTCTGCGATGGAGGAGCTGGCCTCCATTGCTGTGCGCCAATCTGAGCTGGTGGCGCAAGCCAGGGTGCACCAGTCTGAGGAAGTTTCCAGACTGCAGGCGCAATTAGCGTCTGTGCAGGCTGAATTAGCAAGCTCTAAAGCTGAGCAGCTGAGCTCCAAGGCTAAACTGGAGCGCGCAGAGGTGTCTGATCAAAGATCGGCTGAGGGGAAGATTTTGGTGATGGCTGAGTTGGAGCGGGAGCGTGCTGATGCGGACCGTCAGAGGCGTAACTCTTTGTGGGCGCTGAAGTACTTGGAACAGAATAGGAGCAAGCACTTTGCCAATATTGAAGAGTTCCGTAGCCGCGTGGAGCTTGCGCTGAAGACGCAAGAAGAGAAGCTCCGCAAGCTCAGCATCGAGTATGATGAGGAGCTATACCCTCATATGGTTCAGTCCGTAGCTGAGCGCAGGTACATGCTGCTTTTGTCTCTTTATAACTTGTGTATATTTGAGACCCTCTTTCTTATTAACACTTGTGTTACTTCGTAGGTGGTTGATCAGTCATGGTCTTCGCCTGGCCGCCATGTGTACGCTGGAACATCCCGAGGTCACCACATCCTTTGGCAAGGTTGTGGAGTGCGCTATTGCACATGGTGAGACCTTGGCCGCGGACAAACTTGCTGAGGCCAAGTTGTTGACTGTGCCGCTTGCGGAGGTCCCTGGGTACAAGGCGGATGCCCGAGCTGAGCTTGTTGCTGCTATGGAAGAGTTAAAAAAGCTTGAGCTTCCGCATATCGCTCGTTTGGAGCGTGATCAGGATCAGCCTATCAGCGTGATCATGGCGGGGCTCACTCTTCCCAGGCATCTGCAGGATGGTGCGGATCAGCAAGTGGACTTCTACTTGAAGCCTGATGTAGCGCAGTTGAAGGTACCCATTTTTGCTCAGCCTCGTGACATTCTGAATCCTTTCCGCATTGAGAAAGAGATTTCTTTGCAAAGGTCGCTAAATGCTCATGTTTCCAGGGTCGCAAGAAAGAAAGGCGTGAAAGGGAAGGCCATTCTGTGCGGCATAGGCGCTGCGCATCAGCCTAGATCCGACGGTGTGCCTGTTTCCGTGGCCACTGTTTCCCTTGATGATGCAGGGTTGTTGAGGCGGCTCGAGGATGCGAAGGAAGCGGCTATGAGCGGGGGCTCCAGCCAGCTAAGGCGTACATATAGCATTTAGCTTTTTTGTACAAGTCTTTTGTATAAACGTATTTCTATATATTGGAATTTTGCTTTTGTACTTAGTGTTTTTACAACTTCCAAATATTTACGCTTTTGAACTCGTAGTTCTTATGTATCCTTTCATTCTTGACTTGGCTTTCTCTTCGCGTATTGCTGCGCGTTCACGTCGCTCTTCCAATAGATCTAAGTCTATGCGCCGCTCATCATCATTGGTTGCCACATTAACTTCCGCAGTGCGGATGGTTGGCATTCCAATTTCAGCTGGTATTACAGCTTCTGTCCCATAGACCAAAGAGAAGGGAGTGTCTCCGTTGCTAACCTTGATGGTTGTTCGGTGCGCCCAGAGAACATGTGATAGTTCTTCTACCCATCTTCCTTTGTGTCTGTCCAGGCGCGCTTTGATTCCTTCGCCTAGGCTTCTATTTGCGCGTTCAACCAGACCATTGGTTTGTGGATGAGTTACTGACGCAAAGTGTTGCGTGATGTTCAGCTGTTCGCACCAATCTTTGAACGGGTTATCACGGAATTGTTTTCCGTTATCTGAGATAATTTCACCAGGTAATCCAAAGCGACATACTATGTTGTCCCACACGAATCGTTTTATCTGGTTACCTGTTATGGTCGCTACTGCCTTTGCTTCGATCCACTTAGTAAAGTAGTCTATCGCCACAATAAGGAATTTCAATCCACCTGCGGCAATAGGGAAAGGTCCAGCGATGTCGATACCCCATTTGTGGAATGGCCATGGCGATGTAATAGGCGTTAGTTCATGCTGTGGTCGGCGCGGAATGGGTCTGTGAACTTGGCAATCACTGCACTTCCGTACCAAGTCTCGCGCGTCACGGTGCATAGTTGGCCAATAGTATCCAGACCTTAGTGCGCGCGCTACAATGGACCGTGGTCCTGAGTGCATGCTGCATGAGCCTGCGTGGATCTCTCGAAGTACATAGTCTGCCTGGAGAGGTCCAACGCACCTGAGCCATGGTTGTAGGAATGAGCGTCAATATAAGATGTTATCTCTAAGCTCGAATCGCTGCGCTGTGCGCCGGATTCTTCTAGCTTCCTTCTGTTCTTGGGGGAGTATGCCCTTACTAATGAAGTCAATGATTGGTGTCATCCACGTAGGGCCTTCTTCTTCTATCACTGTGGATATTTCCATCTCTTCGATTGACTTATTTTTCAAGGTTTCCACCAATACTTGTTTCGATAAATGTGCGAAACTAGTGGATGCAATCTTGCTCAGCGCATCTGCTTTCCTGTTTTCACCCCTGGGAACCTGCTTGATGGTAAACCTATCGAAGTTCTGGATCAGAGATTTGGTTTTTTCGAGGTATTGGATCATGTGTTCCTCCTTTGCTACATACTCGCCTAACACGTGGTTAGCAACTAGCCGTGAA
Source organism: Artemisia tridentata subsp. tridentata (assembly GCA_021014915.2). Taxonomy (NCBI): domain Eukaryota; kingdom Viridiplantae; phylum Streptophyta; class Magnoliopsida; order Asterales; family Asteraceae; genus Artemisia; species Artemisia tridentata. Next base: position 419,402,663 of record CP139507.1, on the reverse strand, counting down.
TCGACGTTCGCTTCTAAGTTGCGTGCACCCATTTGAATTGCGATGCGTAACCCAGCCAGGAGTGCTTCGTATTCTGCCTCGTTGTTCGTGGCTGTGAATTCAAAGCGCAGAGCATATGTGAATTCAGCTCCTTCTGGGTTAGTGAGAATAAGGCCACCTCCTGATCCATCTACGCATGAGGATCCATCAGTGAATAGGATCCATGGTTCTTGAGGTTCCCCCTTGCTTGTCGCAGGTGTAGTGTCAGTATCTGGCTTTTCGATGATGAAGTCGGCCAATATCTGCCCTTTAATTGCAGTGCGCGGTCTGTATGATATGTTATGCTCACCCAGTAAAACGCTCCATTTTTGTAGGCGTCCCGATGCGTCGGGTCTCGAGATAACTTGTTTGATGGGTTGGTCTGTAATAACAGCTATTGGGTGCGCCTGGAAATACCTGCGCAGTCTCTTTGCTGCAAATACTAAAGCTAGGACCAACTTTTCCATTGCAGTGTAGTTAATCTCCGTCTTCTTGAGCGCCTTGCTAACAAAATAGATGGGTGTTTGGACAGAGTTCCTGTCAGTCAGTAGTACTGCGCTGACTACTCCCTGAGTCGCAGATAGGTACATGATCAGCTCTTCCCCTGGTTGGGGCGCGACAAGCTTTGGGAGCGCTGCTATGTGCTGTTTGAGCTGTTGGAAGGCTTCTTCTGCTTCCGCGGTCCACCTGAAGTCTCCCTTTTTTGTACACTTCTTGAGTGTTTTGAATAAGGGAAGCGACTTGTCCGCTGATTTAGATAAGAATCGGTTCAGTCCGGCTAGTTTGCCGTTTAGGGACTGAACCTCCTTCAGTGTGCGCGGTGAGGGAAGGTCAATGACTGCTTGGGTCTTTTCTGGGCAAGGCTTGATCCCATCGGGTTCTATCAGATACCCGAGAAACATGCCTTCTGTAGCGCCAAATGTACACTTCTTTGGATTCAATTTCATGTTGATTCTCCTCAGTGTTTTGAACGTTTCCTCCATGTCGCGCACTAGTTCTTCCTCAGTATGGCTTTTGATGACGAGGTCATCGACGTATACCTCCAAGTTGCGGCCTACTTGTTTCTCGAACGCAGTGTCTACCAATCGTTGGTATGTTGCTCCTGCGTTCTTTAGGCCAAAGGGCATCTTTGTATAGCAATAGACCCCTTGACTTGTGTGGAAGGCCGTTTTTTCTTCGTCTTCCTCCGCCATTTGAATTTGGTGGTATCCCTTGTATGCGTCCAGGAAGCATTTAAAGGGATATCCACACAGAGATTCGATCTTCCAGTCTATCTCCGGTAGCGGGTAACAGTCCTGTGGACATGCTTTATTGAGGTCTGTGAAGTCTACGCACATTCTCCAACTGCCATCGCTCTTCTTTACCATTACTGGGTTAGAGAGCCAGTCGTGGTAGTACACTTCCCGCATGATGCCTGCGTTTACTAGTTTGTGTACTTCTTCCAGGATGGCTTTTGCGCGGTCTGGGGCTTGTCCGCGCTTTTTCTGTCGTATTGGAGGATATCCTTGTCGGATTTGTAGCTTGTGTTCCGTGATGGAACGTGGCACTCCGGTCATATGCTTTGGTTCCCATGCAAAAATATCTAAGTTGTTTTGCAAGAGTGCGCATATAGCCGATTTGCCTTTGTCAGACAGAGACCCGCCAATAGATACTTGTTGATCCGGGTAGTCAGGGTGAATGGCGACCTTTAGATTTGGGACTTTGATTGCGCGTTGTTCTGGAACATCCCCTACGTCATTTGTCACTGCGTTGCATTCTTTGGGTGGTATGGTGGTATTGTAAAGAGTGACAATACCTCCTTCCACTGGGAACTTAAGCATCCCGTGCGCTGTGGATGGCACGGCGCGGATAGATGATATTCCAGGTCTCCCAATGATGCCATTGTACGGAGAGGGGGATCTGATTACCATGAAGTCCATCCAGGTGACTGTAGAGTGTGGTTTGTCACCAACTTCTACAAATAGACGCAATTGCCCCATGGGCCATATCTTCTCCCCTGTGAAGCCAGTGAGCGGTGCTGTGGCTGGGATCAACTGACTCTGTATCTCAGGTCGCAGTTTCTTGAAACAGTGTTCATATATAATATTAGCGGATGCACCTCCATCTATATACATGCGACGGATGTCGTGACCCCCCGTATGTATTTCAATGGTAAGTGGATCCACCACTGCGTTGTTCGCAGTCAGGGAGGGGAAAGAAATCTCGTTTTCCTTAGAAAAACCGTTGACTTACCTTCTGTCTTGTCGCGCGCTGCCATGGGTGTATCATGTAGATGATATCTGCCTTTTCTTTTGATGTCTCCTTCTTGGCCCCTGGTTTTGGTTTGTCTTTCCCTTCTCTGATGTTTTTTACGAGGTGGTCCATCTTTCCTTCCTTTACCAATTTGTCAATCAATTGGCGTAGTTGGACGCACTCGTTGGTTGTGTGGCCTTTCTGTCCGTGGTATTCGCAATAACCATTCCCTGTGCGCCGATCCTCTGGGGTGCGCATTGGTGGTGGTTTCGGGAAATTCGCCCCTTCCGTCGCGAATATCTCTTTTGGAGTTTTTGTTAATGGGGTGTACTTGTCGTTCCCCCTTCCACCGCCTTGAGTGCGATAACTCCTATTACGATTGCCGCTATGGTCATTGGATTGTCTCCTTGACTCTTCTTGTGGTCTATGGTTCGAATAGCCTTTCTTGCTATCCGCAGCGGCTTCTTCTCCTTGGACGAAAGACCTCGTGCGCTTCATGAGTTCGTCGAAAGTTAAAGGGACCTTATCTTTTAACTTTTTTATCAAATCCGGGTTATTGATTGCATTCATAAACCCCGATATTTTTAGTATCTCTGGGCACGCCTTGACTTTCATGCATTCATCCTTAAAGCGTTCCATGAAAGCGCTTGTGGATTCACCTTGTCGCTGCTTAACCCTAGCGAGTTCCACAGGGTTTTTGGCGCACTTCTTTCTTTGAGTAAAGTTTAAGCGAAATGCCCTTCGCAACTCTTCAAACCCCCCGATGCTTCTACGTAGAAGCTTGCTAAACCAGTTGCGCGCATTCCCTACTAATGTGGAGTTAAACATATGGCACCACACAGGTTGTGGCCAATTTTCGATAGTGGCTGCTGATTCGAAAATTTTTAGGTGATCATCAGGATCACCTGTCCCATCATATGTTTTGACGTTAGCAGGCATGCGCCTTTTCTTATTCTCCGAGAAATCGCTGATGCGTCTAGTAAACACATCAACCTTTTGGCGACGCCAGGGAAGGGACATGTCTTCGTCTTCCTGGTCGCGGTATTTCCCTCTTGACTTCCAGTGTCCAGTCTCGTTGTCCGAGGAATCACTTGAAGATGAGCGAACTCTTTTGTGACGCTTGCGTCGACTATCATCAGAATCTGAGCTTGCTCCTCTGCGGCGCTTGCGCCGACTATCCTCAGAATCAGAGCTTGAGGGGCTTTCACTTGGGGAGCATCGCCGCCCAAGCCTATCTTGGATCCTGCGACTGCCAAGCCTAGCGTGGACATTGGCGCGCCGTTCCTCCTCTTCAGGCTCCTCCAGATGTTGAAGATCGGCTTCTTCATCATCCATAACCCTCCTTCCGATCCTGGTAAACACTGGTTGCTTGCGGCTATCCTTCTCGCGCCTTTCCTGTCGGTAGCGCGTTGGGGACGCCTCGTGCTCAGGGTCAAAGTTGAGTCTGCCATGCAGACTTTGGCTTGACCTCTTCTTTGCCTCTTCTCGCATGAGCGCAGCCAAGGCCTCGTAGTTTTGAGATACAAAGTCGCTTGGCGCTAATTCGGAAGTGACTCCTTCTAGCGCGATGGAGTCTGTCTCCAAGGCAGGATCCTTGTTTCGGATAGGCGCATTGGGAGGTTCAGTGAAGTTCACCTCTGGCATGGTAATAGGAGTGCGCTCCAGTTCTACCGCGCTAGTACTTGTTGTAATAGCGGGGGTAGTTTTGGTAAGTGATTCCACTGTAGGAAAGACCAGATCTGAATACGCTCCTAAGCTTCTAGGCGTGCTGGTTGTTCCAGGAGCCTGCTTAGGGGGCGCATCCGTTTGATGCTTCTTCCCTAGTGAGTCATCATGCGCTTTCTTCCCATGCGGACTCTTGTGACTTCCGTGTTTCGTCATTCTAGTTCTTGGTAAGATTCTTAGTGTGGGGTCCCACGGATGGCGCCACTTGTTGATACAAAAGTTGGGCGTTCCTTGTGAGGGCTTCTATTCTCGTACCAATTAGATCTTAATGCTTGTTGGAACCTGCGCACTAAGAAAGAGAGCAGACACCGTTAGGCTTATCGAGGGATTGTTTCCCCCGATTATCCTCCGGCGTGAGAGTAAGTAATCGAAATTTAGGGTTTAGTGAAGAGTTAGGGTTTTTAGTAGATCGTCCCTTTACCGAGGGCTTGAGTGCCCTTTATATACACATGAAACCATAATAGGTTTCGTGTTCCCTACTCCTCGGCGTATTCGCCGACCTTGGATATTTGGTGTATATCCCCTTTATTTAGGAGATATTCCATATCCTATCCGAAAATAGCTTTGGGCTTGGGCCTTGTAGGCCCAAACCGTATAAGTGGTAGTCCATTAATTGCCGTAGCGGCCCATACGTGGTGGGCTTATATATTAGTATTGTTTACTAATCGGGTCCGTGGCCCGGGTGTAGACTATACGTCATCACGATATATCCCTAATAAAGTAAATATCCATGCGTGGAAGGTTATGTCGAATGCTTTGGCTACCAAATTTAATATGTCGAGGCGAGGTATCCCAATTGATTCCATTACTTGTGTAAACTGTGGAACTGGGGTGGAGAATACCAATAATTTGTTTTTTACTTGTGATATGGCTCAGAAAGTCAGTCATATGATCAATAGGTGGTGGGATATTGATGAACTCAAATAAGTACATTTTATTACTATCATTTATCCTATTAATTTGACTTGTTTTACTATATTATGTATGAGGATTGATACTTAATCATTTACTTTTGTAATTCTCAGGTAAAAACAAGCATTTGGTGAAACTTAGCGATTTTGGACTGATTATGGAGCATAACACGCATAAAGTTAAGAGTCTACTGAAATGAAGAAGATCAAGACTAATCTGCTCCAGATGCGCCGCATCTCACTCATGACATGTGCCGCATCTCTATCAAGATATCACCAGATACGATCCAAGATACAAGAGGACATGCGCCGCATCTAATCATGGAGTTACGCCGCATCTTCTGGCGGTGTACGAATATTCCTGAATATTATAATCTTGGACCCCACGCGAAGTTAAGTACATGCGCCGCATCTACTTAGTAGATGCGCCGTATCTTCCCTCAGACAAAAACTATAAATACCCCGTAGACCAGACGAATTAAAAGTTTCAAAAAACCCTAAAACCGAAGTTCGAACAGGAGAAACAAAGGACGAATTCAGTCAAGGAGGCAGCACAAGACACACCCAAATCAAAGATACAAGAGCTGTAAGAAGGTGCTGCATGTGTTTAATTCATTAAGTAGTTTTGTTTTATTGTATTAGCAAACTTTAATTCATCAGGATTGGTGGCTTGTGTAATGTGACAACGAAAGATTGCACTCCCTTTAATACTTGCTTTCCCATCAATTAAAGTTTATATGTTGATGTCTTTGGTTACTACTTATTAGTGCATTGATAACCTCTGTGTTTATTAGTGGCTTGCGGGCATTTGACTGCGGGACATAATGTGGCTCCCACGGTTATTACTAAATTGATCACTTAGGAATAACTTTTAGACATAAGTAATCATTAAGGGTTTACTCGCCGATAAGAATAGGACCAACGAGAAAGGGTTAACTACATACACTTCATATAAAGCTATCAATAAAACAAGTGACAATCTACTTAATCATAAGGACAGCCCTCTTATTGTCTCGAGTATTTATCTGTGTACGTGTGTGCTACTTGCTGATTCGTGCCTATTGGTTTATTTTATTATTTAATTGCAACAAACCGTGCCAGTCTCTCAGGCTGAAACCCCCTTGCGTTAGGATATTAAAATACTGATTAGAATAACGAGATAATACGTTCCACTCTTAGTGATCGACACTCTACTTACCATTATCTTCATACTGACCGGGTACACTGCTCGTTAAGTGTGTGTGTTATTGATAAGTCGGCTAAATATAAATTTAAAACTTGAGTAGGCATTAAAACTGCTAAACCGCAACGACACATCACGTGCATCAAGTTTTTGGCGCCGCTGCCGGGGAGTGAATTGTTATTATCTGTTAATTTAATTAGTATTTTAATTAGGTTTTTCTTTTTTATTAGATTAATTGCATCATTGTATTATTTTGCATATTTGTTGTATTGTGTGTTAATTGTTTTCTTTTATTTTTGTGTGTTTATTTTCGTTTGTGTGTTTAATTTTTGTTTTTATTTTTCGTATTTTTCTGTTCTGCTATCGTTGTACTGTGCTAAATCAAACGATACGGCGCATCTGATCTCTCAGATACGGCGTATTGCGTTTAATTTAAAAAAAAAAATACAACGCGTTTAATTAATTCGATACGACGCATCTTTTCCCCAAGATACGGCGTATCTGTTTTTAATAAGAAAATTTTTCTAAGCGATAAAGTAATACGACGCATCTGCTTTAGCAGATACGGAGTATCTGTTTTTAATAAAAAAAAAAATTTTTTCTAAACGTTAACGCCATACGACGCATCTGCTTTTGCAGATACGGCGTATCTATTATTTTAATTAAAATCAGTTTGCGAATTATTAAACATATACGACGTATCGATCTCTGTCGATACGGCGCATCTTTCTGAATCAAAAATCGATATTTATTTTTAAACGTAACGAAAGTACGGCGCATTAACTTTTGTTAATACGACGAATATAATTTGATAAATATAGTTGATTTTTGATATTTACTTTGATCGGTCCGCTACTCTCGTGTGCAAGTTGTTTATTTTCAGGATAAATGATGACTCGAGCATCACCAAGAAGGATTACATTCTGAACCAAACCAAGAGACGCTAGCTGAAGTGACCGAACATAAGACGACAAGAGTGGAGGAAAACTCAGTACTGGTAACATTGAACTTCTTAAATTCTTGAAATAAAATCCCAGGTAAACTCTACGATAATTCAACTGCCCAAAGGAAAGTTCTCTACACTATGATCTCAGTTTTATTATCCATATTATACATTTGATTCAAATCGTAATCTTAATTTTGTATGCTCAAAAACGATATTTCTTCCTAACCTCGGAATAAATCCTTATCCACTAAACAATAAGATTACAATTATTAATGAAACGTTTATGCCTATTGCTCTTATTTTGAATTCATCTATATGGTGTGCCGTTTAACCCAAATTTGATGTATAAGGAACTGTGTTGCGGAGGCCAAGGTACGTTCTTCATTTAAATTTCGTTAACTAACATAGAGATACGGCGGATCTAAATATCCAAAGCGCCGTATCCCTGACCAACTAGGACTTATTGACTAGTCAACGAAATTAAATAGATACGGCGCATCCCAATTTTCTAATACGGCGCATCGTGTCGCCCTATAAATACGACGGGAATGCGCCGCATAAACACACACAGTTAAGAACTTTCACGCACTAAAATTATACTCGAAATCCGATCATCTTTCTTAAATCCTCCTTTAATCCGATCTATAACCTTTCTCCTAATCATCAAGTTAAGGTAATTATTCTATTTTGATTTAATTTCGTTTAATTATAAAAATTAGGGTTTATATGACCACTTCGATTAGGGCTTAAACGATATAGGGATATGATTAGAACTTGGCATTGATAATTTCCCCTAAGTTAATTTTAGATTTGGACATCGAATTTGGCACTAATTAAATCGAACGAAAAATAGGGTTTTGGGTGATTGTTTTTAAATTTTAGAGGGAAAGTGTGATAGAAGTTTTTGATAGGAACAATTCAGTAAATTTGGTCTGTGATATAATGCGGGAGTTTACGTCACGGATACGGATTCTTGAAAAACGTGCCTAACCCTTTATTTTATACTGATATGCTTTTAGATGCGGCGCATCTAGGTTGATTAATGCGGCGTAACGACCTATTTCAAAATTGATAAAATTCTAGATACGCCGTATTGATTAATCTAGATACGACGCATCTCATTACGCCGTATCTATTGTCTTGCACCGCATCTCTTATACTTTATACAGATACGCCGCACTGATTAAATCAGATGCGCCGTATCTACCTATTTTGCAGACTGTTTACTGACTGTGAATATCTATTTCAGATGGCACTACCAGAGGTCACACTAAGGCATCAGTGGCTACAATTTGAGAACATGGGACTTACTCCTGCCGCTCTAGAGGATTACTTGCATAGGCTTGACTCGATTTACTTCAAGAAAATATTCAGAGTCCAGGTTTTGAATTTTGACGATGTGGGATTGATCGGTGGTGGACATGCAGCTGCTAGTCTACAGCATCGGATGGAGATGGTAGTTGTTGGAGACGATGAGGAGGTAGTGTTTAGGTCTAGTGCTTGGGAGAGACTATTTAGGATTGACGAGCCTCTGATTAGGGAGCTCATGCTGGAGTTCTTTAGCACGATTCATTACAGGGAGACGGATTTGGAGATTGATACAGCTGACACTCTGGTATTCAGGTTAGGAGGTGTGCATAGGCAGATGTCGATGAGGCAGTTTATTTTGGCCATGGGGCTACACACTGAGGAGGAGATTGGATCTGCTGGGTTTGCCAGATACTGGGCTGAGAGTTTACGGGTTGTCCCAGACAGAGGGGTATTCAGTGACTACTGGGTTAGGATTTCTTCGATGGGTGACATCGTTACTTCCACCCCATCCTACACATTGATCAGAGAGCCGATGAGGCGGCTATGCCACCGTTTGATTGCACTCACCATCGCTGGGAGGGGTCAGTCACCTGAGAAGGTGACCACTCTGGACCTCTTCCTCTTGAGGAGTATGGATGAGGGGTTGTCGGTGAACATCCCCCACTTTTTAGCGCACTACCTCCACCGATCTGCTGCAGGGAGAGATCGGAGGAGCCAGATGACTGGCGGGCATTTTGTTTCGAGGCTGGCCCGCCATTTTGGAGTTATTGGAGCAGAGATCCCAGCGGGGCTGGAGGTTATTGTGGCCCGTCTCCCGGTTATCGATAGGGACTATTTGGTTAGACTCGGGATATGCCAGGTGGCTGCGGGAGGCCACTTTTGGGCAGCATTAGGGCCCGCCAGAGCTGCAGGGCCAGAGGCGGAGCAGGGAGGACCTCAGGAACCTCCGGCTGCTGCTCCTGCCGACGAAGAGGTGCCACAGGCACCAGTACCCCCACGCACCATTGGTCAGAGACTTGAGGCAGTCGAGGGAGAGTTGAGAGCCCTGAGGAGAGACTCAGAGTGGGTGGTCATGAGTGTGAGCAGACTATTAGAGCAGCAGGGTATTACACACGTTCGTCCAGATGGTACTGAGGTTGCGGGAGTGACACGTGCCTACGAGCGCAGAGTCCGCCAGAGGACTGATGGAGCCAGCACTTCCGGGACCCATCCAGACGACCACACTCACCCATGACCTTACTCTCTTGATTTCATAGACATTGTTCCACACATTATTATTACTTTTTGGATTGTACTAATCGCTATTCTTATGTTTATATTTAATGTTTCAGTTTATATTTCTTGTTATGTTTGATGAAGACTGGCATTAAGTTCAGCATGAGAGTACGAGAGGACGTATGAGATTAAACCGTGGAAAGAGTCATTTTACAACAGACTGTTATCAGTCTGTTTGATCACTACATGCGCCGTATCTGCTTAAACAGATGCGACGCATCCTATCCTTTACTTCGTTTTATTTTGTTTCCAGGCCGCATGAGGATACGGCGCATCTCAATTCTGAGATGCGACGCATCTCCTGCAATGGTCATATCTTATTTTATTTTTCTGCATTTTTATTTTCGACTTTAAAACTATTTATCAGTTTATTTTTAATGCGGCGCATCCCTGGTTAAGGATGCGGCGCATCTTTATTCTGATCCGTATTTATTCCAGGCTCGATACGGCGTATCTTCTTCAATAAGATACGGCGCATCGACTGACCTGATGATTTTCAGTTTTAATTTTTAAGTTTTATTTTTATCTAACTACTAATGTATTATGCAAGCTTGAACCTTTCTTATCTTAGGTGTGTTTTAAAAGTGTTGGTGGTATTATAGTTTCCTGGATTTCCTGTGGATACATCAAGTATGAAGCTTTAACGTTCTAATCCACAAGAAAGATGATTTTTGCTCTTATACTAATGGAGGATCATACCGAGCAAATCTCAGGGGAGTTTTCCTGTTCTAATTCTTTTAATTTCCAGTTTTTAACCTTTTATACAAACAACGAGGACGTTGTTTAACTTAAGTGGGGGGATTGGAGAATTAGAACACTTAACAATTACTTGTCCTAAACTTTTTCAAAAATTATGCTTAAAATGTGCTTAATATATCAAACTTAAAAATTTTTTAGCATGTTTTTGTTTAAGATCTAAGTTGCATAGCTGCACACATGACGTTATTTTCAAAAATTGTGATTTTTCAAAATTCACAAATCTATGAGTGTGCCGGTGACTTGTAAACTTTAGAACTTGGCTTGTATACTATTCGAGACCACCATAATGAGTATTATTTATATAATTGGAATGACTTGTCTAAATTGGTAAAATTCTAGGATTGCACCCAAATAGCCTATTATTTGTTATGTGTTATTAACTAACTACACTGGTTAGTTAACCCCCGTATAAACCCTTTTGTTACTCTCATTTTTAGAGTAAGATACCCCTAGAAAAACACTCAGAGCCATTCCTTTCGTTTCTTACACCTATGTTTAAAATGTTTCGTTACACCCTTACACCTTAGCCTACCCTGTAGATTAGAATCCGTGGTTGGTTAATTGCTATAGGCAAAGTGTGTTTCCTTACATTACCTGTGTTCGTGTGCGTAATTCATTATCTATGGTTAGGTCGGGAAATTGCACAATGCAATTGGAGTGAAAGTAAATATTGTATATTTTGGAGTTTATTTTTCGTGTGTTTACTACTTTCACTATTACCATTATTTCTGAAGTTATGAAAAGTATGGAACATTTATCCAGAATTATCATTATAGTGATGTGGTGAAATTTTACACATCTATGTTTATGTTAAAAAAAAAAAAAAAAAAAAAAAAAAAAAAAAAAAAATCGAAAAAAATAAGAAAAGAAAAAGAAATAAAGAAAAGTTGGAAGTTAGTTTTAACCAACTTATGTAAAGATATGTAAGTGGTCGATATCACCACTATTTGTTGTACTATATCTATGGATTGAATGGGAATTGGCAGTTATGGGAACGCTAATTAAGGTTTATTCTTTGATTAAGATTTTGTTGAGTATAATTCGTGTCTACCTAAAGCGTGTGTTTCAAGTGTTAAAGCGTGAGTTATTCGATGATATGAGTCTTATTCATGGGATGGTTGGGATAGTGATTAACCACACTTAGGATTTTGATTTATTTGTTTTGTTTATTTTTCATTTTACACCAATTTATATCACAAATGTTATCCATGCCCTTTATTATTCTTTATCCAACCAAACCTTTGATTTATTGAGATTAGGGATTTGAGCAATCTTAAGTATCGTAGTCGTGGATTCGGCTATGTATTTATGATTTTGTCGCCCTTTTTGATATATTATTATTGGTGAAGTTTGGACCTATCTTTAGCCTATTCGAGTTAAGGATTTGAGCAATTGCGAGTATCGTGTTCGTGGATTCGATCATGTATTTGTGATTTTGTCGCCTTTTCTGGAATTTGAGATCGATAGTGAAAGAGAATAATTAACCCTTAAGCCTAAAAACCCTTTTTACCGCTTTAGACTTGTTATTCCTTAGCTTTAGTGGTGGAGATGTGTATACTTGCCAAGCTTATGATAGAATATTCGTCGCGACTGGACAGTTAAACGATTAGATTTGCTTTTATCAAAATTATCTTATTTTACTTCTAGTTCGTTAAGTGTTTAGTTGTGTGATTATGAAATAAACGAATACATGCTTAAACATAAAAATAAATCCTAACATCTTTTAGGATACATTTTCATAAGAGAAATTCTAAGGTTTACTTGGGGACAAGTAAAGTTCAAGTGGGGGGATATTTGATGAACTCAAATAAGTACATTTTATTACTATCATTTATCCTATTAATTTGACTTGTTTTACTATATTATGTATGAGGATTGATACTTAATCATTTACTTTTGTAATTCTCAGGTAAAAACAAGCATTTGGTGAAACTTAGCGATTTTGGACTGATTATGGAGCATAACACGCATAAAGTTAAGAGTCTACTGAAATGAAGAAGATCAAGACTAATCTGCTCCAGATGCGCCGCATCTCACTCATGACATGCGCCGCATCTCTATCAAGATATCACCAGATACGATCCAAGATACAAGAGGACATGCGCCGCATCTAATCATGGAGTTACGCCGCATCTTCTGGCGGTGTACGAATATTCCTGAATATTATAATCTTGGACCCCACGCGAAGTTAAGTACATGCGCCGCATCTACTTAGTAGATGCGCCGTATCTTCCCTCAGACAAAAACTATAAATACCCCGTAGACCAGACGAATTAAAAGTTTCAAAAAACCCTAAAACCGAAGTTCGAACAGGAGAAACAAAGGACGAATTCAGTCAAGGAGGCAGCACAAGACACACCCAAATCAAAGATACAAGAGCTGTAAGAAGGTGCTGCATGTGTTTAATTCATTAAGTAGTTTTGTTTTATTGTATTAGCAAACTTTAATTCATCAGGATTGGTGGCTTGTGTAATGTGACAACGAAAGATTGCACTCCCTTTAATACTTGCTTTCCCATCAATTAAAGTTTATATGTTGATGTCTTTGGTTACTACTTATTAGTGCATTGATAACCTCTGTGTTTATTAGTGGCTTGCGGGCATTTGACTGCGGGACATAATGTGGCTCCCACGGTTATTACTAAATTGATCACTTAGGAATAACTTTTAGACATAAGTAATCATTAAGGGTTTACTCGCCGATAAGAATAGGACCAACGAGAAAGGGTTAACTACATACACTTCATATAAAGCTATCAATAAAACAAGTGACAATCTACTTAATCATAAGGACAGCCCTCTTATTGTCTCGAGTATTTATCTGTGTACGTGTGTGCTACTTGCTGATTCGTGCCTATTGGTTTATTTTATTATTTAATTGCAACAAACCGTGCCAGTCTCTCAGGCTGAAACCCCCTTGCGTTAGGATATTAAAATACTGATTAGAATAACGAGATAATACGTTCCACTCTTAGTGATCGACACTCTACTTACCATTATCTTCATACTGACCGGGTACACTGCTCGTTAAGTGTGTGTGTTATTGATAAGTCGGCTAAATATAAATTTAAAACTTGAGTAGGCATTAAAACTGCTAAACCGCAACGACACATCACGCGCATCAGATATTCAAGATTCTGAGGTCGTTTCGTATTCAAGCTGGAAAGAGTGGGTGATAAAGTTGTGGCTTCCTGGAAAAAATAAACTGATGTTTGAAGGTGTTTATTATTTGATGTGGTGGCTTCTGTGGTGGTACCGGAATCAGACGATCTTTGAAGCCAAGCTTCCGAATAAAGTTGTTTTTTTTTATGATGTTATTACTAAATCATTCTATTGGTGTAGGTATAGAAGCAAAGTTCCTTTTAGTTAGAATGAGTGGCTTAAAAACCCAAATCTTATTAATTTGTAATTTCTAGCTCCTTGCTAGTTTTCTAATAAAATTGTCGTTCAAAAGAAAATAAATCACCTTTCATCAAACTTCCCTTAAATAATAAAGCCAAATGTTGTTTGACGCCCTTTCTTTTCATTTCCCAACTTTACTCAGCAAATCAAATCATGCAATGACTAATGTGACAAGTTCAATAACTTTCACGATTTTCATTATAATAAAAGTATACAAATCGCCAAAAAATTATTTTGATAGATCGGTACTCCCTCCGTCCCGAAATAAATGTCCAGTTGACTTTTCAGAGTCAAACTTGGTCAACTTTGACCTTAAATATTTTTTTTTCTTTTTGAGTAAACTACAAAATACATCCCTGTGGTTTGATCAATTTCACATGATACATCCCTCCCAAAAAAGTTGCGCCATACACATCCCTCCGTTAGTAAAAGTCAGACACAATACATCCCTCCGTTAAAAAAAGGACTAACGGCGCAAACCATTTCTCCGTTATCTCCTAACGAGATAGAAAATGTTTACACTGTTAGTCCTCTGGGTTAACTCTATTTGCACCGTTAGTCCTTTTTTATGTTTTCGTTCGTTTTTTTTACGTTTTCGTCCACTTTTTTACATTTTCGTCCATTTTTTTTACGTTTACGTCCGCTTTTTTACGTTTTCGTCCGTTTGGTTTCAAGGATTGACTTAATCAGCTGACTCGAATCATTTATAAAAATTCGAAAAAATTTATAAAAAATCAAAAAATTTATAAAAATTCGAAAAAATTTATAAAAATTCAAAAAATTAATAAAAATTCGAAAAAACTAATATAAATTCGAAAAATTTATAAAAATTCAAAAAATTTATAAAAATTCGAAAAAACTTATATAAATTCGAAAAATTTATAAAAATTCGAAAAAACTTATATAAATTCGAAAAATTTATAAAAATTCAAAAAATTTATAAAAAATCGAAAAAACTTATATAAATTTGAAAAATTTATAAAAATTCAAAAAATTTATAAAAATTCGAAAAAACTTATATAAATTCGAAAAATTTATAAAAATTCAAAAAATTTATAAAAATTCGAAAAAACTTATATAAATTCGAAAAACTTTATAAAAATTATAAAAATTCGAAAAAACTTATATAAATTCGAAAAATTTATAAAAGTTCAAAAAATTTATAAAAATTCGAAAAAACTTATATAAATTGGAAAAACTTTATAAAAATTAAAAAAATTTATAAAAATTCCAAAAAACTTATATAAATTCGAAAAATTTATAAAAATTCGAAAAAACTTATATAAATTCGAAAAATTTATAAAATTTCAAAAAATTTATAAAAATTCGAAAAAAATTATAAAGATTCAAAAAATTTATAAAAATTCAAAAAAATTTTAAAATTTTTTAAATTCGAAATTTTTTTTAAATTCGAAAAAAAATTTAAATTCGAAAAATTTTTTAAATTCGAAAATTTTTTTAAATTTTTTCGAATTTTTATAAAAAAAAATTTTCGAATTTAAAAAAAATTTTGAATTTAAAAAATTTTAAAAAAATTTCGAATTTAAAAAAATTTTCGAATTTAAAAAATTTTAAAAAATTTTCGAATTTAAAAAAAATTTCGAATTTAAAAAATTTAAAAAAAAATTCGAATTTTTATAAATTTTTTCGAATTTATATAAATTTTTCGAATTTTTATAAATTTTTTCGAATTTTTATAAATTTTTTGAATTTTTATAAATTTTTCGAATTTATATAAGATTTTTTCTAATTTTTATAAATTTTTCGAATTTATGTAAGTTTTTTTCGAATTTTTATAAATTTTTTCGAATTTCTATAAATTTTTCAAATTATTATAATTTTTTTCGAATTTTTATAAATTTTTTGAATTTTTATAAATTTTTCGAATTTATATTAGTTTTTTCGAATTTTTATAAATTTTTTGAATTTTTATAAATTTTTCGAATTTATATAAGTTTTGTCGAATTTTTATAAATTTTTTTAATTTTTATAAATTTTTCGAATTTATATAAGTTTTTTCGAATTTTTATAAATTTTTTGAATTTTTATAAATTTTTTGAATTTATATAAATTTTTTGAATTTTTATAATTTTCGAATTTATATAAGTTTTTTCGAATTTTTATAAATTTTTTGAATTTTTATAAATTTTTCGAATTTATATTAGTTTTTTCGAATTTTTATTAATTTTTTGAATTTTTATAAATTTTTTCGAATTTATATAAATTTTTCTAATTTTTATAAATTTTTTCGAATTTTTATAAATGGTTCGAGTCAGCTGATTAAGTCAATCCTTGAAACCAAACGGACGAAAACGTAAAAAAGCTGACATAAACGTAAAAAAATGGACGAAAGCGTAAAAAAGTGGACGAAAACGTAAAAAAAACGGATGAAAACATAAAAAAGGACTAACGGTGCAAATAGAGTTAACCTAGAGGACTAACGGTGTAAACATTTTCTATCTCGTTAGGAGATAACGGATAAATGGTTTGCGCCGTTAGTCCTTTTTTTAACAGAGGGATGTATTGTGTCTGACTTTTACTAACGGAGGGATGTGTATGGCGCAACTTTTTTGAGAGGGATGTATCGTGTGAAATTGACCAAACCATAGGGATTTATTTTGTAGTTTACTCTCTTTTTTTTGTTATATAATACTTGATGAAAAATTATACCAATGAAAAATATTCTTAATGCCCAATCTAATCATATATTTTGCATCAAGTATTATATAACACACACAAAAATAATTAAAGGTCAAAGTTGAGTCAGTTTAACTCTGAAAAGTCAAACTGAACACTTATTTTGAGACGTATGTAGTATCTCTTTAGAGTTTAGACAGATACATATTAGTATGATCTTAAGAATAAGTGATTAATACAAGTTTCTGAATAATATGTTTTTAAAATAACCTGCTTTGAACACGGACTAGAATTGCTACCAAAATGATATCGCAATATATTGTTACAATAACCAATACTGTATTAGTGTATTTTGCTATGTCTAACAAAACATGTGGCAATTTACTGCAAAAGAATATCTCAAACAGAACGAAAGTTGCAATTTATCAACTTGAGAACACATTCAAACACCACCTCAAATCATTAATCAAATATAAGTGTCGATATCCAAGTTACATCCATTGAACACAGTATAAAAGATATAGTGTTACGAAGATTCACCTTCTTACATCAGATTCTACAACACAATGAAAACTACACAAAAAGTGTACTGATTCATTTTTAACTGATAATTGTCACAATGTTATTGCCAATTTGCACCCATAAGATGGAGATTAGACCACTTCTAAGGGAAGGTGTATTGTGAGGTCATCCAAGTTAGCACATCCATGGATGCTCAATCCATGCTCGTTAGCCAAATGTAACACGCAAATGAAACAAAGATGTGGGGAGATGACATCAATGGATGCAGCAGCCGGCTTCTTATCCGCTGGAAAAGATGTCAATAAGTGCTTAAAAGACAATGTCTTTGTTTCCTGCACCACAATAGATACATAAATTAGTGTACGTACAGATATATTTTTGTATTCTCCTACCCATATAAAGTTGACTTCATCAGTAAATGTTGTTTTCACCCTTTAGGCGTAACGATTGTAAATGATTCATCTTGGCAGGGATGAAAAAGAGCTTACAGGTGTTTCTTGCATAGATGACCAAAGAGTCTCTTTGAGTGCCTGAACATCAACTTGCTTAGATGTTTTGTCATACTCGACTTCAATCTTATTTACCTGCTTTTACATATATGAAAAAGGCAAAAGTTACACACCGGTAAATTAAAAAACTGTACTACCAGTAGTTTCATTCTAAATTTGATAAATTGATCAAATTGATGACATTTTTAGTTCAGTGGTTTAAACAAATTTTCGAACAAACCTGACGAGGCTGAGAGACAAGTGTGGTAGAGTCCTCAACATCACCGTAAGCATTTCCATCGTCAAAAGCATTTCCATCTTCAAATTGCCCACATTCATCATCCCAAGACGCAAATGTTTCGTTATTCCCTTCTCCTTGTTGACCAGCTTCATCTGAAAATGATATGCAAAGACCATCTTATTTACCATATGAATGTTAGGACCTGATTAGAATTTTTAGGGAATAATAAAAATAATTTTTTTTAAGAGGCAGTCATCCCTCAGAAAAGACCTAGTTTACAGAAGTAGGTTCTACCCTGCATCATATCTATATTAATTTCATCTTTGTTCAACTGTCATTAATCGAACTTCTAAATTCAACATACCTGAATGCCTTCTTCCTCTCTTTCCAAGGCACTACACAAGATAAATTCACCATCAGAAAACTTGCTGTTTAATACATTCAGATACAGTTAGATTATCAGCCCATGCAGAATTTTGACCTTACCATAACATTTGGAAGAAAAAATAGCTTCACAAGGTCTTCTGGTTGATAATGGCAATCCTCTGGAAGTGTGGTGTTACCGGGTTCCCTATTTGCAGGCAACAACAGTGTTCTTGGATTTTTAGGAGGAGCAAAGATATTATCCATGTCACTTTCCAAATCCAATGCTTTCATAAATTCTACTTCAGGTTCGGCTTGTTTCTTATTCCTTGGTTTTTTCGCCATTACTGGTGACGATCCATTTTCCTTGACAGGGTCTTCTACACCTGCAAAAATATATAAACTTAAAAATGGGGAAAAAGGGAGTTTTATGTAATTAACTTATGTTCTTTCCATGACAATTACCTTTAATCTTCCGATATTTCCAATGCTCGGGACCTGCCCATGCATTTTGTTTTCCATTTAAGCCAAGACTTAGAAACAGAAAGCTGTCAACTGTAGCAAATTTGTCATCTACTTCACCATTTTGAGAAGCATACGGCTCGTTCTCCTGTAAACAAACCATATATCAGTTGGTCTGTTCTTTTTAGTTAATTACGTTCGATATACAACTAGGAAGGTTTCAGTCCAGCATGCAACTTGGACACATTTATCAAACACGGCTCTAAAAATATGCGCAAATTTTTGGCATGTTCAAAGTTATAAGCACATAAAGATGCTTGCATTCATAAGCACAGGGAAATATATATACACGATGGTTTTGTGTTCGCTTGATCAGTTTATTACACTTAGTTTTAACAATTTCATCTCTACACTTTTAGGTGCAGACAAAATTTATCTATTTGCACACATAAACGTGGACATTTTTTCTACAATTAGAAGAACAATTCTTGTGCAACTTTTACACTTCTACAAGTTTGAACAACTCCACAAATATTTACATATTTTCCTAAGCCGGCGTAAACAAGTTTTTGCAAATTGCAAACACATATTAGTAATGAGTAGAGTGATACTGTACCTCATGATGAACCGGTGCAAAGAGTTCTTCATCTCCTTCATATGCGCCCTCATCATGCACGCTTGCCTGATTATCATTAATGTAGTCCCAGGTTGAAGGTTCATCATGTCCACCTTCATTATATGCATTATCATCATAAGCTTCATAATCGGGTTCTACAGAGTTTTGGGAAGACGAAAAGGTATCTGCTGGTCTTCTATTATCTTCATCAAACATATTGACTATAGCCCTTAGAGTTGGTGATATTTCAAGTTTCTTTGAGAAGTTTGATACCATTTGTTCCATAGCATCTACAGTTCAAGCAAAAAGCTAACAGTTCAGAAAAGTGCAATTTGCAAACAGAAAAAATAAATGTATCTGAAAAAACGAACCTTTGGCATAAGAAATATCAATAGTATCTACTTTATCGTGGCCATTTGAGCATGACATGCACTTCCCGGGTACTTCAAGTGAATCAAAAACCATTCGGCAGCCACCATAGACTCCAAGGTTATTCAGTAAAAGACCTTTTGATCCGCCTTCATCAAACTGGGCAGTTGTTTGATGATACAGAGGGTCCACAGCAAATGCAACTAGAGAATGAAGTAATTAGTCTAATGCTTTTTAGTTAAGCTGGATATGCTAATTGCATAGAAATATAACCAACAGTGTTCGAATATCTATTATACACAACCTACTTTTCTTATGACCATTTGATATCCTCAAAAAGTGGGTCATCTATAATAAAGGGTTACCTTTTTATGCAATTCGTGCAAATAAAAAAAGAAGAGATATAGGTTGCACCCTTACCATCAAACTTTTTTACATTAAGAGCCTCAAAGGATGATTCCAATGTCGTTAAAGGAGATAACTGCAGATATCATTTGTCACTACTTCATCTACACCAAAAATGAGAAATTACAAATAAAACAATGAAAAAACCTTGTGCTCCTTCTCCTTCTTTGTGGTGCGTTCTCCTGGCATGTTGTCTGTGTTGCCATCATCTACAATATCTGTTTTAACAGCAGAAAATAAAAAAGTTTTTAGAAAATTGGTCATTATAGATTTTGTAGCATCATACTTAAATTAGCAAGAATTTAACACAATTATATAAGTAAGTCCAACGATGTTACTCCTAATATTGATGATTTATAAAATTATGCAAGCCAGGAAGGACAAATACGACCATTTTGACTTCATAATAAAGCTTACCTTGTTCGGAGTCCAGTGTAACTCGACTAATCCCTCCGAGAACCTTATATGCTTCAGAATGGACTGAATCCACCCTCATTGAGTATATTCGAACTCCAGCTTCAAGAGTGCAACTTGCCTGTAGTCAGAAATGTGTGACGTGAGTATGTGACATTCATGTGTATCAGTGTATGTAACAATTGCGCATGTATACTATAAACAAGAGAAAACATCCTATGTTTGCTAAGGGCGTTCGACATACATCATTCACATGACTCATACAGCATAAAGATAGCTATTGCTCATCCTAGTTCATTTAGTAAATGATCATGACAGTAATTGGTAATGTTAGTGAACTGCGGAGGAGGCTGATTTATCTCCAACAGGTCAGTTAAACTTAGCTATAAAGGTAGCAGGTCAAATGGGATGGACAGATAAAAAATTGCCCCAAAGTGTACCTTTTTATGCATAAAACTTCAGTAACAAGATATAGTCACATTAAACTCAAAAAAAAATGTAAGTGGTCAACCCAGCCCCACCCATATGACCCATTTCAACCCAAACCTATTTTGAACTCTTGGATAAACTTTTTTGATGCTAATGGTTTTTCAAAGTTTCATCTCACATCAGATTATCACCAAATTTCAGTAAAACCCAAAGATGTGTACAATACAGGTTTCAAGAAAACACACGCAGAGTTAATTCGTTAAACTTAATATCATGCCATTTGGACAGAGTGATTCCCGTGCTACGTTCCTGTCACACATGGACAAGTCTTTAAACCTTATCAAAGAGATTTCTATCTGTTTTCTTTGGTGACAATATGCTATCAATCTTATGAGGAGCATCTGAATCCTCTTAGAATAACAACGGAAATATTGAATGTTAACATGCCAGTTTGCAAGATTGGTCGATACTTGGGGCATTAGGAAACACAGAAAGTGATTGCTTGTAATCCAAATCCATTTCAAAACGTACTTATTTGGCCAATTCCCATGTCCCTAAAACACCTTAAAGCATTTCTAAAACTCGCATCATACCACATAACGCTTGCAAGGAGACAAAGAACAATTAACAACAGCCACTGAAAAAAAAAATACTATATATGGGACAATAACGACAAAGAAGCTTTCGAAGCCTCTAATCTGCCCCCGATTTTCACAAACTTCACCAAGCCATTCTTTACTAAAGCTGTGCATCTTGTTATAATCATTGTCACAAATAGAGATAACTATAGCTTTACTTACTTATTTCGCGGGTGTTTGTTTAAGCTTATATGTTAACTTATGAGCTTATTTGATTCCGGCTTATATTTCATAATCCCCAAGTTTCCATCTTACTTTGAGATTTATGCGCTTACATAACATCTTTATACAAGCCCATAAGTCTTAAAATAAGCCACGAAAAATCGGGGCTTATGAAGTATAAGCCGAAATCAAATAAGCTCATAAGCCCAAATATAAGCTTTAAACTTCGTTTCCCCAATAAGTTAACAGTTGTGGTATACAAGTCTAACTAAGAAGTAAACACCAAACATTCGACAATCAAGTAGCCGTTAACTCGAACGAAAAATTACCTTCTGAAAATTGGTTTCGACGTCATTCTCCTCTTCGACTTTAATAATATCGCACAAATGATCAATCAAATTCAACTCCCACGTATTCTTCTGATTTATTTTCTACACAAACAACAAAACAATTAATTAATCAAAAACATAAATAAGTAATTAATTAATTTTAAAAAAAATAAATAAAATAAATACATTTTCACTAGCTAATTTGATGCAGTTCTGAAACAACTCCATAATCTGCTCCTGACCAAGACACGGCGGATCCGTGGAGTCGGTCGCTTGACGAGCAGCGACCGGTTTTCGACGGATAGCGGCAGCGCGTGCGGCGCGTGCTTGAGCGCGTTCGAGCTTGTCGTCATTAGAACCGAGGAAAAGCGGTCGGTCGGGTGATAGGATTTGTGGTCTTTGTTTGTGGCCTGGTGTACGGTTAGGAGTTAGGGTTTCACCCATTTTTATTTTACTATTTTTTTGGGGATGAGAGAGATGAAGAAGAAGGTTTTAAAGTGTTGTTTGTGTTTTTTTGGTTTTCCCTCTCACTGAAATTTCAAATTTTGGGGATATGTGTGTTTGTGTGGCAGATGAGCAGATCTACAAACATAAATAAAAAATAAGAAAAAATTACACGTTTGGTCCCTGTGGTTTGCTCAGATTTCATGTTTAATCCTTAAGTCGTTTTAATTACACCAGAGATACCTATTTTTGAAACCTTGCACTCATTTAGTACCTATTTTAGATGGGCCGTTAGTTTGACTGTTACGCTATGTTCTCAAGTTTATAAAACGAGGTAAATGGAAGTAAATGAACTATCACAACAAAAAATCATGTTCTCAAGTTTTTGAAAGTAAGGAAAATGGAAGTAAATAAGGTTTGGCTCTTTGTTTTTTTTGGTCCACACTTTCCTCCCATATTTGGGACGGAAAGGAAGTAAATAGAATAAGACAAAAACGAAAATACTTTAATGTCAAAAATGCCCTTTGTCTTTAGTGTGTATTTATTATGGAGCAAGGTTATAATAGTAATTCCACAAATATAAAAAGTATAAAATGAGACCACCTACTTTCATTTCTTTACTTTACCTTTCTTTCACTCCAAACTTAAGAACACAATTATTTTCATAACTTCCATTTCATTTACTTCCATTTCTTTACTTCCATTTCATTTACTTCCATTTCCCTCTAAAATCATACTTGAGAACAGAGTGTTAAGTGTTTAAATAATATTTGCCCGTTAGTCCCTCCATTAATATTTTTTGCACAGTTATTCCTCATTTTTTAAAATGAATTAAAAAGGGCATCATGGCTCGAACTCAGGTCTTGTTGCCCAAAAATCAACGCCCCAACCACTGGACTGGTGTAATCATATCAAAATAAATTCTATTTAACATTTTTTTGGCTCAAACCTCCTATTTATCCGTTTTCGTCTGTTTTTATACGTTCTCGTCCATTTTTTTACGTTTTCGTCCGTTTTTTTTACCTTTTTTTTACGTTCTCCTCCGTTTTTTTACATTTTAGTCCATTTTTTTACGTTTTAGTCCGTTTTTATACGTTTTTGTCCTTTTTTTTACGTATTTGTCCCTTTTTTACGTTCTTGTCCCTTTTTTTTACATTTTTTGTGTTTTTTTTACGTTTTCAACCATTTTTATCTATTCTCGTCTATTTTTTATGTTTTTATCCTTTTTTTTACGTTTTCGTCCGTTTTTTTACGTTTTCGTTCTTTCTTTTTTTTTAAACCTTTTTGTCCCCTTTTTTACGTTTTCGTCCGTTTTTATATGTTTTGGTCTGTTTTTAAACGTTTTCGTCCGTTTTATATGTTTTTGTCCTTTTTTTTATGTTTTCGTCCGTTTTAATACGTTTTCTTCTGTTTTTAAACATTTTCGTCTGTTTTTTACGTTTTTGTCCGTTGTTATACATTTTTGTTCATTTTTGTAAGTTTTCATTTTTTTTTTACGTTTTTGCTTTTATACTGTTAGACCCGTTTCCCGAATACTACTAGACCCCACTCTTTATGAGTTGAATAAGGTTTGTTGTGATTGATTAGGCAATGAAAGTTACGTTGTGGTCAAACCCGGTGGTCAAAGTATTGTATAATGTGGTTATGAAAAGTATCATGTGTTACATATATAATGAAAATATACTTGAGGGACTTAAGATGTTAAGTGTTAAATAGGGTATAAAGTGTTATGGGGCCAAAGTAGAAAAATAGGGACTGGAGGGGCCGATCTTGCCCAATAGCCAAACTCCCAACTAACTTAGATAAATATCTAAGTTATCCATAAGTTTCTAGACTTTTCATCTAATTATTAAAAGGGTGTTATTTGGTCCGGTCATGGAGGAAGGAAAAAGAGAGGGAAAAAGGTGAGCTTGATGAGGAATAGCTAAGAATCAAGGTTGTGATCAAGGGTTGAGCTCTATTGATGATCTTCTCAAGTAAGTAACATTTCTATCATGATTCTAATGAGGTTATAGTTTATAATTAAGGTGGTAATTCATCATATGATCAAGGTATGATCATATGATGATTATCTTGGAAAGATGGGTAAGATTTAATGGAATTATGTAAACCCTTATTCAAGATATTCAAATATTGTGATAATAAGTCTTGATATTAATGATTATGATTGAGGATGTGTGATCGTGATGATGAGGATGATGATGATGATGATGATGATGATGATGATGATGATGATGATGATGATGATGATGGTGAGGATGATGAAGATGATGTTGTTGTTGTTGTTCTTGTTAGATTTAGCTTGGGTTCAAGGTAAGTAACTATGATTACTATATGTTAATATTAATGTTCTCATGTTATGTGTTAATGAATGAATTATAAGGTTATGCCTTGGATTAGTGAGTTGGATTAGTAAGAGGGATGTTAGTGAGTAAGGATGTAAAAGATAGGAAATGTGTTAAAAGGGCTAAGCTATGTCTATGATGATTATGTGTTTGATGTTATTATGTTTATGTGTTATAGTTATGATATTGTCAAGATAATGGTTATGAGATTGGGAGACCATGAGTTGAATGATTAAAGATGTTCTTGATGCATATATGTGTGAATGGAAGTATTAACCATGTATTAATCTAGTTACTTACTAAGCGAAAGCTTACGTTTTAGTGTTCCAATGTTCTTGTAGGTTTATGTGCGACGGAAAGAAAGTACTTGGATTATAGCTTAAGGATTTAGAAGCGGATTGGAAGATAATAAGCATTAGGAGCTAGGTAGAATACCAAGCTCGAATCAAGGTTGTACCCCCAAGAGTCTTTCTTATGATTTGTATAGCGTGTGTCAAGGTCGTCATAAAGTTTGGGTGGTCAACGGTGTGTCCAAGTGTGTTAAATGGTTTATGGTCAATGTTTGAGGGGGCGTTTGGATTAAGTGTGTTTTTACCCATTTTGGGTTGTAAACGGGTCAAGTGTATATGGAACATATTTAGTATGTTAAAGTAATGATAATGTTTAAGTTTGGTGGGAAAATAAATTGGTATAAGTGGTTTATGGTGAAAATGGGTTAAATGCATAATCCGTCAAATTTGTAAAGTACTATTTCGGGGAGTCAAACGGTAAATGTTTTTGTATGAAAAGGAGCCCAATAGCATACTAAGTAAATCTGAAAAGTTTGGTAAAATATCGAGATCGGGTTTTCAAGTTACGGACCTAAACGTGATTTCGGGAGATCGGCAGTCTCCATCCGATCGGATGGGCGGCTCGGTAAAAATTTTGGTAAACTTTGAAAAATCGTATCTTTTGATCCGTAAGTCGTTAGAGGTCGTGCCACCCGGCGTTTTGAAGGTAATTGAGTCTAGTTTCATTCAAAAATAGTCTCAAAGTCTGAATGTTCATGGATTTTTATAAATGGTCAAAAGAGTAACAGGATGTCCGTAAATGTCAAGCATTTCCGCGTAAAAAGTTTTAATTTTTGGTCTAATCGGGCACGGGGTGTAACATATACGCTTTTATACACTTAGATATAAATGGACAAAAACGTAAAAAAAACCCGTACAAAAAGGACGAAAACGTAAAAAAACAGACGAAAATGTAAAAAAAATGGACAAGAACGTAAAAAATGGACAAAAACGTAAAAAAACTGGACGAAAACGTCTAAAATCGTAAAAAAAGACGGACAAAAACGTAAAAAAATGTACAAAAACGTAAAAAAACGAACGAGGATGTAAAAACACAGACAAAAACGTAAAAAAAACGGACGTAAACATAAAAAAAAAATGGACGAGAACGTAAAAAAACGGCAAAAAATGTAAAAAAAACAGATGAAAACGTCTAAAATCGTAAAAAAGGGACAAAAACGTAAAAAAAAGTACGAAAACGTAAAAAAACGGACGGAGGGCGTAAAAAATGGACGAAAACGTAAAACAAAATGGACGAGAACGTAAAAAACGGACAAAAATGTAAAAAAAACGGACGAAAACGTATAAAAACACATGAAAATGTAAAAAAAAAAGGGACGAAAACGTAAAAAAAAATGGACGAAAAAGTAAAAATAACGGACCAAAACGTAAAAAAAAAAAAAAAAAAAAAAACGGACGGAAACGTATAAAAACAGACGAAAAAGAATAAAAACGAGTTTAAGCCAAAAAAGGTTAAATAGAACTTATTTTGATATAATTACACCACTGGACGCTAAGTCCAGTGGTTGGGGTGTTGGGTTTTGGGTAACAAGACCCGAGTTCGAGCCATGCTGCCCTTTTTAATTCATTTTAAAAATTGAGGACTAACGGTGCAAAAAATATTAACGAAGGGACTAACGGGCAAATATTATTTAAACACTTAAAGGTCAAACTAACGGCCCATCCAAAATAGGGACTAAATGAATGCAAGATTTCAAAAATAAAAGGCAAAATTCAAACCCTAAGTATTTAGTATTTTTGGCTGATCCCCTCTGGGGATGAGTTTGACACTTTTTCAAACTTCTATTACTTGTAGGACAACTTTAGGGGTTTCCTAATTGTATTAGGAACCTTCTATTGAAGCCTATAAATACAAAGGCATTCCTTAGACTTCACATAACAAACCTATAATCCCTAAAACCTCCCTCTCCTCCTCTTGTGTTCGACCGATCGGCCAAACCAAAGGGTCGAAACCGTTTGGCCAATCGAATCCCATAATTCGACCACCTTAGGTTGACTTCTAGTCGCTTCGGGTTTTTACCCAATTTCGTACTCGCCAAAGTTGCATAGGTTCGTAGCCCTAGTTCTACTTGTACAATACTGGTGGATACATAACGCATTCCAAATAGTGATTTTCTCAAGAAACCATAAACATGTTCATGAAGCATCAAGATCAAGAAGAAGGCGTTTCGTTCGAATCAAGAAAGGTCGTGGAAGCTTACGTCCTGCATGATAAACAAGTAAGTATTCCTAAACACCATTTATACATGTTAGCTTAGGTTATGTCCCTGATTAGGAGATCCGACTAATTAAGGTTTTGGTCTACTGTTACACCCCGTGCCCGCTTAGACCAAAAACTTTGAACTTTTACGCGGAAACGCTTGACCTTTTACGGACATTCTATTACTCTTTTGACCATTTATAAAAATCCATAAACATTCAGACCTTTAGACTATTTTTAAATGAAACTAGACTCCATTACCTTCAAAACACCGGGTGGCACAACCTCTAACGACTTACGGATTAAAAGATATGATTTTTCAAAGTTTGCCGAAATCTGTCGAAGGCCGTCCAACCGATCGGTTGGAGGCTTCTGTCCACCCGACTCTTTTTCAAAACCCCTTCTTGAAAGTCCGACCTCCCGAACTCGATAATTAACCAAACTTTCCAGATTTACTTAGTATACCATTGGGCTCATTTTCATACAAAAACATTTACCGTTTGACTCTCGGAAACGTACTTTACATAGTCACGGGTTTTGCACCAAAACCCGTTTTGACCCATTTACACTACAAACCACTTATACCACTTCATTTTCCCACCAAACTTAACCAAAATCATTACTTTAACATATTAAACATGTTCCATATACACTTGACCCGTTTGCAACCCAAAATGGGTACATTCATACTTTTGCCAAACACCCCCTTAAACATTGACCATAACACATCAAACACACTTTGACACACCGTTAGACCACCAAATCGTTATGACTCCATTTACATACATTTTAACACTTGACTTTACTTTACAAATCTTTAAAAGACTCCCGGGGGTACAACCTTGACTTGAGCTCGGTATTCTACCTAGCTCTACTTTCTTACCAAATCCTTCTACACTTTGCATATCCAACATTAGTCCTTATCCGAGCCATCACATTAATACCTTAGCCTACAAAACATTGAAACATTAAACCGTAAGCACGAATGCTTAGTAAGTAAAATGGGTATAACTTAACATTATATTTCATTCAACACATTACACATTATACAACCATTATTCCAAAACAACATTAACATAATCACATACCTTGACCTCTTAAAGCCTTAACCTTCCTTATTCCTTATTCCACTCTTGACTAACTCTAACTAACCTTATATCCTCTTACACATAATTACCATTATGCTAAACAACCATAAACCTTAACACATTAAGCCACATAACACATAATGCATAGAAATCATTATAACTTTACATTATACCGGTTTACTTACCATGAGTCCAAGCTAAGTCTCACAATAACATCATCATCATCATCTTCATCCTTTATCATCATCATCATTATCATCATTCTTACTTCATAACCATAACCATAACATCAAGACTCATTAACACAACACATCATGATCAAGGGTTATATAACCCATATAAACCTACCCATCTTCCTTTCTATATCATCATATGATCATACTTTGATCTTATGATGAAAACCCACTTCAATCATAAACCTTAACCTCATTAACAATAAGATATAAATACTTACTTGGAGTGGATCATTGCTAGGAAAGACTATGGCATTTGATCTTCATCTTCTTCTTCCTAAGTCACCAACTAACTTTTTCCCTCTCTTCTTCTTCTCTCTAAAACCGGACCACAAAACACCCTTATCTAAAAATATGGTGGAAATCACTAGAACTCTCCATACACTAGATATTTATCTAGTTAGATGGAGAAGTTTGGCCATAGGGCACATATAGTCCCTTAAGTCTCATTCCTTCTATTTTGGCCACATCACATTTTATAACATGTTTACAACTTAACAACTTTAGTCCTTTAAATTATGCACCATAACCTCCAAAGCCATGTTACACGTTCGTTAACAATTAGGTTGACTACCGGGTTTGACTATAACGCAACATTCGTTGACTAGCCAATCACGTAAGGCCTTTGGTCCTTTTTCATCTAGGGTGGGGTACAAGTACTCGGGGAACGGGTCTAACATGGTCTTTGTTTGTTTATTTCCCGTTGTGCATGTTTTATAGATCATGCGGGTGACCACTAATCCCTTACAGTGGAATCATAGCCGCCCTAATAATATATAACCTAGTTAAGGTTCTTATTAATTGCTTATATTGCCATAAAAATAAAGTCTTTAATTTGGTTATGCTTGGTTTGGTCGATTTGAGTGTTTAGGGTTTTTAGAGTTTTTGTTTTTGTGACAGCTAGAGATTAATGACTCATGTGATTTAATTAGGGTTTGTAATCTTTGATTGCATAAAATCGACCCATTAGGGTTTTTCTAAACCCTAAAGGTGTCCACTTTATAAGGATACATGTGTATCCGGACTCAATCATGAAAACCCTAATTCGTGTTGTCATAATTGTAACAACCCCAAATATTGCAGTAGAAGATAGTGTCATTGGGGTGTCACTTCATAGCACAAAGTACAAGTAATAGAAAACGAACTCTAAATGAGACGTTTTGTAAAATTATCATTCGATAAATAATATCAGAGTTATAACAAGAGGTCCCAAATTATAGTATTACATTTTACAAAAATATTATCGGATGGTGAATATAATGCATCCATGTCTTCAAATCATGTCGTACTACTCTAATGCTTCAAGCCAATGCCAATGCCTTACGAACCTAAGATAAACATGCTAAAAGTGTCAACACAAAGGTTGGTGAGTTCATAGGTTTATTGTAAATAATATGAAAACCTTTATGAGTGAATCCTTGTAACAAGTATATGTAAATATTAAATGTAGATCACAAGATTTTCGAGTGTATGACTATTGTACATAAATAAAATATCAAAATAGAGATAGTGTTTTCGATGCCCTAAGTTACTGACACCGAAGCCTTAAGTTTTCTAGTTTCTGGTTTCTATTAGGTATCTGATGATGTACCCTCCGAACGGGTCGAAAGACTCCCCTTCGATCCTATAGAAAGCCCTCTCTTCGGAGGCCCGGGTTAATCTCCTAACACGTTTCATTGGCGTAAAACCATTCGCCTGCGAATTGGTTACCATGTGGGAATCCGCCAATCGAAGCCCTAAGCCCTTCGGGGTATTCCTATCGAAGGGACTAGCATGAAGGACCATTCTGACCTGGTCAAACCCACGTCTCCTCTTCCCTTTGGCTTTCCCGCCAAAACAGAGATCGTGGGCTACAAAGCCCTAGCGGTTACCACAAAATCATGGGACGCCCCCATGATCTCCGAACAATGTGCAACCGCCCACTATGTCCTATTTCTCCCCTATAAATAGCGTAGTCGGGCATGAACAATGTAAGTTAACTTCACTCTTGTCATTTACAACCTACTCAAACGATTACACATACTTACTCGCACGCCGGAGGTGGTTCGCAGGGTCCAACCCCTGCGCAATCACTTAACGTAGTGTTTCGGTATTTCTTATTTTCAGGTTAAGAACAAGCTTGGCGCAATCTCAACACCCCATTATTCCTTTGATCATCATCGAAGGCTTGGTTGTGCAATTATTTGTTCAATCAGTGGCGCCATCCGTGGGACCGCTACAATTGGTCTCGTTAATTCCGAGCTTATAACCAACCAACCACTTTCACTATTATTCCGGCATGGATCAAGGGAGAGAAGATACTCCCCCACTGGGTTTCTCGACCTTGGCACCAATACCAGTCAACGACGCTAACAACCTTCCCCCAATAACCGCCTCCACTTTCACAACACGTTCTCACCCAGAAATCACAACCAACAATCATGCTTCGACATCAGCCAATCCAGAACCTGTCATTAGCCCAGCCTTTGTCGAAGCCAACCACGAAGTGTTGGAATCCCTCTTAAGGGCTCGTAACAGGCAAGTCAGGAATGCTGAGGTGCGAAGGGAGTTGGAATACTCGAGTGATGAGTATGATGAAGAAATGGAGATGGAACCTAGGCCTCCGACCCAAGGACCAACCCTATCGGCCTTAAGAATTGGGTCCCCAGTCGGTCGAAGGCTAAGCAAAAGGTCCGTTGGTTTCGAAGGAGTCCCCGAGAGGGCTCCGACAAGAAGAGAAGGGGCGGTTACCGAAGGCTCTAACGGTAGGAGCCAGCGAAGGGAAGAAGTGGGGGTGACTTTGCCTCCATTGCTAGCAGCTCATCTTGGAAGGACTGAAGCTGGGGTTCCGTTGCAGCCTTCTCACGCATCAGGCGTAGAAGGCAATCCGCCTACAATTAATATGGGAGGAAATCTTCCCCCCAATGGTATGTACCCCTCGTTCCAAACTCAGTCATATCCTCAAAATTTATATCCTCCGGTAAATGGACAGCCTAACAACCCAAGCTTTCCCCAAACTTATGGGAGCATGCCCTTCGGGCATCCTATGGCGTACCCTCCGTACGCCATGGGAAACGGTTACCCGTTTGCCATGAATACACCTTATCAGTCCTACCCAAGCCAAACTCCTATGGGAATGCCCCCAAACAACAATCCATATAATACTGTTCCCATGTGTGCACCACCTTATAACTGTCTATACTCAGACCCTATGGGTTCAGCTACACCCTTCGTTAGGTGGATCGAAGATTACCCATTGCCTGATGGGTTAAAAATGCCCTCGCACGTTGGGACTTATAATGGGAAGGGGGATCCGGACAATTTCTTACATTTGTTCGAAGGGGCTATCAAAATGCAAAAATGGGTTATGCCAGTGGTCTGTCATATGTTTACATACACCCTACGGGATTCTGCTCGTATCTGGTGGAATGGGCAAAAGCCCAGCAGCATCGTCAATCTTGATGATCTTAAGGCTAAGTTCTGGTCACATTTCAGTCAGCAAAAGAAGTTTACGAGGACTCATTTAACGGTGCACAATATCAAACAAAAAGAAAACGAAAGCACAAGGGCCTTCGTTACTAGGTACACCGATGAGACTTTGCAGATTTTGGGTCTCCATGAAGATCAGCGTATTTCGGGTTTCGTACATGGTCTCCAAAATCGAGTTTGGTGGAATTCTTGTCCACTGACCTTCCGATAACTTACAAAGGGTTAACGGAAAAGACATATACTTGGATCGAAGCAAAAGAGGTGTCCACTAATGGGGCTACGATAGACAGAGATAGCAACAACAAGTTTTCGAAGCATTCTTTGTGGGAAGGGTCCAAGAACAAGAACAAGAACAGAGATAGGTTTTCTCCGTACAACAAAGGCCCCAACCATGGTTTGTTAAGCAGTCTAACGAAGTCTCCAAAGGAAATACTTGCTACGGAGAGGGCTGCCAAGGCCTTCGAAGCACCCCCTCGTATGACAAGTAAGGGCAAAAACAGGGATACCAGCAAGTACTGTCACTTTCACGAAAATTATGGTCACGATACGAACAGTTGTAGAGAACTGAAGAAACAGATAGAGGAAGCTGTGAAGTCCGGGAAATTGGCACATTTGGTGAAGGGTATAAAGAAGGGAAAGGAAGAGATGACCGACACTCAATTGGCTAAATATACTGCTCCTCTCGAAGCCCCAATACTCATGGTCCGTTGGGGCGAAGCCAGCTTGAAGAGAAAGGTAACGAAGGGTAACGAAGTAGGGGAGGTAACTTTTCCTCTTCTTGCAGGCCAAGTCCCTTCAAATGATCTGGTAGTCATCAAAGTCCTCATTTCCAACCGAGAAGTGAATAGAGCCTATATGGACTGTGTGAGCTCCTGCGAAGTCATCTATGAGCATTGTTTCCTTAAGCTTAAGCCTTCGATCAGGTCGCAGCGGATTGATTCGAAAATACCCTTGGTAGGATTTTCTGGTGAACATTCGTGGCCTCTGGGAGAAGTTCCGTTGGAAATAACGATTGGAGAAGGCAAGCTCGCAAGGACAGAAACCCTTATGTTCGCTATCGTAAGGTACAACTCTCCTTACAACTTGCTGATAGGAAGGACCGCCATGCAAAAGATGGGTATCGTAGTCTCTACTATACACGCAGCGGTAAAATTCCATACACCTTATGGGATAGGCACCGTATTCTCCACTTACAATCAAGGACAGACGGGAGACAACGGCAAAAAGATTAGAGAAAATCCGGAGGAGCCTCCGAAGGCCATTCTAAGTTGTACAGATGCCGAAGAACGTATCGTGGTGAATGAGCTCTATCCAGAGCAAACGGTGGTAATCGGAAAGCAACTCCCTGCTAACTTCAAAGCAGACTTGGAGAAGCTACTCAAAGCCAACAAAGACGTATTCGCATGGACGTACTCAGATATGACCGGGGTTCCCAGGACTCTTATGATCGATGGCAAGCCCTTCGGTACAGAGCATAAGCTTAACGAGTTCAAGAACATTGAACCAATTAAGCAAAAGCGACGAAGCCTAGCACCAGAAAGAAACGCAGCTGCTTGTAAAGAGGTAGATGAACTTGTGCAAGCAGAAATTCTCGGAGAAGTGAAATACCAAACTTGGGTCGCTAATCCAGTTATGGTAAAGAAAAGTGACGGAGGGTGGCGTATGTGTGTTGACTTTACCGACATCAACAAAGCCTGCCCAAAGGATTGCTACCCTCTACCAGAAATTGATTGGAGGGTCGAATCCCTCTCAGGGTTCCGTTTGAAATGCTTTTTGGATGCCTACAAGGGGTATCACCAAATACAAATGGCAAAGGAGGACGAGGAGAAGACAGCCTTCTACACAGGAAAGGGTGTCTATTGCTACAAGAAGATGCCCTTCGGCCTAAAGAACGCGGGGGCTACTTATCAGCGTTTAGTAGACAAGGCCTTCCATAAGCAAATTGGAAGGAACTTGGAAGCCTACGTCGATGACATGGTAATAAAAAGCAGAACCGAAGAGGACCTCCTCTCCGACATTCAAGAGACCTTCGATCAATTATGGGCTATCAACATGAAGCTTAATCCCAAGAAGTGTTCCTTTGGCATGGAGGAAGGGAAGTTCTTGGGGCATTTGATAACGAAACAAGGGATTAAAGCTAACCCTTCGAAGGTTAAAGCCATCACTGATCTTCAAGCCCCGAAGTCATTAAAAGAAGTCCAAAGCCTCAACGGGAAGCTTGCGGCACTTAGCAGGTTCCTGTCGAAAGGGGCAGATCGGTCTCTACCATTCTTCAAAACACTCAAGGGATGTACAGATAAAAAGACTTTCCAATGGAGTTGTGAGGCGGAAGCAGCCTTTGAAAAGCTAAAGGAATTCATATAAATCTTACCAACGCTTGCAGCCCCAATCAAAGGCGAAGTGTTGTTCATGTACATTGCGGCTTCCTTCGAAAGCATCAGCGCGGTGCTCTTAGCCGAAAGGGAAAACAAACAAGTCCCAATATACTTTGTTAGCAGGGTTCTGCAAGGAGCTGAATTAAACTATCCAGAGTTGGAGAAGCTAATCCTAGCTTTGGTTTATGCTGCAAGATGCCTTCGAAGGTACTTTCAGGCTCATCCAATCACGGTATTGACTGACAAGCCTATTAGACAGATACTGTCGAAGCCTGAGAAATCAGGAAGAGTAGCTAAATGGGCTATCGAATTGGGAGAGCATGAGATAGAGTACAAGGGTCGAAACTCCGTCAAAGGTCAGGTACTTGCAGATTTTCTAGCTGAAACGCCTTCCGGACCTAGCCAAGATAAGGAAATTCCTAAAGAACAGCCCCCAAAGACGATGGAGGGATGGAAGCTGTACACAGATGGAGCCTCAAGTTCCGATGGTTCTGGAGCAGGTTTAATGTTGGTTAGTCTGAAAGGAAAGGAGTATACTTATGCATTGCGTTTCGAATTCGAAGCCACCAACAACGAAGCCGAGTACGAAGCTCTGTTAGCCGGCCTTCGACTAGCAAAGGAAATGGAAGTTCATAATCTGTCCATTTTCGTAGACTCCCAGCTAGTCGCTAATCAAATCAAGGGCTCCTATGAAGCAAGGCAGCCCACCATCAAGCAATATTTGGAAAAAGCTAAAGAACTCCTTCAGGGCTTCGAAACATACGATATAGCACATGTTCGCAGAAATCAAAACAAGAAAGCAGACGCCTTAAGCAAGTTGGCTTCAATGGCATTTGCTCATCTAACGAAGGAGGTTTTGGTAGAAGTTTTGGCTGATAGGTCAATTAAACGGGGCGAAGTTTCTGACATCATACCCGAGGAAGGCACCAATTGGATGACTCCGATTAGGGAGTATTTGATCAGCGGTATTCTGCCAGAAGACCCCAAACTCGCTCGAAAGATCCGGGTCAAAGCTCCCCAATATAGACTTATTGGGGATAATCTATACAGGAGATCCTTCTTATCACCATGGCTTCGTTGTGTGGGACCAAAACAGGCTTCGAACATCATCTATGAGGTTTACGAAGGATCTTGCGGGTTGCACGCAGGCCCTCGCTCCGTTGTATAAAAAATAATGAAACTTGGGTATTATTGGCCATCCATGCATAGGGATGCAATAGAGATAATACAAAAGTGCGAAGCATGTCAGATCCACTCCAAAGTCCCGAGAATGCCTAAGCAATACATGACCTCCGTTACGTCAGCATGGCCTTTCTGCCAATGGGGAATTGACATAGTCGGACCCCTACCAGTTGCTCCAGGAGGGGTAAAGTTCTTGGTCGTAGCTATAGACTACTTTACCAAATGGGTTGAAGCAAAGCCCTTGGCATCAGTAACAGGAAGGCATATGGAGAAATTCGTGTGGGAACACATAATCTGTCGTTTTGGTGTCCCTCACATTATCATCTCCGACAATGGAAAGCAGTTCGCCGAAGGGGTGTTCCCAACCTTCTGCGAAGGCCTGAAGATCAAACAGTCATTCACTTCCGTTTATCATCCCCAAGGTAATGGACAAGTAGAAGTCACAAACCGGGATATTATCGAGGGAATTGAGAAGAGGTTAGGACGAAGCCATCATGGGTGGGTAGACGAATTACCCCAAGTTCTGTGGGCACATAGGACGCACCCCAAGTCAAGCCACGGGGAGACTCCTTTTAGCCTTACTTATGGAACGGAGGCTGTTATACCCTCCGAAATAAGCATTGAAACAGAACGTATTGTGAACTTTGAAGAAAAGACAAATGACGAAAGGCTTCGAGAAAATCTCGATCTTCTGGAAGAAAGACGAGAAATAGCTTCAATCAGGGAGGCTACCCACAAACAGAAGATTGAAAAGTACTATAACAACCGAGTTCGACCCTCCACGTTCAAGCCAGGTGAATATGTCCTTCGTTTGAACAGTGCAAGCAAGGCCGAATACGAAGGAAAACTAGGGCCAACATGGGAAGGACCCTACGTTATATCGGAAGCCTACGGCAACGGTGCGTACAAGCTCGCAACGCTTAAAGGAGAGGTCATGGATAGAACTTGGAACGGTACTAACCTTCGTAAGTTTTACATCTAAAACTTACTACAAAAAAAAAAAAACACTCAGTTTGTTTTTACAATTTCATGTAACGCATTCTTCTCATCTGGGGAAAGAAGCATTAATGGTAGGTGTCTTAGTATTCATTTCTTAAAATGATGTAATCCTCCCTACCCAATTAATGATATAACGCATTTCCATCAAATCTCTTGTTTCGTTCTTTACAACAAAGATTTGTCCAGCCAAGTAGTATAAAAGTTTCAATGTCGAAGGATGTAGCAAGGCACATGCCTTGTATATAAATAACATCCATTACAATTCACATTAACTTTCCTATGAAGTCTTAGGGTATTAAAAGCCCTCTGCAACTTAAGGATAAAGACGGAGTGGGTTGCGACCCTTTGTCGCAGTCAAATTATACGATTGCTTAAAATCTTGGTCCAAAATACACACAATAAGGTTATAACCTTAGGTTGTATGTTTACGTTCTTGAAATGAGCGTAAGAGAAGATAAACATGACAATAAAAGTGGGACATATCCCACTAAATTAGCATTAATAAAGACTACGTACAGTCTTAGCTATCATAATCACAAAAAGGACAATTGTCTAAAAGTTATGGGTCGAAGCCCAGTAACACGAAAGATAAATTGTTCAAACAGGAACAAAGATAAATTGTCTCAAACAAATAACATGTTGGGGAATCATTTCAAGGTTGAGCAGAGGTGGATTTCTTTGTTGAGGACGAAGGCTGGATCTTCATAGGCTTCTTCGCCAGAAGTTCCTCTATTGGAGCCAACGGATCTTTGGTCACCTCGGCAAGATAAGGGTACTTTGTTGAAGTAAACGCATCACCAGCCTCATTAAACTCTTGCTCAGAATCTGGGTGATAGTAAGACACCTCCGACAAAACAACGGGTTTCTTTGTCTTGGCAATTTCTTCCAATGCGGTACAGGTACCGTAGAAGATGGCTGCGTTCACTAGTTTCCCAATAACTTCCCCCACCTCATCGCTACGGTACAATTCCATTGCCACATGAGGAACAACTTTCGTAACTACCTCAGCTCGGTCTTTCTTCAAGTTTTGAAACTGGGATTCCAGATCATTGATCTTATCACAAAGGTTGATCTCCTGCTCAGCCAGTCTAGACCTTTCGACCTCCAGACTTGTACATTTAGATTCGAGCGCGGCAATTTGGGCCCTATAAATGGAAACTTTAGACTCCTCAACCTTCAATTTATTGCACCTTGCTTGGGATTCTTTCAATTGACCTTCGAGTCTGTCAATTTTGACTCGCATATCTTGTACGAAGGGATTCTTCTCAAAGTCCTCCATCACTTCTTTACACTTAGCCTCCAATTTACCATATTCCTGATCCCTAGATTTTTCTTTAGCTAATATATCATCCATTTTCGCCCTCACATTCAACACCGTCTGCACCAATTCCCTTGTTCTAGAATTAAGATGATTATCCAAAACAGCTTGTCTAGCATAACTTTTGGAGTGAAAATCGCAAAGCTCTTCCATAGACATGTTATCCAGGACTCCCTTCCAACTGGTTGGTGTCATTTTTTCAACTAATTGTCGACAGGCACGTGCATTAGGAAGTTCCACAACATCGGGAAGGCCTAACAAAAGACAGGACAACAAGTTATATGATGCATGACATTTGATATGCGTAAAAGATGCTAGCTTACTTGGAGTATGGTCATCAGGAATCGTTAGAGGAGTGGGTATAAAGGTTTTAGAGTGTGATCCTTTGGGCTTCACAACTCTCGTCGGAGGGGTAGGAAGGGCTAGTTTCCTCTTCGGAGGAGTCTTTACAGACATGGCAGCCTTTGCTTTCTTACTTTTCTTATCTGAAAGACCGGAGGACCTTATGAGCCTCGTTTGAAATTCCTTGATAAGGGGATCATCGGAATCTGCAACAGTTTCCACAAAATGTGGAGTCTTGTCATTCTCAATTGATATGGATGGAGAACCTACTCAGTGGCTTATATTTTCTGGCTCTCTAGGGACAAAACTAACTTCTCTAATACCACAAGCTACAACGAAGTTCCTGAATGCCATCCCTACAGAAAAAACAGAAAAAAGGATAAATATCATCAGATAAGTTATTTACTTTATTTTAATAGGTATATACATACTTTTCCCATTGCAGATTATCTCAGGTTCCAACGGAGAGCCTTCCCAATGATCTATAATCCCCGCCATAAACAGTATCGGCTCAGGAAACGTTTGCACATCAAATGGGTGACGTTCAAGACGTTGGTAGAGGGGATAGCTTCTTACGAAGTGTGGCAAAGGATCATCAAAGCGTTTCTCGTCAAAACGAAAGTCTTTGTCTAGCAACGCTGGATATTGGGGAGGTATGATAGTATCTTGCACATAGAAAAACAGACCTTTCCATTTTCTTATGTTGGCAAAAGGTTTTGTTATTAAGCAGGGCACATCAGGTTCACTTCTTTTATCTAAGGTTAACCAATCACCACCAGGGCAAAGGTTGATTAAGCCTCTAAGCACGTTAAGTGTGGGCTCATAACCATAAGCTTTGCATACGACAATGTAGGTGGTTAGTTTGGCTAAGCCAAAGGGGTTCAACCTGGAAATGTGTACTTGATAATACTGTAAAAATTCTAAGATCAGTGGATGAATAGGAATCCTAAAGGTGGATTCTGTAAAAGCATGAACATATAACCCAACATACCCAACGGGGGCGTCAAAAATACTTTGGTTTTCGTTTGGGAGTATCACTTTATACTTTTTAGGTATGGGATATTTTTCAAAAAAATCCGCTAAAGCCTGTTCTGATAAGGTACACTTTTGTTGCCTAATGGTTCTTTTTGCCGCCATACTCATCTTGTATTCGAAATAATGAGACTAAGGAGGGATAATTACCTTTAATCTTAGTAGAAGCACGAAGCACAAGCACTGTGTATGTGTACTTTGGGGCAAAGAGAAACAGTACGATCAGGTGGAATCATAAAGGGTTTATGTATATTTTTAGTTGTTTCATCCTAGCCATCCACGTGTAGTCATAGTATGAGTTTGACACGGATTCCAATTTGCTTTTAAATTTTGAAAATAAGTTTGTGATTACCGAAATCCTAGCTGATGAAGCTAGGGTATGGTAGTTGCATATTTATTGGCCGCATTTATTGCGCAAGGTTGTTTAAGCATTTATCCCCTACTCGTACGACTTTGTGACGGAAGGAATAATATGTAGTTTGTTTTTGAGTCGAATGCAATTTATACTCGTACGTATATATCACTTTCGACTGGGGGGCTTGATGATGTACCCTCCGAACGGGTCGAAGGACTCCCCTTCGAGCCTGTAGAAAGCCCTCTCTTCGGAGGCCCAGGTTAATCTCCTAACACGTTTCATTGGCGTAAAACCATTCGCCTGCGAATTGGTTACCATGTGGGAATCCGCCAATCGAAGCCCTAAGCCCTTCGGGGTATTCCTATCGAAGGGACTATCACGAAGGACCATTCTGACCTGGTCAAACCCACGTCTCCTCTTCCCTTTGGCTTTCCCGCCAAAACAGAGATCGTGGGCTACAAAGCCATAGCGGTTACCACAAAATCATGGGACGCCCCCATGATCTCTGAACAATGTGCAACCGCCCACTATGTCCTATTTCTCCCCTATAAATAGCGTAGTCGGGCATGAACAATGTAAGTTAACTTCACTCTTGTCATTTACAACCTACTCAAACGATTATACATACTTACTCGCACGCCGGAGGTGGTTCGCAGGGTCCAACCCCTGCGCAATCACTTAACGTAGTGTTTCGGTATTTCTTATTTTCAGGTTAAGAACAAGCTTGGCGCAATCTCAACACCCCATTATTCATTTGATCATCATCGAAGGCTTGGTTGTGCAATTATTTGTTCAATCAGGTATCCATCCCAGGACACTCGTATCTCCTCAAATGATTATGCATCCATTTGACATACTAGTCAGGAAGGGAAACCACCCAGATGGGGGAGTTCAATCCCAATAGATCTATTCACAACATTCGTGCTTAATACGTAATTAACGGTTTCTAACTTAGGTAATCTGGAAATGTTTCGTGCACTTGTGTCCGTATGTAAACAAACCATGTGTATAAGTAAAGCGAGTAATATGTTTCAATAAAAAAGTAGAGTGTTTCATCAACCGAATAAAATGTTTCAGGTAAACGAGTAAAATATGTAAGTAAAACGAGCACGTATCTCCTCCAAAGAGTTTATAAAGTAATTAAATGAGTAAAAGTGGGGCTTCGAACTCACCGATATGATAAGAAGTGGATCACAATGACATAACGTGTTAGCGAGAAGTTGCTAGCTTAATAACGACATAGAATATAATAAGCGTGTCTTAGAATATTATATATAATGAAAACATACGGGAATAGTTTTATGAAAGCATTTATATACTTTGGATATTGTACACATTTAAAAAGTTAAATAAGTGTCAAAGTTGAGTTTTTAAAATATCAACAAGCCCTATTTGAAATTGATCTAAGGTTTGGGTTTACGTCACTTTTAATAGTCCACTATTCCGAAGTTAATTATGTCTAAGTTTATTAGCTTGATTGTAAGGTAAACGGGTCTATTCTTCAATATTGGGTCCTACTACTCCGGTTTGTAAGCAAAAGTGGTTGAAATGGTTTCAAATGATACTTAGTTGTCTAAGTTGAGTTTTTATTTATTTAAGTTATCCCAGTTATGAAAATCTATATCATTTTGGTCATAACGGATTATGACTTGGTTCTTATTCTCTCAAAAAGATATTTAAGTGTTTGTGTAACTTTTATAAGTCTCACGGTCTTAAATATTTCATAACATGTGTAAAATTACTAATGTAGAAACTAGAAGGGGGGTTTGAATTGTTTCACCGTTTTAATTACGTTTTCAAAAATTTCTTTTTCAAGTTTGTTCTAAAATATTTCTCGATTCGAATCTTATGTGATATCAATACAACAATTAATGAACACAATAATAAACAAGTAAGTAAAGATATGGAAGGAAATGATCAAACCAGGACACGGAGATTTATAGTGGTTCGGCTACGAAGCTCACTCTTCGCCTTACTCCACTCCTTGAGTCTCACACTCGAGAGTTTCAAAAACACTATATCAACATGCTCCCTTATGGCGAAACAAATTAACCGTACACCAAAGCTTACACAAGGTTTAACGACACTAAGCGGAATGTTGAGTCCTAATCCTTGCTAGAACCAATCTATACGAAAGCCCACGTGGCTACACTATTCGAACCAACACTTTAGTTCGAATCAACACAACACACAATTCCGAGCTTGCACTCAAGTCGGATTACACACAAGAATTAAGATTAGGGCTGTCCAAAAAACTCGACGCTCGAAACTCGTTTATAATTCGCTCGAAAAATACTCGAAAATTCGCTCGCTCGATTATCGCTCGGTTGTAACCGAGCCGATCGGCTCGGTTCGGTTTATAAACGAGCCGAGCAACGAGCATAGGTCCGCTCGTTCGTCGCTCGCTTGAATTATTTTTAAGCTTATTATTTTATATATATAGTAATAGCTATTATACTAATATATGCATATTTTTACAATAAGCATGTACAAATTTACAATAAACAAATACTATAAAATAATCTTTAATCTTTTCTACCTTATCTTTAAAAAATCTTCTACCAGCCTTCCATCCATCTCCAATCTTTTCTACCTTATCTTTAAAAAAATCTTCCACCATCCATTGACGTTTCCACACAGTCCACAAACTTTGGTATGATTTTTTGTTTTTCTTTCATTTGTTATGCAGCGCAAGATTACATTGGTTCCATTTGTTTTGTAGATTATTTAATATTATTTAATTATATTATGTGATTATTTGTTCTGCTTTCCATTTGTTTTGTAGATTATTTATGTTGATGCAAATAATGTTTCTAAAAACGTTATTTATATCTTTCGATTATTTCACGTTTTGAGGATGACAAAATGTGAAATCACGTTACGTTAAAATTAACGTAAACATGTTTTTAATCGGAAGATCCCGTTTCTACGCAAATCACTCTTAGACAAATTTACAAACTTGACAAATGATCAAAGAAGTAAATTTTGGTTTTGAGAGCTCACATTTTTAATGGGACAAAACATTTTTTTAAAAATACACATGACAAATTATTTTTGAATTATTAAGAAATGTTTTAATGGAAAAATAAGTTTGAAAATCACAACAACTATTTCCCCCCCCAAAATCAGCTCCAACCTTCCCCAAATAAGTTTTCACCAAAAAAAGACAAAATTTGGAGCGTCCTAGTCTAGGACGGCTCCACGGTTCCACTAAATTTAGTGGAGCCGTGACATGTTTAGTGGAGCCGTCCGTACTATTTTTTCTGTAACGTTCAGATTTTCTTTGCCTATAAATACCAACCCCTTTCACAGATTTTAGGCATCCTTACACACACAAAACTTTCTGAGTTGAATACTCTCTTCACACTTTCTTTCTTAGATCATTTAGGTTAGTTTTTTCTTTTGTTCAAGAGTGATCCAATCATCCTCCAAGTGATCCTCTTCATTAGCAAGAGAAGAACACAAGTATCCAAGTTGATACAAGGTGTTATCATCCCTCTTCATTAGCAAGAGAAGAACACAAGTATCCAAGTTGATACAAGGTGTTATCATTCCTCTTCATTAGCAAGAGAAGAACTCAAGGTATTCAAGAAGATACAAGAGTTGTAGTTGTTAGGTTTTGTAACACTTGTTACATCCTTGTTGTATCTTAGCATACATCAAGATTATCTTTCTTTTGTGAGAGTGTGAGTGAAGATCATTGTGATCTTAAGAGATAGTGAAGATCTCTTAAAGCCATTGGGCTTGTGTGTGAGTGATCAAAGGATCTAGAGTAGTTAGATTAAGTAGAGTGAAGTGAGAGTTGATATTTGTGATCGTGTTGAGATCGTGGTGATCTCTTGTAGCCATTAGGGCTTGTGTGATTGGTCACGTGGACCTTGGTAGATTGGTGCTAGCTAAGATTAGCACTCGACATTTAGCTTAGTGTCGGTAATAGGATAAGCGACGTGTACGGTTTTCTCCGCCTGAAGGGAGGTTGTTGACATAGTGCTTGAAACTCTCGAGTGTGGTACTCGGGGAGTGGAGTAGGGCGAAGAAGAGCTTCGTAGCCGAAACACTATAAATCCTCTTTCTCGGTTTGATCTTTCCAACTCTACTCTTTACTTTCATTATTTTGTATTAGTTAGTTTAGTGTGTAGTTCATATTGGTGTTGATTGATTACACATAGAGTTCGAATCAAAGTTTCCAATAGCCAACTTTTAAAACAAGATTTTTAAAAGAACTTTAAACCGGTAAACTATTCAACCCCCCTTCTAGTTTCCCACAATTGGTATCAGGAGCCACGTCAGTCAGGATTTTAAAGTATATTGTATTTTAAAACTTGAATCGATCAATGGATTCCGACAAAAATCTAGAAGGGCAATCTATGCAAAGACCACCACTTTTCGAAACCGATTGTTTTATTTATTGGAAAACAAGATTCGAAACGTATGTGAAATCAAAAGACATTGATCTTTGGCATGTTATTACCGAGGGTGACTTTCAACCTATTCAAATAAATCCGGAAACTAAAAAGGATGAAATAGTTTCTTATGATAAACAAAGTGATGAACTTAAAAGGAAATTAGCCAAAAATAATGAGGCTAAAATGATGATTTATAATGCTTTGCCTAAAAAGGAATTTGAAAGAATTTTCAAGTGTAATACGGCAAAAGATATTTGGAAAACTTTGTTAGTCACTCACCAAGGTAATAACCAAGTCAAAGAGAACAAGATAGATCTTCTTGTTCAACAATATGAACAATTTTCCATTACGGAAGATGAGTCAATAGATAATGCTTTTGCTAGATTCAATACTATTATTACTAGTCTTAAAGCTCTTGATGAAGGTTACTCTAGCAAGAATTATGTTAGGAAGTTTCTTAGGGCTCTACATCCTAAATGGAGAGCAAAGGTTACCGCCATAGAAGAGTCAAAGGACTTGGCGATGTTGTCACTCGATGAACTTATAGGAAACTTGAAAGTTCACGAGATGATAATCAAGAAGGACTCCGACATAGTCAAAGGAAAAAGCGAGAGAATTAGATCTCTAGCATTGAAAGCCAAGAAGGAGTCTAGTGATGAGGAATGCTCAAGTTTCGATAGTGAAGATGAGGAATATGCATTAGCGGTTAGGGACTTTAAAAAGTTCTTTAGGAGAAGAGGTAGGTTCGTTAGGCAACCTCGTGATGAGAAGAAGACATCACAAAAGAACCATGTTGAAAAGAAAGGGACAAGTGATAGGAAATGATTTAGGTGCGGAGATCCTAATCACCTCATAGGAGAGTGTCCCAAACCACCGAAATTCAACAACCAACGAGCTCTCATAGGAGGCTCCTGGAGTGATAGCGGTGATGATGAAGAAAAGAAGCCCAAGGACGAAACATGTCTA
Source organism: Artemisia tridentata subsp. tridentata (assembly GCA_021014915.2). NCBI lineage: Eukaryota > Viridiplantae > Streptophyta > Magnoliopsida > Asterales > Asteraceae > Artemisia > Artemisia tridentata. The sequence continues at coordinate 419,357,724 of CP139507.1, read as the reverse complement.
ATGGCTTATACTTCAAATGAGGTACGTTACGACTACCCTGATTTTATAGATGACAACTCGTCAATAGATGATAACATACTAAATGACGAACATAATAATCTATGCAAAATTGTTTCAAAAATGCTAAGTAGAAACAAATCACTAAAATCAAAATTGCATGAACTTGAAGTAGAAATTTTAGGACTAAAGGAACAAGTCAAAGGACTTGAAACAAATAAAGAATTAGACATAGATTGTGAGTCATGCATAAATCTTCAAGCAGAAAATGAGAAACTCAAGGAATATGCAATTAGAATCACTAGGTTCAAAAAGGAAACAGAAAATGCTTCGACAGATAAAACAAATCAAGTAAAATATGTCAAACCCACGAATTCTGTCAAATCCCCAGACGGCACCACTAAAGGTACCAACGGTACCATTAAACCTAACGGAACCGTGGTACCGTCTAACACTAGAGACAGAACTGAGTCTAATTTCAAAAACAAATCAGGTCCTAAACCAACTCACATAATTGTAAATGGTACAAAGGTCTCTATTGCTAGTATAGAGGAAGTCAAAAAAATTTACAAACCTATGTCAAACCCCAGACCTGGATTTGTAAAAACCAATAGGTCTAAGACTCCTCCACCTAGAAAAACAAGCACTCCCAACCTCGGTCAAGAACTCCTCTACCGAGACGTAACTCTAGAAGACAAAGTTTTCCAAGTAACTATCCCGTAACTTGGAATGACTGTCAACTACAAAGTTACTTGCCATGGGAAATTTGCCCTCCGTTCCAACATCCTAACCACATGCAAGTAATGCATGGGATGTTTAATGCTAACCACTTTGGACCCATGAGATATTGGGGACCAAATGTTTAAATGTTTGTCTTTTGCAATAGATATGCTTGGGAATTGACTTGGAGCCTGACGAATGGGTTAAGGATAGTGGATGCACTATCCATATGACGGGTAACCGAAGTTTATTCTCATCATACAAGGCATACAACGGAGGTAATGTCACTTTCGGTAGCATACTTAAAGGAAACATTATAGGCAAAGGTACGATCACTCAAAACTCCCTCACTATTAGAAATGTTGAGCATGTAGATAACTTAGGATTTAATTTGCTTAGCATTAGTCAAATGGTAGATAATAAATGTAGAGTTATATTCTCTGAAGAGGGTAGTGAGATAATTAAGGATGGTAAAACCATAGGCAAAGGAGTTAGGAGAAATGGCTTATTTGTTATGAAAATAGGAAATAAGCCACAGGATAGGATATGCTTAGCAACCATAGATGATAATTCAACTCTATGGCATAGGAGGTTAGGTCACGCCAATATGCGTTTGATACAATCATTAGCATCTAAGGAATTAGTTAGAAACCTACCTAAGATTAAGTTCGACAAACACTTTTGTGACGCTTGTAAAGTTGGAAAACAAGCTTATTCAAGTCACAAAGCTAAGAATATGGTCTCGACCTCTAGATGCCTAGAACTCCTTCACATGGACTTATTCGGTCCATCCGCCGTACGGAGCTACAGAGGAAATTACTACACCTTAGTAATAGTTGATGACTATTCTCGGTATACTTGGACTAGATTTCTTAAGAATAAGACTCAAGCTTTTGAGGAATTTGAAATCTTTAGTAGGAAAGTCCAAAACCAACTAGGATGTACAATAGTCTCTATTAGGACGGATCATGGTCGGGAATTTGATAATGAAATGCAATTTGGAGTATATTGTGATGCTAATGGTATTACTCACAATTTCTTGGCTCCACGCACTCCACAATCAAATGGGGTAGTAGAGCGGAAAAATCGTACTCTACAAGAGATGAGTAGAACGATGTTGAATGAACAATCAATTCCGCAAAAGTTTTGGTGTAATGCGGTGGACACCTCAACTTATACTCTTAATAGGATTCTAATTAGACCTATCCTAGGAAAAACCCCATATGAAATCATGAAAGGTAGAAAACCTACTCTTGATTACTTTAGAGTGTTTGGAAGCAAGTGCTTCGTACTAAACACTAAAGATTACCTCACCAAGTTTGACCCAAAGTCTTACGAAGGTATCTTCCTAGGTTACTCCCAAAATAGTAAAGCCTATGTAGTCCTAAATAGAGAAACCATGAAAGTCGAAGAATCACTCAACGTGACATTCGATGAAAGTCCTCCACAAACTAAGACATCACCCTTGGTGGATGATGACTTAGATGAGGACGAAGCCATTAAGGTTAATGGCAAGAAAACCCTAGAAGATGACATTGAGGATGAAATAGTTGAAGTTGATGAAATTGTCAACATTAAGGAATCCAAAAACCATCCTATTGAAAATGTCATAGGTAATCTAAACCAAAGAACCCTTAGGTCACAAGCACAAAACAAAAGTAATTTCTTTTGTTTCATATCAACCGTAGAACCTAAGAATGTAGGTGAAGCTATTAAGGATGAAAGTTGGATACTTGCCATGCAAGAAGAACTTAATCAATTCACCGCAAACCAAGTTTGGGATTTAGTACCTCTTCCTAAGAATCAAACAATTATAGGAACTAAGTGGGTGTTTAGGAATAAACTCGACGAAAATGGAGTTGTAGTTAGGAATAAGGCAAGTTTGGTTGCACAAGGCTATAACCAACAAGAGGGAATAGATTATGATGAAACCTATGCACCCGTAGGTAGATTAGAATCAATTAGAATACTCCTTGCCTATGCTTGTGCCTTAGACTTTAAACTATACCAAATGGACGTGAAGAGTGCGTTCCTTAATGGTTATATCAACGAGGAGGTGTATGTTGCACAACCTCCGGGATTCGTTGATTTCGAATATCCGAATCATGTTTACAAGCTCAAGAAAGCACTCTATGGTCTTAAACAAGCTCCTAAAGCTTGGTATGATAGACTGGAAGCTTTCTTGATTGAACATGAATATACCATGGGAAAGGTTGATAACACACTCTTCACAAAGAAAAGATAATCACATCTCATCATTGTTCAAATATATGTCGACGACATTATATTCGGATCAACTTGTCCAGAGATGTGCGATGATTTCTCTAAGATCATGCATGACGAGTTTGAGATGAGCATGATGGGTGAATTGAACTTCTTCCTTGGTTTATAAATTAAACAAATGGAAGATGGTATCTTCTTTAATCAAGCTAAGTATAGTAAAGAAATGCTTAAGAAGTTTAGTTTAGAAGAGTCTAAGCCCATGAAAACCCCCATGTCCACAGAAATAAAACTCACGAAAGATGAAGAAGGTGAGTCCGTGGATAACACTAAGTATAGAGGTATGATAGGAAGTTTACTATACCTCACGACAAGTAGGCCCGACATCATGTTTAGTGTCTGCCTTTGTGCTCGCTTCCAAGAGGATCCCAAAACCTCTCACCTTGAAGCAGTTAAGCGTATCTTCCGATACATTAAAGGCACTATACACTTGGGATTATTCTATCCCAAGGGGACCGGTGTAGAAACTGTTGTCTATGCCAACTCTGATCATGCGGGAGATTATGTGGATCGAAAGAGTACGAGTGGCGTTTGTACCTTCATGGGTTGTTGCTTAACTTCTTGGTTCTCCAAGAAATAAACGGCTCTTGCTATCTCCACAACCGAAGCCGAGTACGTAAGCGCCGGAAAGGCATGTCAACAAGCACTATGGATGAAACAAGCTCTTATAGACTATGAAATCCATTTAGATGACGTCCCCATTATGTGTGATAATAAAGGTGTTATTGACTTGAGCAAAAACCCCATTCAACACTCCCGTACTAAACATATCGAAATTCGCCACCACTTCCTTCGTGATAATGTTCAGAAAGGAAATATTTCTATTGAGAAAGTTCCTTCTCAGGACAATATCGCAGACATCCTTACCAAACCTCTCAAACGAGAATCCTTCAACTACCTTCGTCTAGGTCTAGGAATGATGGAACATGTTCCATAAACCTCATGACTCTTGAAGTCATCTCGTGTGTCTCGTTAAGTCTAGTTTAGGTTCCCTAGTCAAAGGAATTTATTAGGTATAAATTCTTTCCTCGTGTCATAGAGTCTCACTAAAACATCGAGACTTATTCGTCAAACATCAAAATGGGACAGAAAACCATCCCTGCAGATACATGGCTCCACTAAATGTGACACGACACCGTTAAATTTAACGGTACCGTGGAACCGTGCATCTGGAACATTCCGTATTTCAGTTCCCTTTTTCCACACCACTCATTCCAAACCCTCATAACCTCAGCAACTGTTGTCATAACTTAACCTCACACCCAACACTTAATTACACCCCTTCAAGATCATATTCAAGACATTGAGTTTCAAGATCCTCAATCATTCTCACCCTTTTCAACAAAAATTGTAAGTCATCTTACTCCAAACTTTTTTAATTTTGGGTCTAGGGTTTATGCATTGATGAAAATTGAATTGGGGTGTTTCAATCTTTTTCTAGGAAATTTTCAATTAGAAGTCATCAACACCAAAACATTTCAAAATCTTTGGTACCAAAACATTGAGGTTACCAAAACACCCCAATTCCATCATTTTCAAAATCTCACGAAACTAGGACCATGAAATTGTTCTTTTCATGCATTGTTGATGCAAACTAAAAACATTTTCTCATGCATACAAGATCTCACAAATCATGATCGAACTACATAATCAATATGTATTCTTCGACTTATTTGCTTGAGCAAAAGTAAAATTAGGAGTGTTTGGGTAATCTCATTATTTTCTTTTAAGTCGAGATTGCCGCACCTCTACATAGTTTGCATATAGGCACACACTAGGCATGTGCATATAATGCAACTATTCTTCATACTAATTTTTCCTAAAACACTTTTATAGGAAACAAAAATGTCTCATGAATATGATTTTGATCATCTCCTAACCGACACCTACACACCCCAAATATCACAAGAACCCACAACTCCCGGTAACCACATTCGTGCCTATGTCAATCTTGAAACCCGTCGGTTTCATGAAGGCTGTGTCATTGATCCATCCCTTGTTTACCATCGGGACATCAACACTTCTTTTAGAGCTATAGGATTCGATTGCTTACTCCACATAAACGAGCACATTTGTCCTCGCTTTATGTTGGAATTCTTCCGACAAGTTGAACTCGTACGTAACAAGGATCAATCCTTGTCTCTTTGGTTTTGGGTCAGAAATTTCAAATTTGTCCTAACCCTTGAGCAATTTGCTCAAATCCTTCAAATCCCCAATCATGGGCAATGTGCCTATACTGAGGATTGGTGTCTTGAGTCCCTCTTCAACTATCGTGAAGAGGATAGTCCATATTGTTCCTACATACCCTCTCCCACCGAACTAACCAAAATCATCCGTACTCATAAGTACTCCTCTTATCCTAATCCAACGAAAATTCGTTTGGAAGAGGTGCGTCATGAACTACTTTCTTGGGCAGTCATCCTGCGAGAAAATGTTCTAAGTCTAACAGGAAATCGTGAGCAACTCCCGGCGTGTTGTGCTCATATGATCTACTGTCTCCTTACCCAACAACCATACAATCTCGCTTACTTCTTCGCTAAGCGAATTGTACATCTCAAGGGTAACAAGAATAAATTAATACCCTATGGGATGTTCCTAACCCGCCTCTATCACCACTTCATGAACCTACACCCTTACCTTCATGGTCCTCAATACTCACTTTTCACACCAGTCATGAAACCCATAACCGAGTCATACGTGTCAACCATTCTCATTTCCGAATCCTCCACCCACTATGCACCCTTTGATGATCCAAATCATGAGAATGAGATAAATGCTCAAGACGGGAGTATAACAAGAATGGGAGAAGGCTCAAGTCATAAGTAGTTATGAAGAGATTTATATCTCCTACTAGGGATTATTCTTAATAGACTATATTAGGAATTAATACTCTAATTTTCTTGCATGCTTAGTACTAAATCTATCACCATGCATGAATGATCTATGTGATATTTGGATGTTAGTTTATCTTGTCCTTTATGCTTGCGTGCTTATGATTATCTTGGAAAATTGCTTGATAATCTTTATGTGCTAGATGTAGCATTTTAGGGGACATATTAGGAAAACAAATACTTAGTGAGTTGAGGCATTATCATTTCCAGGAACTAGTTCCCCTAGAAAACATCCCCCTAGCTGCCCAGAACTAGCCTCAACAGAAATTTTCATGGCAATAGTGTCACGGTACCACTAAATAGGGACGGTACCGTTAAATTTAACGGTACCGTGGGTCATTTAGAGGAACCGTGTCCCTGTTTGACGGATTTTTACTGTTCCTCCTAGAATCCCTGCAACCCTAACCTCAAACCTGCAAATTTTGCAACCTCACACACACCCTAAGATTCCCTTACTACACCATAGGACACTCCCATCAACTTTAATTCAAATTTCACCCAACTTGCCTATTTAAGGCCTCACCCTTGCAAGCTTATCTTGCACTTCACCTTCAAACCTCTCATCACACAAACACCATGTCTTCCACACAAGAATCCACCTCTCACATCTCCAAGAAACCTAGAATAACCGTGAAACCACCCTCAAAACCACTCTTTGTGGATCTCACAAAAGATGATGAAGCTATGACACCACCTTCCCAAGCCACTCCTTACTCACCATCACCACCTAATGCACCCTCTAAAACATCCTCTTCCTACACAACATCTTCATCATCCTTCAACACAACATCATCCATGGAGTACACACTATCCCCCATAACTCCATTGGACTATGCTATGCCAACTCCATCCCCAACAAACTCACCACCACCACCTTCTCCTATCATGGCACAACCCATCCAACCCCATCCCTTTGACTTACATAGGGCTAATTGCCTATGCTGTCTCCATAAACGTAATCTCATCTTCTTCTTAAGAGACGAGATTCATTTCATGTTCTCTTTTATAGAACATCTCTTAACACCACCACCACCCCAAATGATGCCACAATCTCCACCACCTCCTAACCCAAACAACTAAACATGCCCTTGTTTAGTTTCTCACCAATAAACCTTTAGGACCCTTCTTGGAAATGAAGCTTGCCTTTAGTCATTAGGGATTTAGGTTTCCTAGTGTCTCTTTTATGCTTCTTATGTAGTCATACCTATGTATGACATTTGCTTTTATGAATGAATGCTTTCATTTTATGTGGATGCTTAGCTACTTAGTCATTCATTTTGTGGTTGGATATTTGTCTTAGGTGCTTGATGCGTGGTTTTGCGACCTTACAACAGGTTTTACCTCTCGAGGGATCTCAAGAGGCTTGCAATCCCCACCAGGCAGTGTACCTGACCGATGTAGTATAGTGTAGTGGCAAGTACCGGGGGATTGATCGTTCTCTAGGGGAATAGTGTCGTTAGGATTGAAAAACTACTCTAATAAGTCTAAGGGTGAGGGAAGATTCTTTTTGTATTTTTTTATATTTTTATAAAAGCAAGTAAAATCTCGGGTTTGAAGGAGTGGGCGGAATTAGTTGCTAGTCAACTAACCCAAATAACTACAATTGCAGATAAAATAAAATAACTGAAAATAAAAAGGTTGTGGAACTTATATGGAGAGAAATGTGTTTACTTAGATTTCCTTACTCCCTAACTATCTTTTACCGGTTGATTAGTGTGTATTAATTGCGTGGATGACGGGTGTATTCCTTAATACCAATCGTGGGGTGGCATACGTACTTCCCCAACTCTATAAGCTCCTACTTCACTCCTATGTCGAGCCGGCTAAGAAGCTCCTAACATGGGATCACTAGAATTCGCTCATGCATTAAATACAACCATAAAAACCTTAGTACGCATTGGTTCATGTTTCTTAAGACGTTCAAGCAAGTTACCGTATAGGAGGTTAGCCAGTTTTCTTAAGCCTAACATCGATAAACAATCATCCAATACAATTAATAACACATCAACAACCAATAATCAATAGTTAGGTTTCATTAGATCTAAGCAAACACAAGATAAATCTAGCCTAGCATGTTAAATAAAAGACAAGAACAAGATATAATCAAACAACACATAGACATATTGAATGATTAATTGATTACTTATCTTCAATTGAACATGGGAGATCCAAGGGTATAAAACCCTTAAAAATGGCAGAAAAATCGTCTTAGGGTTTCTCCTCACAAAGTTGCACACTAATGACTAAAAATTATGAGAATATATATAGAAAATCAGATCTGACGGCGTCACGTTATAGAGCTGACGCCGTCACCTCGCCGCGGTTAGGGTTTCTTGATGGCCTTCTTGACGCCGTCCCCTTTTAATCATCCAAAATCCTCTCTGGCTTATCAAGGGTTGACGGCGTCACACTGGGGCTTGACGCCGTCACAGGTACTATTCCAGCAGATTTTGAGACTTTGTCGTTTTCTTCACTTTTATGCTCCAAAAACGTCCAAAATGCTTCCTTTTCCAGATTTCTTCTCCAAAGTACCTAAAATGACAAAAGGAACGATTTAGGGCAATATTTGATCAAATAAATACGATTTAGGGCTTAAATGACCCCCTAAAAGCGGTACACTTTTCGCTTCATCAAATACCCTTACACTTGAGATTTGCTTGTCCTCAAGCAAATGCGCTTTTATTCTAATCAAAATACAAGTTAGGGGTCATTTAACGCTAATATAAAAGTAATTACAACAAATAGTCGTTCCACTTTAATCATAATAAGCACGGAGATTACAAACTAGCACCTCACAAGTAGTGTTTAGATACTCACATCTCTCAGGTGTCGTAAAAGTATATCTCATAAATGAAAATGAATAATATCTCTCACTACCTGTCATAGCAAATAGATTACCATAGGCTTGGGAAAGGATCAAAAACCTCCTCCACTAGGCGTAAGCACCTAAGATAAACTATCAAAGAGGGCTTTTAAATGGGTTATAACGTTAGGTGTAGGGGTATGATAAACACGGTTTTGTTGGATAAAGGATATTTTACTGGTGGCGAGTTAAAGATCTTGATTAATTACATGTACAATATGGCGTTGCTAAGCCAAGACTAGACTCGACTTAAGCTAATGAAAAAAATAACAAAAAGATAAAATAAACATAAAATGAAACGGGATGGTAGTCCGTATGTTTTTTTTTTTTTTTTTTTTTTTTTTTTTTTTGCATACACTCTTGCCCTACACAAAAATAATACATCGTAGGGGGGTTGTATCCCCCTACACTTGAACTTTTACATAACTTTACAATTAACTATTCTAATGACTCGAATTAAGATAATCGAAACACTTGGAGTACTTTTAAAATATTTAGCACATATGGGGGTAATAATGTTGTTCTTCCCTATTACTCCATTACACTAGTACTTTACCCATGAGTCCCAATCGTCCCAAAACAATATGTACAAGGATATGACTCGACTTAGCAACCATGTAATCAATTAGATAATTAACTTGGGGTTTAAACAAATGTTGTCACAATAATGCACTAAAAATGAGTGCATACAAGGTAGGCTAAGGCGATTTGGGTGTACATTTAAGTGGGGTGTAAACAAATTCTTCCTTTAAGTAAAATGCTTAAAGTTAGAAACGAAAAGATAGGCTCTGAGGGGTGTACTAGAGGTATCGTGTACTAAAAATGAGTACAACGCAAAGGGTGTGGGAGAATTACTTGACCAATGTAGCCAATGTAATTATAACAAAAACACGGGTGTAAAACAATGGGTTAATCCTAATGCCTCTTATCATGTAGTAAATCTAACTACACGAATGTAGTCTCACTTGTGGCCTCGGAATGGTCCTAACGCAAGTTCTAGAATCTAAGTGCTACCGGTACACACATCATAGCATAAATGCTTTTCCTACCAATTCTAGGGGCGAACCTCACATATTTGGGGGTGGAAATTTTTTTTAGTGGTACGGTTTTGTGCTAGTCATATAACTCCTATCCGTGAGACGCTCCTTAAGACCAAAGTTTCACTCCTATATGTTGTAAAAAAATTTAAATTTGGCACTAAAATTGCCTTAACAGGTATTTCTCTCAGTTTTATTACACATCTACCATTAAACAAACGAAAAATCAAGCGTAATAGCATTCTCTAAGGTATCATACTTTACCCCCCCCCCTTACACTTAAGATGAACATTGTCCCCAATGTTCAAATAACAAGATGTAAAAGTAAATAAGGTAAAAGAATGAAATCAAATACTCCCCTGATTCGCTCGGTGGATAAAGAGGTAACATGGTTAGATCTTCTTCCAAGGTAATGTTGAAGCTTCAAGATTAAAGCAGCGCCAAAAGCTAGATTCCACATACATCTCCTTGTCCAAAATAACCTGTTAAACCTAAGAAAACAAACACGAAAACCTGCATAACATCGGCGGGATAAATCTGTATAAGGATATAATGCTTGTGGAATGATTATTTTGCAGATTCCTGGAGTTTATAAGTTAGAGATTTAATAAAAACTTTTTATGATTCCGGTAGAAAAACAAAACTTTCAAAAATTTCAGAAAATTAAAACCTGACGCCGTCAGGTTGTAAGGCCTGACGCCGTGAGAAATGATCTGACAGAATTCTCATGTTAAGTTTCCGGAAAATTTTTGGAAAAACCTATACCTTACTTCCTGGAAATCCTGCAAAATATCATTATGACTCGATACAAGCATTTGACTCAAACAATTACTAATATGTATGTTAATTTAATATTGTTATGATTCATGTTCATTTGTTCTAATAAACCGATTTGGATTTCCCTTACACTTATCTTTTGCAAAATACCTTTATATGTAGTTAAGACGAAGTTAAAAACAAGATAAAGCATTTTCACAATTTAGTTTTGAACATGAATCAATAATAATAAAAATTAAACATACATACGGAAGCAAATAAAATCAAACAAACAAATAAATAAACACACAAAGCAAATAAAGCTTGGGTTGCCTCCCAAGAAGCGGTTTTCTTTATTAACGAGTCTTGTAGCTAGACTCAAAGTCACCGTACATTACGTGACTTCTGCATCAAAAGTTATGTCTTCCTCATTGATCATTTCATTACCATTCTCTTGATAATGCTTGACTCGTTGTATATTCACAGTGAATTCTCTATCCTCGTCGTCAATCAACACAACGGCTCCGGTTTTAGAGGAGCTCCTTACGGTAAAAGGTCCATACCATCTAGATTTAAGTTTTCCAGGAAATAGCCTTAAGCGAGAATTATATAATAAGACCTTGTCTCCTTCTGAAAACTCCTTGGGTCTCTTAATCCGTTGGTCATGCCATCTTTTTGCCCTTTCTTTGTATGTAATGGAAGATTCATAAGCCTCTAATCTCAATTCAACGAGCTCTTGGAGCTGTAAGAATCTATTTGTTCCCGCAACTGTATAATCCAAATTACAAGCCTTAAGTGCCCAATATGCCTTGTGTTCCAGTTCTACTGGAAGGTGGCATGCCTTGCCATAGACCATACGGAACGGGGTTGTCCCGATTGGTGTCTTGTAAGCGGTTCGAAATGCCCACAAAGCTTCATCGAGCTTAAAAGACCAATCTTTTCTGTTTTAATTGACCGTTTTCTCTAATATTCTCTTTATGGCTCTATTAGTGTTTTCGACTTGACCGTTGGTTTGAGGATGGTAAGCGGTGGAGAATCGGTGAGAGACTCCATATCTTTTCATAACTTTCTCCATTTGCGAATTGCAAAAATGGGTTCCCCTGTCACTAATAAGAGCTTTTGGAATTCCGAACCTAGCGAACAATTTTTTTAAGAAATGAATTACTACCCTTGCGTCGTTAGTCCTAAGGGCTTGTGCTTCCACCCATTTCAAAACATAATCAATGGCCACTAAGATGTATTCATTCCCTCCTGAAGATGGGAAGGGTCCCATGAAATCAATTCCCCAAACATCAAAAACCTCGCAAACTTGTATATAATTCTGCGGGGCTTCATCCCTCCTAGAGATATTCCCAGCTCTTTGACACGCGTCATAAGTCTGTATCATTCCCTTCACATCACGAAATATTGTAGGCCAATAGAATCCTGCGTCGAAGACCTTTCGCGCAGTAGTGTTCATTCCGTGATGCCCTCCAGATGGACCTGCATGACACTCTTTCATAATTCTGATAGCCTCCTTTTCTGAAACACAACGCCTGATTACATGATCCGGACATCTTCGGAATAAGAAAGGTTCATCCCAAAAGTAGTACTTTAATTGATTGAAGAACCTCTTTTTTTCATGCTTGCTCATATGCTCAGGAATGACTCTACTTGCCAATTAGTTAGCATAATCCGCATACCATGGTTCAGAATCATTTATTGACATGAGCTGCTCTTCAGGAAATGACTCCCGAATCTCACTCTTGTCAGATTCAGCGAGGCTGGGGTTTTCGAGACGAGAGAGATGATCAGCCGCAAGATTCTCTGCTCCTTTCTTATCACGAATCTCTACATCGAACTCTTGCAATAGTAAGATCCAACGAATTAACCGCGGTTTAGCATCCTGTTTAGTGAAAAGATATCGAATAGCTGAATGGTCCGTAAAAACAACCGTTTTAGAAAGGACAAGATACTGGCGAAACTTATCAAAAGCAAATACCACAGCTAGTAATTCCTTTTCAGTGGTAGTGTAGTTTTCTTGAGCAGGATTCATGGTTTTGCTAGCGTAGTATATTGGCTGAAAGTGTTTGTTAAGCCTTTGGCCTAATACTGCTCCAACAGCATAATCGCTAGCATCGCACATGATTTCAAAGGGTATCTCCCAGTTAGGGGTGACCATAATTGGAGCTTGGGTGAGTTCCTGCTTCAATCGATCGAATGCATCCTTGCACTCTTGAGAGAAGTCGAACGGGGCATCCTTCATGAACAACTGAGTCATTGGTCTAGCTATCTTTGAGAAATCTTTAATGAATCTCCTATAGAAGCCAGCATGACCCAAGAAGCTACGGATTGCCTTGACAGTTGTTGGATAGGGAAGTTTGGATATAGCTTCAATTTTTGCCCGGTCTACTTCAATTCCACTTCCTGAAATTTTGTGCCCTAGCACAATCCCTTCTTTTACCATAAAGTGGCACTTTTCCCAGTTTAGTACCAAGTTAGTCTCCTCACAACGTTTGAGCATTTTCTCAAGGTTAGCAAGACAGCGATCAAAAGAGTTTCCAAAGACCGAAAAATCATCCATGAAGACCTCCATGCTGTCTTCCATTAACTCATGGAAGATTGCTGTCATCCAGTGCTGGAAAGTGGCGGGGGCGTTACATAGTCCAAAGGGCATTCGCTTGTAGGCGAAGGTGCCATAAGAGCATGTAAACGTAGTCTTTTCTTGGTCCTCAGGAGCGATGGGGATTTGGAAATACCCTGAGAACCCATCTAGGAAGCAGTAGTACTCATGCCCCGCTAACCTTTCCAACATTTGGTCGATAAATGGGAGAGGGAAATGATCCTTTCGGGTTGCATCATTCAACTTCCTATAATCGATGCACACACGCCATCCAGTTACTGTTCGTTGAGGCACTAACTCATCCTTATCGTTCTTAACCACCGTCATTCCTCCTTTTTTTGGTACAACCTGTACAGGACTTACCCATGGACTGTCTGAGATTGGGTAAATTAGCCTCGCATCTAGGAGCTTAACGACTTCCTTTTTTACGACTTCCTTTATGTTGGGGTTTACTCGCCTTTGAGGTTGCACGGTGGGTTTATAATCCTCCTCCATGAGGATTTTATGCGTACAAAAGGTTGAGTCAATCCCCTTGATGTCGGCTACACTCCATGCTATAACTCCTTTATATTTTTTTAAAACTCCTAAGAGTTTATCCTTTTGTTCACTTTTCAAAGAAGAGTTTATGATTATCGGAAGTTGATCTTTTCCTTGGACGAAAGCATATTCCATGTTGTTTGGGAGTTCCTTGAGTTCTAACGTGGGTGGCTCGATGATTGAAGGTTTAAGTTTGTTCTCGGGTTTACGAAGCTCAAGCTGTTCGATTTCTTGTCTGGGATAGAAGGAGACTGCGTTCACATCCATAGTCTTCTCCTCCTCTAAGATGGGTAAGAAAGCTTCATCTCGCAACCAACCAGCTTCCACCTGTTCATCTATACAATTGTCAATCTCGTCGGATAGTTCATTGATTTCTCCGATGAAATACAGCTGATTAGCTGTTTCGAGAGAAAGATTCATTGTGTCCTTGATGTCGAAGGTTAAGCTATCGGTCCCCACTCGTAAGGTTAGTTTGCCGTCATGAACATCAATAACAGCGCGGGCAGTTGCAAGGAATGGCCTCCCCAGAATGATGGGCACTAGGTCATCTTCTTCCATCTCTAAGATGACGAAGTCAACTGGAAATTTGAACTTCCCTACCTTAACCATCACATTCTCACATATTCCTAAGGGGTATTTGACTGATCTATCGGCTAGTTGGATGTTCATACGGGTTGGTTTCAATCCAGAATACCCTAATTTGAGGAACATGGAATGCGGCATAAGATTGATACTTGCTCCTAAGTCGGCTAAAGCATTCTTGACTGAAAGAGATCCTATTAAACAGGGCAAGGTGAAACTACCTGGATCGTCCACCTTCTTTGGCAGCCCTCGTTGAGTCACCACAGAACATTCTTCTCCTAAGGTTACAAGACCCTCGAGCCTTTTTCTGTTGGTTAGCAGCTTCTTGAAGTATGTACTATATTTGGGCATATGGTAACATGCATCAAGAAGGGGTATGGTGACGACCGAATCCTTCAAATATGACAAGAATCTTTTATTATCATTTTCGACCTTTTGATTCTTGAGGCGGGACGGGTATGGGACTTTAGTGGGCTGTTTGGTTGGAATAGGTGGAGAGGGAGTTTCCGGAGGGGTTTGCTCGGGATTTCCATCGTTCACATTACCTTCCTCCTCATGAGGGGTGTCGGGTTCCATGACGTTAGATTGTTGAGCTGGGTAAGGTGGATCCTTAGTAGTTGTTCCAGCACGAGTGGTGATGGCGAGTAAGGGATCTCTTTGATTTGTTTGAGGTTTGCCAAGGCCGTCGAGAGTGGCGTTGAGTTCTGCGAATTTGGCCCTCAGGTCGTTTTGTTGGCTATTGATGAGGTTGTCAAGACCTTTTAATTGCAGATTCTTTTCAAGCGTGAAATGCCCAAGATCATCCTCAAAAGTGCTCCTAACCTTGTAGTCAGGATATTCTCCTCCTCCCTCTTCTCTCACAAGATTTCCCCAAGGGGTAAAATCATTGTTTTGGTAGAAAGTTAAGAGCGAAGGATCATCGAAGATGTCGTGGCTTGACAAGCATACTTGTCCGGTGGTGGTATCATCCCCGCATTCCTCCACTTCATGCGGGCCACCACATTGGTCACAGATCAAGTATGGGTTTGATAACCGTTTAGTTGGTTGTGACTTGTCTAGATAAGATACCTGATCATTCAATCTACTCAACCGGCTAGCAAAAGGAGGCTCTTTCATGATCTTGGAAACGCTCATGATCGAATCGGGTTCATCCCAGGTATCGTCTTGATCATTTGCGTATTCCTCAATTCTATTCCATCCTTCCTCAGCGCTTAGTTTGGCTATTTTTCCTTTCACCGAATTATTAATGCCAAATTGGTCGCTTTTAGGGACACTGTCATAAAAGATTTGGACAAGAAGCTAGAGTTCAATGCCATGATGAGGGACTCGTCTAATTAGATCTTTGAATCTGATCCAGGATTCGTGAATGGGTTCAGCTGGTCCAACATGGAAGCGGAAGATTTCGTCTCTTAACGTTGAAGTTCTTCCTATGGGAAAGAATTTCTCATAGAATTTTGAGATAAGCTGTTCCCATGTGAAGATGGACTCGGAGGGGAGTTTGTTATACCAATCTTTGGCTTTCTCATAAAGGGTGAAGGGAAATAATCGTAGCCGGGAGGTATCTCTAGTGGCTCCGTCCGTATGGAGGGTATCCACTATTTTCAGGAAGTCTTTGATGTGTTGGATTGGATCATCACTTTTCAATCCGTGAAACTTGCATACACTTTGGGCAAGCCAAACGTCGGTTGCACGCAAGACCCCATTCGTGTGTTCATTAGGAAAAACAATAGCATTGGAAAAACCGCGAGGGGTGGGAGAAGAGTAGTCCTTGAGGGATTTAGGGATTGGGTTTTCGGGAACCTCCATATCGTGATTGGTTTGAGGGCTAGGAGGTGTAGAGTGAGGATTGGATTCTTCCTCGGAGAGGGCATCATTAAAATTGATCGTGGATGGTTCGGCCGCTTGGTGGTGTTGCCTTAATTTACGCATTTCCCTTTCGGGTTCAGCATAGGGTGTGGCAAGAGTTTTGATCGAGCTACGGCTCCTAGTGATTCTAGGATTAGGGGGGTTATCATCCAAAATTAGGGAATATCCTCCTAAAGTGTGTGCTCTACGAGTTTGGTTTTGTCGTGGTGGTGGGTTGTTGGGATCAAGGATATTACCACTTTCCATGATGTCGGATGGTAATGGTTACGAACAAAGAAACGAAGAAAAAAGATAGACGAAAGAAAACCTAGAAAAATAAAATAAAAATCTCACTAGAAAGGAATCTAGTGAGTAGACCTATTAAAATAAAAATTCAACCTAAACAATAACTATTCCCCGGGCTGCAGCGCCAAAAACTTGATGCGTGGTTTTGCGACCTTACAACAGGTTTTACCTCTCGAGGGATCTCAAGAGGCTTGCAATCCCCACCAGGCAGTGTACCTGACCGATGTAGTATAGTGTAGTGGCAAGTACCGGGGGATTGATCGTTCTCTAGGGGAATAGTGTCGTTAGGATTGAAAAACTACTCTAATAGGTCTAAGGGTGAGGGAAGATTCTTTTTGTATTTTCTTATATTTTTATAAAGGCAAGTAAAATCTCGGGTTTGAAGGAGTGGGCGGAATTAGTTGCTAGTCAACTAACCCAAATAACTACAATTGCAGATAAAATAAAATAACTGAAAATAAAAAGGTTGTGGAACTTATATGAAGAGAAATGTGTTTACTTAGATTTCCTTACTCCCTAACTATCTTTTACCGGTTGATTAGTGTGTATTAATTACGTGGATGACGGGTGTATTCCTTAATACCAATCGTGGGGTGGCGTACGTACTTCCCCAACTCTACAAGCTCCTACTTCACTCCTATGTCGAGCCGGCTAAGAAGCTCCTAACATGGGATCACTAGAATTCGCTCATGCATTAAATACAACCATAAAAACCTTAGTACGCATTGGTTCATGTTTCTTAAGACGTTCAAGCAAGTTACCGTATAGGAGGTTAGCCAGTTTTCTTAAGCCTAACATCGATAAACAATCATCCAATACAATTAATAACACACCAACAACCAATAATCAATAGTTAGGTTTCATTAGATCTAAGCAAACACAAGATAAATCTAGCCTAGCATGTTAAATAAAAGACAAGAACAAGATATAATCAAACAACACATAGACATATTGAATGATTAATTGATTACTTATCTTCAATTGAACATGGGAGATCCAAGGGTATAAAACCCTTAAAAATGGCAGAAAAATCGTCTTAGGGTTTCTCCTCACAAAGTTGCACACTAATGACTAAAAATTATGAGAATATATATAGAAAATCAGATCTGACGGCGTCACGTTATAGAGCTGACGCCGTCACCTCGCCGCGGTTAGGGTTTCTTGATGGCCTTCTTGACGCCGTCCCCTTTTAATCATCCAAAATCCTCTCTGGCTTATCAAGGGTTGACGGCGTCACACTGGGGCTTGACGCTGTCAAAGGTACTATTCCAGCAGATTTTGAGACTTTGTCGTTTTCTTCACTTTTATGCTCCAAAAACGTCCAAAATGCTTCCTTTTCCAATTTTCTCCTCCAAAGTACCTAAAATGACAAAAGGAACGATTTAGGGCATTATTTGATCAAATAAATACGATTTAGGGCTTAAATGACCCCCTAAAAGCGGTACACTTTTCGCTTCATCAGTGCTACATGTTAGATATTGTATATATGTCATCTAACCTTGTTTTGTTGCACGAATCCTTGCTCGATTCCTTGGTATTCTCCAAATGAGGGGTAGTATACGTCAAGGGGGAGCTTTAGTCACCTTTTTGATTAGACAAAAAAGGGGAGAAATGGGAGTAAACTCATTAAAAACTTGTTAAAACTAATTTTAACTTAAAATGAGTTTATATTTTGTCATCATCAAAAAGGGGGAGATTGTTGATGCAAATAATGTTTCTAAAAACGTTATTTATATCTTTCGATTACTTCACGTTTTGAGGATGACAAAATGTGAAATCACGTTACGTTAAAATTAACGTAAACAAGTTTTTAATCGGAAGATCCCGTTTCTACGCAAATCACTCTTAGACAAATTTACAAACTTGACAAATGATCAAAGAAGTAAATTTTGGTTTTGAGAGCTCACATTGTTAATGGGACAAAACATTTTTTCAAAAATACACATGACAAATTATTTTTGAATTATTAAGAAATGTTTTAATGGAAAAATAAGTTTGAAAATCACAACAGCTATGTAGGATCGAGTACTTCGAGCTTGATTAAGCTTGGTTAAACGAGAACCTCTGTATGGTATACAAGTGTTTATGCGGAAACTAAACAACAAGTATAATAAAGAAGAAAAGACAATGATCCTCTATGGATCAGACTATGAACTAAGAATTATGTTATTGAATATTGTAATCGTCAAAAAGTATATCAAATATATGGACGGGATGTTTCTTTTATATCATAAGAAACCCTAACCCTAACCCGTCTTACAAGAAAATGTGTGAAGAGATAAAGATCAATCTCTTCTAAAAATAAATCTAACAAACTGTCTAAACATACGGATAACAAACAATAACTATCCGCAGCAATAAACACTATCGGCAGAAACAAAACAATACTATCGGCAGGAACCAACCGCAGCAGCAATGCAACACTATCGGCAGGAACCAGCTTCACTATCGGCAGCAATGAGAAATTCCTTATTTCTCATGAATCCCAACAATCCTCCCAGCACTCAACAATCCTCCCATCACTAAGAAACCCTTATTTCCCAGAGATCCTAACAATCCTCCCCTAATCTTGAGGTTGACTAGGTTAACCTGCAAGATTCCAATGTGATAGAGCTTTAACTGCTCAGGCTTGAGGACTGCGACTTAGCAGCAGCAATAAGTAGTAACCAGCAGCAACATCCATAACTTGCAAGATTCCAACCTCTATAGCATCCATCAGCAACTTCAATAGTTCAGCAGGAATAGGAAATCTTCTTCAAAACATGTATACTGGTCACCATGACAATCACTTGAACTTGGCTGCTACTATGACTAGATGTACATCAAATCACTTAAGTTTCATACTATTCTCATCACATCCAGGTGTGTTAACTCCTGTGAGAGGTGAATCATTGAAAATTAATGGATTTGATGTCTCTTTACCAATAGCCATCACTACTGGAGTAGCCAATGTTTAGGTGTGTTAGACCATGGTACATTGATAACCATCTGATTTATTAGCAAATCAGCAACTATAAACGGATTTGACTTGTCTTTACCTGTAGCTGTTTGCTCAGGACTAGCCAATTCTTAGGTTACAGCAAACCTTGGTGAATTGAATACCAAATATGGATACCAAGTGTCTTTACCACAAACCATACTTTTGTGGACTAGCCAATTCTTTGGATCCCATAAAGGGTTACATCCATGGTGAATTGAGAACCATTTTCAACTCTCAGAACTGAATCAGGGGTGAGTTGAAGTACCCTATAGCTTTGAGCAAGCTATTACAGCTATCAACGGATTTGATTATCACACCAGAGCCGTACCCTCATGGTGAGTCAACTCTTTCTTGTCTGCAAGACATGGTGAGTTGAGTACCATTTAAGGTGAAGGTGTAAACACCAACACTGTACCTGCAAGGTGTTGCTCAAAACCAACTTATTAGCACAAAATATACAATTTTTTTTTTTTTTTTTTTTTTTATTTTTTTTTTTTTTTTTTGAACTAAGAATAAGAAAGCAAAAACACACCAAAAGAAAAGAAAGAAAATAAGAAAAGTAACCAAAAGAAAGAAAGATAGAAAAATATACAACAACAACAACAAGAACAATCCTCCCCTTAAGCTTCATCCTCCCCTTAAGCTGCAATCCTCCCCTTAAGCTGATGAACCTTTAGCTGCTAGTTGATCTTTGATGAATTTAACCAATTGTTCAGCTGTAGTTAAATCATTGCCAATTGTATGCTTGGGAACTCTGACCTTCTGTGTCAGCATTCTCTTCAAAAGTCCCTCAGATAATGGATAAATGACATCCACAAACATAGTCAGGAACTTGCCAGAGATGAGTTCTACAACATGAACATTGGAAGATGGATATAACCTCCAAGAAAATACTCTCCAGGTAGATTGATTTCCCCATACCAATTTAGCCTTGTCTCCATCCAATGCATTCATCAAGACTTGTAAATCTCCCCAAAGCAGTAGGCCAATCCCAGTAGGAGTATGAGATTGATAGTGATTATCCACTATCTTATAAAGATTCTCCAAATCTTTTCTTTCAACCTTATTCAAGATCTCCCTCAGAAATGTAAAGAATTTGACTGTCCCATCAAGAGAAAACCAAACATTGACATCACCTTCAGAAGTAGACCTAATCTCCCAATGAGCAATATGACCCCAAGAATGAATAGAATCACCCTCTGAATCACTTTCAGAATCAACCCTAATCAAATCATGATCATCCACTTCAGAAACATCCACAGAAGAAGAGAGGAAAGAGTGACTCTTCTGCCTTGTTCTTAGACCATATTGCAGGATAGGAACAGATAAAGATGGCTCAGCAGAAACAGAGACATGAGCAGCAGGAATATCATCTGAAACTAGACCTTCTTGTGATGCTTCAGATGCATTTACATTAGGACTTGGTGAAATGAATGTGGCATCCTGAGAACCTTCAACAGGAATAAAAGAAGATGCACCAGACAATGTCTCTCCAGACTTTATTTTCTTTGCAACATCAGACTCTAAAGATGAAGGTGCTCTTTTCCTGCTTTGTGGAATATCAGTCTGGACTAAAGAATTGATCTTTGAATAGGTATCAAGGAACAACTTTTGAATTGCAGCATCAGTCCAACCTTTGAAGTAACTGAGCTTGTAGTTAGCTTCATTCTTCAGATATACCTTCATAAAATTGATATTATCTTTGTTTGTAGGCATTTTAAATCATGACTTTTGTCTTTCACTGATCCTGTGCATCAATTCATTCCAAGTGGATGCTCTTTGTTTCTTTAAGATAAATGCCTTAAGCTTATCTGACCTTTCATCCGAATCCAACTCTGAATCTTGAAGAACCATAAACCCATGAGCTCTAATAATCATGTCAGTAGCCAATAAGTATTCAACTTGCTCACTGAACTCTTCTGAAGTAGGATCTTCTGAACTTGGGTTATTCATAATCCCAGCAATATTCCTCTCATCAACAGACAATTTCCTTGCAAGCTCCTCATCTTGAGCAACCTGAGCTAGTCTAGCTTGTTCAGCAGCAATGTCCTGTGCTTGGATCTGTCTAGCTATCTCATCATCATTTTGAGTAGCTTCAGAAGGAATAGTGTTACTTTCAGCAGCAATGAGTGGACTCTCAGTAGTATTACCAGGAACCTTAGATTCAGAAGAAATACTATCAACTTCAGCAGGAACACCAGAGACATCAGCAGCAATGGTCCTTGTTTCAGTGAAGGCCTGAGGTTGAGTAGTGATAGTGTGCTCAGAAGAGGTAGGTACTTCAGTATTTGCACCATCAAGAGAAACAGATGCTAGCACATTAAGCCCATCAAATAACATATCATCCTGATCTTCCTCAGACTCAGAAAGTATAACCCTTCTTTTCTTTTGCAAATGAATAGCTTCCAATGAGCTGATCCTTTCATTTAGTTCTTGGACAGTTCTACTAAAAGTATTCTTAGAATCCCTGAGCTCCTTTTCCAAATTCTCCACCTTCTCATTAAAATTCCTTTTTATCTCTGTAAGCTCTGACTCTAATGCCTCAATCTTTTGCATAGACCTTTCAAGTAACTGGGATATAGAAGAGAGATCAGCAGCATCCTTAGCTCCACCATCAGGAATACCTGAGGTATTAGGAGCTTCATTGGATCTAGGTGGAGATACATGAAATTCCCCTCCTACAAGAGTGTCTTCACTGAAAGTCTACCTAAACGGACTAGGAGTTGAAATCCTTGAAGAAGAAGGTAAATCCACATCAGGTGTTGACTGAACAACAGGTGTATCAACTAAGATGGTCTTGTTATTGAGCTCATCAGGATCATTAGACTCAGGTGTAGGTGTCACTGGTCTAGGTGATGGTGGTAATGGGTCATCAGCAGCAACAGATGCAGATGCATCAGCAGCAACTGAAGTCCCTTCATCAGCAGCATTGGGTGATGATGGGATACTGACATTATCAGCAGGATTAGGGTTGTCAGCAGGATGGACATTGTTTAACATGGTAGGTAATAAAGGCAAATGCTGGCCTGTAAAATTCATCTTCATCAGAGCAAACATTTTGGGAGTCAATCGATTCACTATCTTAGGGGATGTGTTAATGGTCTGTACACCTAAGATAATTTGAAGAAACCTAGGGTACATCAAAAATCTGTTTTTACCATTAGTGATATTCTCAGACATTCCCTCAAAGATATATTTGGCCCAATTAAAGATCCTACCCTGTGATAAACAACAAGACCAGACGCAATAGGACTTGGACATTGATCCCAACCACCTGTTTTAACACTCATACACTGGAGTAAAGTATGAATCAGAAATCTCCATTGAGGAGACAACTTACTTTTCAAGAAAGTACAACTACCAGTGACAGGATAACCTATAGCAGCCATACCATCAGTAATATCTTGCCTTGAAAGATCATATTCCCCATGCTCCTCAGGAAACTGAAGCTGTACCCGAATCAACTCCTCAGTAATAATCACTTCTTGCTTATCAATGGTAGCAACAATCTCCTCCTCCCTTCCCACAATGTGTTTAACCTTAGCTGTTGCCCAAAACTGCTTAATCAGTGAATCATACACCGTAACTGGACAATGGGTGAGCGCATAGCAAATGGAAGACCCACGAAGAAACGCTAGCACTTGATCATAATCAACACTTTTTGAAGATGACTCTAAATATGCAACCTTGTTATGATCATCCTTGTAGCGAAGTGTTGACATTGTGTTGGATAACTGGTCTAGGGTTCGAGATGAGAAAATTAGGGTTTGATAGAATTTTGAGAAATTGAAATGAGTGAAGTGCAATTTTAGGTTGGGTTTCTAAATATATCACTTTTAAATCACTGCAATACGCCGCACGTAACATTGACCAATCGACTTAAGAAGGTTTGACCAATCGGCAGCAACACTTGGTCAATCGGCAGCAATAAGATGTTTGACCAATCGGCAGCAATGAGTTGGTTTGACCACAGTCAACCTTCCGAACTTAGTCATTAAGAATAACTTACCCGAATTAAATCACAATACCAACCACCAATAAATTCGCACTAATCTCCATATCATTATATAACCCTCAAATCACATAACTTTATCATCACAAATCAAACCAAAAATCTTCAAAATCATGAGTTCATCTAAACATCCAATTATAGAAATCTCATCAGATTCTTCCTCATCCAGTGACTCAGGGTGGAACAACTACTTTCCCAAAACAGCATCATCCTCTCAAAACAAAGGTAAGGCCAAGGTTGAGGAAGATTCATATTCAACTGATCCTTTACCATCTACTCCTTCGTCATTTGAATACTTTAGCTCTGATGATGAAGAATCATCAGAGTTGAAGTCCTTGACTTATTGTCAGGGTGAATGGGAGACATATCCTCCCAATTTTCCCCTTACAGATGAGCTAAGAGAACAGATGAAGAGAACAGTGGCTCTGCTTACTGAAGAGATGGAGAGAACAACTGCAGCCTTCTATAAAGTACCGGTACCAAAAGGCAAGGCTAATCTTCAAGAAGGCTCTAGCCGTGAAAAACCTAACCCTCGAAGTCGAGACAATCGACAACGTGAAGGCCAAGATCCAAGACAAAGAAAGAATCCCATCAGACCAACTCCCAAGTCAAGCCAGTCAATTCCACCAACAAGCCACACTACCCCTCAGCCAAGTCAAACAACTGCAAGGTTACGCCCTAGAACACATCAGAGGCAAGCTACCTCTAGCTCTTCAACTCCAGTCCCTGAACCAAGACAGCCACTCCCAGTGGTGTTGGCACTTCCAGTCCCCCATGTGTATGAAGAGATCTGTCGCCAGAGAGGAAGGAGGTTCATGCCTGATAATATGGGTAAGGGTAAAGGGAAGATGGAATAGGTGGTAGGGCTTAGGTAGATTGATGTTTGAAGGTTGGTATGATGTTTTGAATGATGTTGATAAGTAGCTTTTGAACCTTGTAACTGAATGTTCTTATCTTTCTCATGATGAATGAAAATCACTGTCTTTAGTTTAAATTCCAAGCATTGAGATATGGAGAGCTGGAAAACAAAGATAACTAACAAAAGACACTGAAAAACCTGCAAAACAAAATTAGAGAAACACAAGCATAATCATAAATGAATGAAAAACAAGACAAAAATACAAGCATTAACCTCCCCTTAGGCTAATGCCACCCTTCAAACCAGCAAACACAATTACAACAACATGATTAACCAAACAGGACAATTACCAAGGATACCATGGAGAATAAGCCATTCCCCCTCCAAAGATTTGATTAGAATAGGCATGCCTGAAATCCCTCTGAAAATATGAAGAGGTACCAGCAGGAATGGTTCCCTGAATATCAGCAGGAACAGAGGTACCAGCAGGAACAGGTCTATCAGCAGGAAAGGGAGCCCTATAAAAGTTCATTCCTGCTGCTTGTGGAACATATGGTGGTATTTGTTTAACATTTTTCCACAATGATCTGGTCTGTTGTTGCCCACCATTCATTCTTTTCTCATGATAATCACAATCTTTAATGAGGTGATATTGACTACCACACACAAAACATGTCTTCTTCCTAACAGCCTTGTTCTTACTATTACTTTTATTAAGATAGACAACATTATCACTAGTGGAACTAGAAACACATTTGTTTTTAACAGAATTAATAGAGCTGTTGTCTGAAAAGGCTGATTTAGAAGAAGATTTATCATTAGTTGTACTTAAGGACTTATGATATTTGGGTGTGGTAGACTCTTCATTTGACTCACATGAAACAAAGTCTTTAGACTCTGCTTCTGAAGATTTGTTACTTGAGGAACATGAGACACAATCATTAGGTTCAGGTAAGTCTCTGGTCTTTTTACCATAAACCATTTGTGACTCATCTGAGTCAATGTCAGAGAGAGAGTGGACAGGGGTAGGCATAAAAACTCCTCTTATAGGTGGAGGAACAGCATTCATTCCACCTTCTTTGATAAACTTAACAGGAATTTTATAGTCTATAGGTTCAGGGTTAAAAACACTATACTCATTAGGGTCATAAACTTGATCTTCCCCTATGTAGTCACCAAACCCTAAACCTCGTTTAGTTCTTACAGACATAGAGCTATCAACTAACTTATTTAGGTTTTTAGATGAATTTTTCCATTTATCAAACCTAGCCAAGGTATTGTCTAGCTTAGTCTGTACATCCTGTTTTTCTAACACCATCTTAGCTTTTTGAGACTCAGAATGTTTAAGCTCATTAGTGGTGTTTTTCAAGTCCCTCTCTAAAACCCTTATCTTTTCCTCATAAGCTAACTGATTCTTTTGAAACCAAACCTTTTGTTTTTCTAAGGTTTTAACTGCCTTATCATAAGCTTGAACCTTAATAAAGTATTCATTATACTTAGACTTCATGTCATCATATTCTTTATTAAGAGTTGAGTATAATTCTTGACAAGCAGGGTTACATTTTTGAACCTGTGATGGGAATCCCATTAGAGCATATTCTTTCAGATTTTCTTTTGCTTGATAGGATTCATCCTTTTCAGTCAGCTTTTCCATAGACTTATTATGGAACAAACTCCTAATCTTCATTGCGCACATTTCAAATCTATCACCTGACAGCGACATTGTGAGAAGATTCAAGAGAGACAATTCAACAAAGTTTCCTTCTTTATCAGAGATCCTCACCAGGCTCTGATACCACTTGTAGGATCGAGTACTTCGAGCTTGATTGAGCTTGGTTAAACAAGAACCTCTGTATGGAATACAAGTGTTTATGCGGAAACTAAACAACAAGTATAATAAAGAAGAAAACTCTAAACGACAATGATCCTCTATGGATCAGACTATGAACTAAGAATTATGTTATTGAATATTGTAATCGTCAAAGAGTATATCAAACTTATGGACGGGATGTTTCTTTTATATCAATAAGAAACCCTAACCCTAACCCGTCTTACAAGAAAACGTGTGAAGAGATAAAGATCAATCTCTTCTAAAAATAAATCTAACAAACTGTCTAAACATACGGATAACAAACAATAACTATCCGCAGCAATAAACACTATCGGCAGAAACAAAACAATACTATCAGCAGGAACCAACCGCAGCAGCAATGCAACACTATCGGCAGGAACCAGCTTCACTATCGGCAGCAATGAGAAATTCCTTATTTCTCATGAATCCCAACAATCCTCCCAGCACTCAACAATCCTCCCATCACTGAGAAACCCTTATTTCCCAGAGATCCTAACAAGCTATTTTCCCCCCCAAAATCAGCTCCAACCTTCCCCAAATAAGTTTTCACCAGAAAAGACAAAATTTGGAGCGTCCTAGTCTAGGACGGCTCCACGGTTCCACTAAATTTAGTGGAGCCGTGACATGTTTAGTGGAGCCGTCCGTACTATTTTTTCTGTAACGTTCAGATTTTCTTTGCCTATAAATACCAACCCCTTTCACAGATTTTAGGCATCCTTACACACACAAAACTTTCTGAGTTGAATACTCTCTTCACACTTTCTTTCTTAGATCATTTAGGTTAGTTTTTCTTTTGTTCAAGAGTGATCCAATCATCCTCCAAGTGATCCTCTTCATTCCTCTTCATTAGCAAGAGAAGAACACAAGTATCTAAGTTGATACAAGGTGTTATCATCCCTCTTCATTAGCAAGAGAATAACACAAGTATCCAAGTTGATACAAGGTGTTATCATTCCTCTTCATTAGAAAGAGAAGAACTCAAGGTATTCAAGAAGATACAAGAGTTGTAGTTGTTAGGTTTTGTAACACTTGTTACATCCTTGTTGTATCTTAGCATACATCAAGATTATCTTTCTTTTGTGAGAGTGTGAGTGAAGATCATTGTGATCTTAAGAGATAGTGAAGATCTCTTAAAGCCATTAGGCTTGTGTGTGAGTGATCAAAAGATCTAGAGTAGTTAGATTAAGTAGAGTGAAGTGAGAGTTGATCTTTGTGATCGTGTTAAGATCGTGGTGATCTCTTGTAGCCATTAGGGCTTGTGTGATTGGTCACGTGGACCTTGGTAGATTGGTGCTAGCTAAGATTAGCACTCGACATTTAGCTTAGTGTTGGTAATAGGATAAGCGACGTGTACGGTTTTCTACGCCTGAAGGGAGGTTGTTGACATAGTGCTTGAAACTCTCAAGTGTGGTACTCGGGGAGTGGAGTAGGGCGAAGGAGAGTTTTGTAGCCGAACCACTATAAATCCTCTGTCTCGGTTTGATCTTTCCAACTCTACTCTTTACTTTCATTATTTTGTATTAGTTAGTTTAGTGTGTAGTTCATATTGGTGTTGATTGATTACACATAGAGTTCGAATCAAAGTTACCAATAACCAACTTTTAAAACAATATTTTTAAAAGAACTTTAAACCGGTAAACTATTCAACCCCCCTTCTAGTTTCCCACAATTTAATATTATGTGATTATTTGTTTTGTAGAATGACTTCTAACAAAGACTCAAATGAAATCGAGTTAAGCGACGACGAGAGTGTCGAGTTAGATGAAGAACATGGAAATAAGGAGAATGAAACTCAAGATAGTGGTGCAGCTACAAAAAAGCGCAAGAACAGTTCTGATGCTCATCAACATTTTGTAGACATCATGGGTTTGTACAAAGGGAAAATGGTGAAAAAAAAACAATGCACTCATTTGCTTGTCAACACAAGTGTTCACTTGAAAATGGTGAAAAAAAAAACAATGCACTCATTTGCTTGTCAACACAACATTTTGTAGTATATAATTCGAGCGAAAATGAGCTGAACCGAGCGCTCGTTTAGAAACCGATCCGAGTTCGAGCAACCATTTCTCGCTCGGTTATGTAAATTCGATCCGAGCCGAGCCGCTCGGTTTCAAACCGAGCCGAGTTCGAGCAGACGCTCGCTCGGTTCGGTTCGGCTCGTGAACAGCCCTAATTAAGATACAAAGAATGGAGGTTGAGGAGAGATCCGTAACAACGGTTTATGAGGTGAAGGACTATTCTTCAACACTTCGTTTCTTGACAAATACGAGTGTTCTTCTCTTGCACTTGGAGGAAGGATGTATGTGATCACTTGTAAACAACTTACAACCCGTTAATGTGATCAAAAAAGAGTGTTTATAGTGAATTTAGAAGACATAAAGTTTTAGTGCTCAAGAGGTGGTTTTTCTGAAATGAAACATGTTAGTATTTATAGGCGGGGGACGGTCCCTTAAAGTTGGACGGTCCCATATATATAAGGGACAGTCGCCATGTTTACGGGACCGTCCTGACATGCGCTCCTATTTTTGTACTGATATGGTGAAAGTTTATCTGGTGAAAAACTTATCTGGTTTTAGGCGGGAAAACTAGTTGTTAGAGAATTTGAAATTCAAATTTATTTTCTTAATAAAACATTTCTTTAAAATTGCAAAAGTACTTTTGTAAAAATGTTTTGTCACATAAAAATGTGAGGTTTAGTGAAAAATAAATTCTTTGATCAATTAACTAAGTTGGTAGATTGTTTGTTCATACCTTAAGTGATGTTGTGGTTGAAACGAGTTTTCTCGATTATAAACTTGTTAAGCGTAATTTTACGTAACGTGTATTTATATTTTGAGATTATCAAAACATGTAGAGACCGAAGAATGCAAATGACATTTTTGACATTATTTGTATTAACAATCTCCCCCTTTTTGATGATTACAAAATATAAACTCATTTTAGGTTAAATTAAGCTTTAATAAGTTTTTAATGAGTTTCGTTTTCTTCTCCCCTTTTTTGTAGAATCAAATAGGCTTTGTCGATGTGGAGAGAGGAAAGAAATTGATGGTATTAAGACTCTCCCTTGCTTAATGCTCCCCCTAGATGAGGGCATCAGGGAATCGATCGATGGTATTTTGCTACAAAAACAAGTTAGCATACAGGTGCAAGAGTATACGTAAGCAACACACATAATAGATGAGAATAAGAAAAGATAGAATCAGAGTAGCAGTTGTTGGACGGTCTCGTAAATGCTCGGATGGTCCTTTATATATTGGGGACCGCCAGATAGTTAAGGGACCGTCGGTAGTAAGTTAGATAGGAGACATAATTTAACTAAGCATGCATAAAATTAAACATTCATAAGACATGACAGGGTCATACAAAAGGATGACAATTACAATAAAGTCCTATATTACTAGTCCTATTTCTAGTCTAGTCTTCAAAGATAGGTTCAGTTTTATTGTAGAGCATGCATGTTGTCTAAGACTTGCGGAGAAAGGGTGGTGAAAGAGTGTTGCTTGAAGGTGGTGGAAAGACGGGTGGCAAGAGAAGAGATGTGATGAAGTCAAGATCATACTTGATCTTTTGAAAGTGGTTGCGGTTGTAAATGCA
This sequence comes from Artemisia tridentata subsp. tridentata, assembly GCA_021014915.2. NCBI lineage: Eukaryota > Viridiplantae > Streptophyta > Magnoliopsida > Asterales > Asteraceae > Artemisia > Artemisia tridentata. The sequence continues at coordinate 419,328,011 of CP139507.1, read as the reverse complement.
ACAAACACAATAACCCCCATGGGCATCCACTTGGTCAAGAGAGGGATGAGGCATGGTTGGAGGGTGAAGCTTTTGGGAGAGAATGATGTTTAGGAGGTTCAAGTCAACAAGATGGGAGAATTCTTGAGCTTTGATGGAGTGTAGAGAGTTTGGATTTGTCATTGGAGGTGGATATGTTGGTGGCAATGAATGATCTTGAGGATTGAAGTTAGGAGACTCTTTGTGAATGGATGGAGACTCATTTTGGGGTTGTGAAGCAAAGAAGGAAAAGGATGAGGAAGATGCTTCTTTGTAGGTTTGAGATTTTGGGTTAAAGTTGGGATTGTGAGTGTTTGAAGTGGTGGAATTATTCATGAAGTTGCCTAGGCTTTGTTTCTTCGTCCAAATGGGTTTGACCGACATTCTTGGTTTTCTAGGGGATGACATTGTGAGGAAGGAGGAAGAAGGAGTTATGCCATGAGATTTGAGGAGGAAGATGAAGGTTTAAATAGAAGGAGGGAGTGCTATCTTAGGCAAAACATGCATCTTATGTTTAACTAATTCAAATTATGTTTAAGTAATAAGGGAAGTGTAGGTTAGACTAGCAAGTAGATTATTAAGAGTGCAGAGTCAAGGAATCAGAAAGGAGGATAACAACAAAAAAGACACGCTGGAAGGTCCCGTATATAGGGCAACGGTCCTTTATAAGTTGGGGACCGTCTGGAGATAAGAGACCGCCACCAGTAAGATAGAAATTCCTTCGGAAGAAGGTATTCCTAGTGTGTGGCTACATGAAACATATGTGGAGATGCGATTATCTCGACTCTAGACAAAAGAAGACCTAAGAGATAATCCAAAGTCTCCTTAGTTCAATCTTGCTCGTTTTTCCATGTCGGATTATATATTAGTTACATGATCCGATCCGAGATTTTGAGTACGTTATGCATGCATGAGAAAATAGTTTTTGAATTGTATTAACAATGCGACAAAGATGATTTTCCTAAACGTGAGAAGTTTTTGAAAAGAATGAATTGGAGTTTTTCATGTACAAAATGAATTTAAAGTTGGTTTTAATCATGCAAGGATTTTTTTTAAGATAAGTAAAGTTTTAAAGAAAGAATTCCCCAATTTTATTTTGTGCGCAAAAGAATCCTAGACTCAGAAAAGAAGAAAGAGACTTATGAAACCTATGAAGAAGAGGTGTGCTCCATCATTCCTAATCCTAGACAAAGATAGAAGAAAGGTTCCCGTTTGAGAGGTTTGGTGAGGATATCGGCAATGTTTTCTTCCTTTGGAACCTTTTCGATGGAGATATTTCCCTTTTGTACATTATCCCTAAGTGGTGACGAATTTCTATGTGCTTAGTGCGAGAATGTTGCACGGGGTTCTTACTTAAATCAATGGCTCCTTTATTGTCACACATGATCGGGATATCATCAAGTGTGATGCCATAGTCTACGAGAGCTTGTTTCATCGATAGTGCTTGTTGACATGCCTCTCCAGCGCTTACATATTCGGCTTCGGTTGTGGAGATAGCTAGTGCCGTTTGTTTCTTGGAGAACCAACAAGTTAAGCAACAACCCATGAAGGTATAAATGCCACTAGTGCTTTTTCGATCTACATAATCTCCCGATGATCAGAGTCGGCATATACTATGGTTTCTATGCCGGTCCCCTTAGGATACCATAATCCTAAGTGCATAGTGCCTTTAATGTATCGGAAGATACGCTTAACCGCTTCAAGGTGAGAAGTTTTGGGATCTTCTTGGAAGCGAGCACAAAGGCAGACACTAAACATGATGTCAGGCCTACTTGCCGTTAGGTATAATAAACTTCCTATCATACCTCTATACTTAGTACTATCTATGGATTCACCCTCTTCATCTTTGGTGAGCTTTGTATCCGTAGCCATTGGAGTTTTCATAGGTTTAGTATCTTCTAATCCAAATTTCTTAAGCATTTCTTTAATGTACTTAGATTGATTAAAGAATATTCAATCTTCTAATTGTTTTATTTGGTCCAAGGAAGAAGTTAAGTTCGCCCATCATACTCATTTCAAACTCGTCATGCATGATTTTAGAGAATCCATCACACATGTCTTGACAAGTTGATCCGAATATAATGTCGTCGACATATATTTGGACGATGATGATGTTTGATTCTTTCTTCTTAGTGAAAAGAGTGTTATCTACCATTCCCATTGAGTATTCATGTTTAAGAAGAAAAGCTTTTAACTTATTATACCAAGCTTTAGGAGCTTGCTTAAGACCATACAAAGCTTTCTTGAGTTTATAAACATGCTCGGGTTTCTCGAAGTCAATGAATCCTGGATGTTGTGCTACATATACCTCCTCATTGATGAAACCATTTAGGAATGCACTTTTCACATCCATTTGGAACAACTTAAAGTCTAACGCACAAGCATAGGCAAGTAATATCCTAATGGACTCTAGTCTAGCTACGGGTGCATAGGTTTCGTCATAATCAATTTCCTCTTGTTGATTATAGCCTTGTGCTACTAACCTTGCTTTATTCCTGGATACAATTCCGTTCTCGTCTAATTTGTTCCTAAATACCCATTTGGTTCCTATTATGGTTACGTACTTAGGTCTTGGTACTAACTCCCAAACATCATTTGACTTAAATTGATTTAATTCCTCTTGCATTGCGATAATCCAACTTTCATCTTTCAATGCTTCGTTGACGTTCTTAGGTTCTATGATTGAGACAAAGCAAAAGAAATTGCTTTTGTCTTGAGCTTGTGATCTAAGGGTTCTTTGGTTTAAATTTCCAATGACGTTGTCTAAGGGATCATTTCTAGATTCTTTAATGTTGGTGGTTTCATCAATTTCTATGGTTTCATTCACTTTATTGATCCTTAGATTTTTCATGTTATCTACGATGGCATTTTCTTCATCTAAATCATCATCTACCAAAGGTGATATTTTAGGTGGGGGAGGACTATCATCGAATGTCACGTTAAGTAATTCTTCGACGGCCATTGTTTCCTTATTGAGTACTATATAGGCTTTACTATTTTGTAAATATTATAGGAATACACCTTCATAAAACTTCGGGTCAAATTTGGTGAGATAGTCTTTGGTATTTAGAATGAAGCATTTGCTTCCAAACACTCTGAAGTAATCTGTTGATCCCAGTTATGCACTTGATCGAATCCCTTAGCTTGTAAAGGTTTAGTTATTTTGAATAAATTCAACACAACTAAGTATAGAAACTGTCTTTGAGTTTATCAAATACAATGTGGAATCTTGTACTTGATCTTAAGAAGAACTTTGTATCAATGTAACAGTAAACAAAGAGCACAATTATATCAAACAAAATTCTTCAATATTATTGACTATAATACGAATACTCAATAGTATTAAGGTTTTACAACCTTGAAGCTATAACTCTATGACTCAATGAATACGTATCAATCTCTATGCCCTAGGACCTCCTTTTATAGACTAAGGAGTCCTAGTCGGCTTACAATAACTTTATGTGCAAGATAAATCTTTTTAGAATCTTTTCTATACTTATCTAAACATACTATACATATCTAACCGACTCTAATACTCTAGCAACAATAATAAACAATCAGCAGTACTAATATTTACTCTGGCAGCATTAAGTCTTCAGCAGTTGTAACTTAGTACTAGCAGTACTAAGTTTTCTTCTAGCAGCATTAACTACTTAGTGTATATTTCCTTGAAGTTCTCAGCAGTTATAATATACACTAGCAGTCTTAATCTTCATAAGCAGCAGTAACTTTATAACCAGCAACAGTAATGACTTAAAACATTTTCCTTGTAATAACTGAGAAAATGTAATCACATGAGCAGCCTTAACCATCTTGAGCAACATTAACACCTTGGAAGCTTTAATTCCCAACAATCCTCCCCTAAACTTGATATTTTCTTCTAAAATCATCAAGTTTCCTTCAAAGTGTAAACCATCACCAGGAGGATGCTTCCAAACATCTTACTACTTCTTCTCTTTTGGAGTAAGTATTCTCTCCATCTTCTTGAGCAGCTTATAGACCATTTCATCAAAAACATCAATCTGAAGCTTGACTGTTCCATTTAGCATCTGATGGACTGTAGCCTTACTTAAAGGATAATCTTTCTCAACTAACATGTAGATTTGAAGTCCTCTCATCATCACAGTATGAACTCCACATGATTGAAAAAGCTTCCAAAGCACAACTTTATTTTGTTTCTGATCCTGCCATACACTATCTTCATGATGTCATTCAAACATGACTTTCAAATCACCCCAGAGAACTCTATCCAAAATGCCTTCTGGCCTTGTTAATCCATACTTATCCTTTACCAGCTTCCATAATGTTTCTAAGTCTTCTTTATCAAATTTTATGAGCATTTGTGCAAAAGTGACAAACCTTTGAGACTGTCCACCAACTCTGATTATCTCCCACCAAGCAGTCTTTCCATGATAACCAGTTTTCCAATCTATGATAGGTACCTTAGTCTTCAAAGGAACAACATCAATAATTTCTTCATCATAATCTGAAGCAAGTTCTGTCAATTGTTGTAGGTTAGCTAGTTCATCATCGTCTTGCTCTTGCTCTATCTGCTCATCTATTTTCTGCTTTTTAACAACTTCAGATTCTAACTCTGTCCCTGCTCTTTTAGAACTACTCTCTTGTTCTAATACTTCTTCTGCTGTCTTAGAACCTCCCACCTCCTCTGTTTCCATAGGAACAAATCTGTGTACTCTTCTTTTAGCCTGTTCATGAAGCTCTTCAATCTTCCCATCATCAAAATGAGTTAAATCCTTGAGCTTCTAGTTTTCCATATTCCTTAGATAAGTAGTCATGATCTTCCTTCTTTGAGCTCTGGTAGGTGGCTTGTTTCTCTTAGCTTGTGCTCTTTGTGCTGCATAGAAATTCTTCCTTTGTTCAACAAACTCAGCCAGCATCTTTGATCTTTCTTCAATGGTGAGAGATGCATTCTCTTCGTGCATAAGTCTCTAAGCTAACTCCCAATCAGCATCACATTGAGCTCTCTCATCATCCCACTCTTAAAGTTCTTTAATAAGTGCAATACTGGCCTCTTCTTCTCTTTGCCTTCTTTCAGCCAATATTCTTTCATTTTCAGCATCATATTCTCTTTGATCTCTTTCTGCTATCTCTGCATCCAATAGCATTTGCTTCTTCTTTAAAAGAGGTTTTTCTGGTTCAAGCATGATGCTTTTGCCCTTGTCTTTAGTTGGTGGTTGTTGTGATAGAATTGTTGTTGTAGTCTCACTTGGCTCTTGAATGGTAACACCTTTAGCTTTAGGTCTTGCGACTTCTTTTGGCTTGATTGGTGACTTCTTCAATTCAGTAAGAAATTGAGCCATAGTAAGCTCATCATCATCAAAAGTTGTTGCAGCAGCATTAGTCTCAGTTTTCTTCCCAGCAGTACTAACATTTGGCTCAGCAACACTAAGTTTTTCACTGGCAGCACTAACTGGTACATTGACAGCAGAAACTTCAACATCAGCAGTAGAAACCACTTCAGCAATATTAACTTCTTCTGTTTCTTGCATCAGCTTAGCTACTTCAACTACCTTCTCAACAACACTTACTCCTTCATTTATACCCTCACCAACTTTTCTGCAACCTTTAATTCAGCATCAATTGCAACAGCATTCCCTGCTTTATCATGAACCACATAGTCATATTCTTCAATATCATCAACATTCACCTCAATTTCTGCACCATACCCCATATCCATCTCAGTATCATCCCCTGCATCTTTGCCTTCATTCCTCCCCTGTTTGGAGGCATCTTCCCCCAAACTTACTTCACTTGCAGAGGATTCTATCCTGAATGTGGTACCCACCTTATGCAACCTTTTGAACTTAGAGATTCTTGATCCTTTCTTCTTCTCAAGCTGCTTAACTCTTTTCTTCAAACTAGTAATCTCCTTCTTCTGAGAGTTAACAGTCTTTGTAAGACCAAGAACCTGTTGTGACAATTGTGTACAAGTTGCTGCCAATTCTTTAATTTTAAGTTCCATACTACCCTCATCACTTCGGAGTGTGTTACCTCTCCCGAGTGGTGAATCATAGGGTAAGTTAGATTCAGTCTCAAACCTAGTTTGAGCTTCTGAACCCCCCATTGTTTCTGGTTGGCTGGGACCACTACCTGAGCTAGTTCCAGAGGAACTTGACTCATTAAGTGTTGCCTTGGGTTGGGTCTTATGCATGTTACCACTGGCCTGCTTTGCATCTAAGCTAGAAGCAGTAGTGGTAGCCCTCACCAATCTGTGACCCCTCTCCTTATGCACAGCCTCATCTGGAACCATACTAGCACTAGCCTGAGGAAGCTCAGTGCCCTTATTTTGTGATTTCCTACGGGTATAGGTCTTTTTAGGTTGAGATGATGATGGTAAAACAGTGGGTGTGTGATGGGTCTCACTTGGGATTGCTGAACCTTCACCATGAGTTTGAGTTTGTACCGACATTATAGAAAACAATGGTGTTACAATCCCAGAAAAGTCTTTTCCTACCCTTTTCATATTGGCAAAAAAAAATTTAGTATGAAAGGGTGTTTCATAAACTCTTTGATGAATGACTTTCTTTGAAAATTGTTTGTTCAAGAAAACTTGTCAAAATCTTGGATACATATAAAATTTATTTGCTAATTTATCCAAGTTCTTAACCATACCATCAAAAATCATTTTAGAAAAATTAAATTTCTCATTATTTGCCAAGCAGATAATGGCAGAAGCCACATTGCTACTAAACTCATTCCAAGAAGTTTGTTTAGGACTAATACATTGTAGGATGGTATGTATTAAGAATTTCCACTGAGGGGAGAAGGATCCTTTATAAAATTTTAGAGAATCATTTTTCCTTACATACCCCATTCGTGCAAGATTTTCAAAAATAACAGAATTTGAGAGACACTCAATACCATTTTCATCTGCTAGTTAAAGAGAACTTCTAACAGACTTTTAAGTAAGGAGTATATCTTGGCCATCTACTACTGCCTGAATTTGTACTTCATTATTCAGTGTTTTGACCTTTGCAGTAGACCAAAATTGTTGAATATTTGAAATATATATAGGAGGATTCACAGTTAATGCAAACCTTATAGTGTTTGCATTCAAGAAATCAAGAATTTCTGTGAACCCTTCAGACTCTTTGGGTTTTTTTAGAAAGACAATCATGTTGTGGGTATCTTCAAAAGAAAGATTCGACATTGTGGTGATGTTGTTGTTTGATATAATTGATGGTGGGTTTTTGCAAATTGATGATAAAGAGAATGTTAGGGTTTGTATTTGAGAGAATTATGTTCGCATAAAATCAATTGAATGACTGAATTGGGGATTTAAACCCTTAATCAAAAAATTTACAAAACAGTACCCTGCACTCTCAAATACAACAGCAGAAACCTAGCAGCATTAAGTTAGGCTTAGCAGCACTAACTTATGCCTAACAGCACTAAGTCAGATTCCACTCCAAACAGCTTAATTATCAGCACGCCAACACTTTTCTTTGCTTATCCTGCAAAAGATTAGTCCAAAAACACCAAAACACAAACAATAACACAATTCACAATAATCACATCATCAATTATACTTAGCAGTTTTAAGTATAACTAGCAGCAGTAACACAACAGTTCTAAGTATAACTAGTAGCATGAATTATACTTAGCAGCAGAAACAATTTATTGACCTAATAACAGTACTAATCCTTACAAAACTTTACAAAAACACAAAGAGATAAGAGATTTTAAAGATTTAACATTCCAATACTGGCAATCAAAAATTGAAATCTACCCACATCAAAAGCTTTTGTGAGCAAATCTGCAACATTATTGTCAGTATGGATTTTAACTATTTGAATTAACTTCTTTTCATAACAATCTCTTATAAAATGGTGTCTCATCTCTATATGCTTTGTTTTTTAGTGATAAACAGGATTTCTAATTATGCACATAGTACTGCTATTATCAATAAATATTTTGGTATGCATAAAATTGTACCCATAATCCAGCAATTGATTCTGAATCCAAAGCACTTGTCCACAGCAACTTGAAGCAGCCACATACTCAACTTCTGTTGTGAAATTAGCAACCACAGTTTGTTTCTTGCACTGCCATGAAATCAACCTACATCCTAGAAATTGACAACCTCCTGTTGTGGATTTCCTATCCAAGCTTGCTCCAACATAATCACTATCAGTGTATGCTACCAAATAAAAAGGTGAATCTTTTGGATACCAATGTCCCAATTTAGGTTGACCTTTCAAGTATCTAAAAATTCTTTTCACAGCATTAAGATGTGAAACTTTTGGTGTGACTTGGTATCTGGCACAGGAACACACTGCAAACATAATGTCAGGTCTTGAGGCTGTAAGATACATCAATGAACCAATCATTGATCTATATAAGTGTACATAAACTTCTTCACCATCTTCATCCTTGAGCAAAGGCTTGGAAGTTTCCATTGTTGTCTTTGCAGGCTTCACATCAGTAAACCCAAACTTCTTCAAAATTTCAGCCACATACTTATCTTGACTGATAAATATACCATCCTCCTTTTGCTTGACTTGTAACCCTAAGAAGAATGTGAGTTCTCCCATAGTACTCATCTGAAACCTTTCATGCATCAATGTCTCAAACTCAATGCATAACACCTTGTTTGTGGATCCAAAGATAATATCATCAACATAAACTTGAACTAGCAGAATATCATCTTTGTGTCTTTTGATAAACAAGGTCTTGTCAATCTTCCCTCTACTAAAACCATTGTCCAACAGGTATGTTGACAATGTGTCATACCAAGCTCTGGGAGCTTGATGTAAACCATAAAGTGTGTTTTCCACCTTGTATACCTTATTAGGAAAGTCAGGATCTTCAAATCCAGGTGGTTGAGAGACATACACTTCTTTTTCAATTGTCCAATAAAGAAAAGCACTTTTCAAATCCATCTGATACACCACAAAATATTTGTATAACACATAAGCCAAGAACAACCTTATAGCTTCAATTCTTACAATTGGGGCAAAGACTTCATCATAGTCAATCCCTTCTTCTTGAGTGTATCCCTGAGCTACCAATCTTGCCTTTTTTCTTATCACAATGCCTCTTTCATCCTTTCTGCATCTGAAAACCCATTTAGTACCAATAACTCTCATCTCATTTGGTAAATCTACCAGAGTCCAAACTTCTTGTAGCTTGAATTGTAGAAGCTCTTCCTGCATACCCTCCACCCAACTTGGATCCTGTAATACTTTAAATGCATTCTTGGGTTCTACTTGTGATAGAAAACTACCAAACAAACAGTTTTTAAGGTCTTTATGACTGTTTCTTTGATTAAGGGATCTAGCAAAGAAACCTTGTTCCTTCAAATCTTTTGTCATTCTTCTTGTTTGAACATCTGACTTCATATCTCCAATGATTTGTTCTTGAGGATGATGCTTGTGAATTTCGGTAGTTGGAATAGGACTAACAGTGATAGTATCATCCATGTTGTTTATGTCAGCCTCTGCACCGACTTCTTCATCATCAGTATCAACATAGATATTTTCCAAAGGAGGCATGTTTGGATCAATTGGATATTCATCTTCATCAACAGCAATGCCTTCCTTGTCAGCAGTATTAACAGTTTTATCATTGTTAGTGTTGTTACAATCACTAGCAACATTAACATCATTAGAACTGCTAACATTATCATCCTGCACTTGTTCTGTAGTTTCTTTTCTTGGAGGTTCATCATTCTATTTTTCTTCCTCACTTGAAGATTTAACACCATCTTCTTTATCATCTTTTGGATCTTCATCTGGATCATCTTCTTGTGAACTCTTTGGATCTTGGGTTGTGATAAGTGGATCAGCAGTCCATATAGGTAGCAAAATGTACTTTTGTGCAGGTTCTGTCTCCTTTCTAGCTTGTGTACCTGCATCAGTATTAGCTTTTGTACCTGCAAACTCATTAGACTGTGTATCTGCAGCAACTGGCACATAATTCATTGTTTTGGTTAGCGCATCAATATCAAACAGCCAGTTTGGTACACTACCTACAACATTAGATGTACTCTCACTAGGAGTACTCTTCCACTATCCTAGTTCTACTATTGAACACTCTAAAAGCTTTGCTATTCAGTGAGTATCCAACAAAGAAACCTTCATCAGCCTTGCCATCAAACTTTCCTAAGTGATCTATGGTATTGAGGATAGTAACAGGACACCCAAATGGTCTTAAAAAGCTTAACATTGGTGTTCTACCATGTAAAAGTTCATAAGGGATCTTGTTATGAGGCTTAACTACTAAACTTCTATTTTGCACATAGCAAGCAGTAATAACTGCTTTTTTCCAAAAGGTAGTAGGTAATTTAAAATTAGCTAACATTGTTCTAGCAGCCTCAATTATTGTCCTATTTCTCCTCTCAGCAACACCATTATGTTGAGGAGTCCTAGCTACACTATACTGTATCATAATACCATTCGTCTCACAAAACTGATTCATATCCCTATTCTTGAATTCAATTCCATTGTCACATCTTATCACCTTAACCTTATGATTAACTAGGTTTTCTATCCTGGTTATGAAAGTCTTAAGAGTGCCACTGGTTTCATCCTTAGTTGCTAAAAAGAAAACCCAAGTAAACCTGCTAAAATCATCTGTGACAACTAGGCAATACATCTTTTCATTAAACTTTTCACAAATGTTGGTCCAAATAAATCCATGTGCAACATATGTAAAGGCTGATTTATAGAGTTCACTGCCTTGGTCTTACAAGAGGCTCTGTGTTGCTTTCCTTTCTGACAAGCAACATAGGTTTCATCATTTTCAAAAACTTTATAAGGTAAACCTCTAACAAGTTTTCCTTTAACCAATTTATTCATTGTTTTGAAATTTAAGTGTCCAAGCCTTCTATGCCAAAGCTTAGATTCATCAGATGTGGCCTTTGCAAAGAGACAAGTCAAACCTCATTTGGGAACCATGTTTTTTAAATCAACACTGTATATATTGTCTTTTCTAGGAACCTTAAGCAAAACATGACTTTCATCAGTTAACTTAAAGTCAGGAGACAAGACAAAACATTCAGTGTCAGTAAAAAGAACACTGTTCTTTTTGCCACACATTTGTGAGACACTAAAGTGATTAAACTTAAGTTCTTTTACAAAGTACACATTTTCAAAATCTAATTTACCAGTTTTGGTTGTATGATGCGTGGTTTTGCGACCTTACAACAGGTTTTACCTCTCGAGGGATCTCAAGAGGCTTGCAATCCTCACCAGGCAGTGTACCTGACCGATGTAGTATAGTGAAGTGGCAAGTACCGGAGGATTGATCGTTCTCTAGGGGAATAGTGTCGTTAGGATTGAAAAACTACTCTAATAGGTCTAAGGGTGAGGGAAGATTCTTTTTTTGTATTTTTATATTTTTTATGAAAGCAAGTAAAATCTCGGGTTTGAAGGAGTGGGCGGAATTAGTTGCTAGTCAACTAACCCAAATAACTACAAATGCAAATAAAATAAAATAACTGAAAATGAAAAGGTGGTGGAACTTATATGGAGAGAAATGTGTTTACTTAGATTTCCTTACTCCCTAACTATCTTTTACCGGTTGCTTAGTGTGTATTAATTGCGTGGATGACGGGTGTATTCCTTAATACCAATCGTGGGGTGGCGTACGTACTTCCCCAACTCTAAAAGCTCCTTCTTCACTCCTATGTCGAGCCGGCTAAGAAGCTCCTAACATGGGATCACTAGAATTCGCTCATGCATTAAATACAACCATAAAAACCTTAGTACGCATTGTTCATGTTTCTTAAGACGTTCAAGTAAGTTACCGTATTGGAGGTTAGCCAGTTTTCTTAAGCCTAACATCGATAAACAATCATCCAATACAATTAATAACACACCAACAACCAATAATCAATAGTTAGGTTTCATTAGATCTAAGCAAACACAAGATAAATCTAGCCTAGCATGTTAATTAAAAGACAAGAACAAGATATAATCAAACAACACATAGACATATTGAATGATTAATTGATTACTTATCTTCAATTAAACATGGGAGATCCAAGGGTATAAAACCCTTAAAAATGGCAGAAAAATCGTATAGGGTTTCTCCTCACAAAGTTGCACACCAATGACTAAGAATTGCAAAACTATATATAGAATTTAGGGGCTGACGGCGTCACGTTGTAGGAGGTGACGCCATCACCTCGCCGCGGCTAGGGTTCCCGGATGGTCTTCCTGACGCCATCCCTCTTTAATCCTCCAAAATCTACTCTGGCGCATCAAGGGTTGACGCCGTCACAATTGTGCTGGACGCCATCTCTCTTTAACTTAAACCGTGACAGCCTTGATCACCTTAAAGGGTGACGCCGTCAGACTTCCATTGTAAAACTTTCTGGCGCGTCACGTGTATTTGTCATATCCACCTCTTTTGCCAAGCAGTGACGCCATCAGGAGCAATCCTTGACGCCGTCACGTGTACTTTTCCAGCAGCTTTGGAGACTTTGTCGTTTTCTTCACTTTTATGCTCCAAAAACGTCCAAAATGCTTCCTTTTCCAGATTTCTTCTCCAAAGTACCTAAAATGACAAAAGGAACGATTTAGGGCAATATTTGATCAAATAAATACGATTTAGGGCTTAAATGACCCCCTAAAAGCGGTACACTTTTCGCTTCATCAAATACCCTTACACTTGAGATTTGCTTGTCCTCAAGCAAATGCGCTTTTATTCTAATCAAAATACAAGTTAGGGGTCATTTAACGCTAATATAAAAGTAATTACAACAAATAGTCATTCCACTTTAATCATAATAAGCACAGAGATTACAAACTAGCACCTCACAAGTAGTGTTTAGATACTCACATCTCTCAGGTGTCATAAAAGTATATCTCATAAATGAAAACGGATAATATCTCTCACTACCTGTCATAGCAAATAGATTACCATAGGCTTGGGAAAGGATCAAAAACCTCCTCCACTAGGCGTAAGCACCTAAGATAAACTATCAAAGAGGGCTTTTAAACGGGTTATAACGTTAGGTGTAGGGATATGATAAACACGGTTTTGTTGGATAAAGGATATTTTACTGGTGGCGAGTTAAAGATCTTGATTAATTACATGTACAATATGGCGTTGCTAAGCCAAGACTCGAATCGACTTAAGCTAAAAACAAAATAACAAAAAGATAAAATAAACATAAAATGAAACGGGATGGTAGTCCGTATGTTTTTTTCTACTTTTTTTTTTTTTTTTTTTTTTTTTTTTTTTTTTTTTGCATACACTCTTGCCCTACCATCCAAAATAATACATCGTAGGGGCGTTGCATTCCCCTTACACTTGAACTTTTACATAACTTTACAATTAACTATTCTAATGACTCGAATTAAGATAATCGAAACACTTAGAGTACTTTTAAAATATTTAGCACATATGGGGGTAATAATGTTGTTCTTTCCCATTACTCCATTACACTAGTACTTTACCCATGAGTCCCAATCGTCCCAAAACAATATGTACAAGGATATGACTCGACTTAGCAACCATGTAATCAATTAGATAATTAACTTGGGGTTTAAACAAATGTTGTCACAATAATGCACTAAAAATGAGTGCATACAAGGTAGGCTAAGGCGATTTGGGTGTACATTTAAGTGGGGTGTAAACAAATTCTTACTTTAAGTAAAATGCTTAAAGTTAGAAACGAAAAGATAGGCTCTGAGGGGTGTACTAGGGGTATCGTGTACTAAAAATGAGTACAACGCAAAGGGTGTGGGAGAATTACTTGACCAATGTAGCCAATGTAATTATAACAAAAACACAGGTGTAAAACAATGGGTTAATCCTAATGCCTCTTATCATGTAGTAAATCTAACTACACGAATGTAGTCTCACTTGTGGCCTCGGAATGGTCCTAACGCAAGTTCTAGAATCTAAGTGCTACCGGTACACACATCATAGCATAAATGCTTTTCCTACCAATTCTAGGGGCGAACCTCACATATTTGGGGGTGGAAAATTTTTTAGTGGTACGGTTTTGTGCTAGTCATATAACTCCTATCCATGAGACGCTCATTAAGATCAAAGTTTCACTCCTATATGTTGTAAAAAATTTTAAATTTGGCACTAAAATTGCCTTAACAGGTATTTCTCTCAGTTTTATTACACATCTACCATTAAACAAACAAAAATCAAGCGTAATAGCATTCTCTAAGGTATCGTACTTTACCCCCTTACACTTAAGATGAACATTGTCCCCAATGTTCAAATAACAAGATGTAAAAGTAAATAAGGTAAAAGAATGAAATCAAATACTCCCCTGATTCGTTTGGTGGATAAAGAGGTAACATGGTTAGATCTTCTTCCAAGAGAAAGTAGAAGCTCCAAGACTAATGCATCGCCAAAAGCTAGATTCCACATACATCTCCTTGTCCAAAATAACCTGTTAAACTTGAGAAAACAAACACGAAAACCTGCATAACATCGGCGGGATAAATCTATATAAGGATATAATGCTTGTGGAATGATTATTTTGCAGATTCCTGGAGTTTATAAGTTAGAGATTTAATAAAAACCTTTTATGATTCCGGTAGAAAAACAAAACTTTCAAAAATTTCAGAAAATTAAAACCTGACGCCGTCAGGTTGTAAGGCCTGATGCCGTCAGAAATGATCTGACAGAATTCTCATGTTAAGTTTCCGGAAAATTTCTGGAAGAACCTATACCTTACTTCCTGGAATTCCTGCAAAAACATCATTATGACTCGATACAAGCATTTGACTCAAACAATTACTAATATGTATGTTAATTTAATATTGTTATGATTCATGTTCATTTGTTCTAATAAACCGATTTGGATTTCCCTTACACTTAACTTTTGCAAAATACCTTTATATGTAGTTAAGACGAAGTTAAAAACAAGATAAATCATTTTCACAATTTAGTTTCGAACATGAATCAATAATAATAAAAATTAAACATACATACAGAAGCAAATAAAATCAAACAAACAAATAAATAAACACACAAAGCAAATAAAGCTTGGGTTGCCTCCCAAGAAGCGCTTTTCTTTATTAACGAGTCTTGTAGCTAGACTCAAAGTCACCGTACATTACGTGACTCCATCATTGGTCACGGTTTCTAGGTTCCCCTTTGATTCTTTATCAGAATCACTTTCATAGTAAAGGTATTTCGGGTCCTCAAGATCAAAAGGATTGTTTTGTTATTTAGAACTAAGCTCCTTAACATGCTTAAAGAATCCACTTGACAGGTCAAAAGTGTCCTTACATCCTCTTCTCACATCATCATCACATAACACGAGTTGGGAACTTAACCCATCGAGCCCTCCATAATCAATCTCCTTGAATTCTCTCATCTTGTAAGGCGTTTGGTATGAGATTTCCCTAATCCCATCGGTGAAAGTCATGATCCCATTGAGCTCGTCCACAACCAAGCTTGTGGCCTTGCAAAAAGGTGCCCCAAAAACAACTTGTGATAACCTGGGATCGATGTACTTTTCGATATTATCGACGATTGCGAAGCTCATAGTGAATGTCATATTTCCTACAAACACCTGTACATCATCATCTATGCCAATGTCATCCTTCCCTTTATGAATCATCCCCCATCTGCAAATGTTGTTATAATGAAACAAGGACATCACATTTTTGGGTAAACATGTGTCAATGTAAACATTATAAAAATGCTTGTGACCAATCATGCAAGGTATTTTGAGATTATTCGGATCACGTCGCTTAATTCGGCCAGGCCTTCTACCGTGTAGCCCCCATGTGTTGCAAATTGCTGATGGTTGATACTCATACACTTCTTCACAGCCATCCCGAAAAATCACTTTCCTGACACCATCGGTAAATAATGCACTACTATCATCCTCATCGAGTATCACTCCCGTTGCTTTTATGAATGGTTTGCCTAGAACAAGGCTAGTTAAGGATGGGCTGATGATCGAGTTCATGTTATTAAATACAGTTAGCTCGATATGAAAGAGGAACTTTTCTATCACAATTGGTACCCTTCCTATTACCCCGATGATATTAAACCCTTCATATTTGACCTGTTTGGTGAAGGCTTCGTTATATAGAGAAAGGGATATTGCATTCATAGAAGAGTTGGGGTTTATGTAGGCATCTTTTATAAACTTTTTCCTAGTGGTGCAAGATATCTTAAAGACCCTGGGAGCGCCATCCTCTATTCTCTCTCCAAATCCCATAGGCAGCTTTGCTGTGCTCCTCTCAAGTTCCTCTACCAGGGGGCGGTCTAGCAGTCCTGGGAGCCCATGAGGCATTTCGGATTTCTCTTCCGAGCCCTTCTCATCACTCACCTCTCTTGTACTAGAGTTCTTTGGTGAGTCTAGATAGTCGCCGGGCGCCTCGGGGTTCTTTTTGGGAACTTCACCCTCCATTTCATTGTCCACATTCTCGGTTGATTGTTGGTCCAAGTTGGGTTTAGGAATAGGTATTGTTGTAATGGTGTTCACGAAGTGGAGTGGTTTTGAAGGGGTATGAGTATCTCTAGTTTCTTTTCCGTTTTGTGATATGTGTTTGAAGAGTTTACTAGGGTGCTTGATTTTTACAGGAGGGGGTGTTTGGTGAGTCACCGTGATAGATTTGATCTCATTAACTCGTGCCAACTCACAAGTTGACCTGCCAGCAATGCGATCATTGATAACCTTTAACAGGTTATCAACCTTTTTGTTCATATCAACTTGCTGTTGTCTGAATTGATTCTCAAGTTTGGAGAGCTGTGTTTCTTGAGAGAGAATGAATTTTTGCAGTGATTCCTCGTGATTTTGTTGTTTATGCGTATGCTGATGAGGATAATGTTCAGACCAGGTGAGTGGGGGAGAGTCATTGAATGATACGCTTCGAGTTTGGTTCCAACTAAAATTTGGCTTACTCTTCCATGCCTCATACCTATCTTCGGAATTCTTGGGTCCATAATTAGTGGTGAGCCACTTATCTCCCGCCTTATCGATTCGCGAGGATGCGAATTCTCTGAAAGCCTGTTTGGGGAGTTCCATGCAATCACGAGTGTCGTGGGGACCACTACATAATTTACACAAAGAAGTGATTTTGTTCACTTGGCTTGAAGGTTTAGGAGCCTCGTAGGATTTCATATGAAACTTGACTTGGTCTTCAAGTTCTATGATCCTACGGTCGGAAGTGCTTGAATTGTTCGAAGGCAAAGATATTGCCTTGACCGTTTTATTCAAATCACGGGGATCACTCCAACTTTCGTTGTCATAAAGAGCAAGATCTTCTAGGAGAGCCCATGATTGTTCCGCACTTAGATCACGTAGCTTACCACCGGCCGATTGGTCAATGGTTTGCCTCGTGGAGAGATTGATATGGTCATAGAAGATTTGGACTTGGAGCCAAAGTTCTATGCCATGGTGAGGGACTTTTTGGAGTAAGTCCTTGAATCGAGTCCATGCCTCGTAGAGGGTTTCGCCTTGACGTTGTTGGAACATCAAGATATCATTCCTTAGCTTGGTAGTTCTTCCTGGTGGGAAAAACTGAGCAAGGAAACGAGTGGTGAGATCATCCCAAGAGGTGATGGATCCTGCGGGTAGACGCTCTAGCCATTGACTAGCTTGGTCCCGCAGAGAGAATTGAAAGAGACGCAGTCGGGTCGTCTCTCGAGTGGCAACATCAAGGTCTATAGAATCAACGATTTTGAGAAAGTCCTTGAGATGTTGATTAGGATCTTCGGAACGAAGTCCATGGAATGCGCATCCGCTTTGCACCAACCGGATGGTGTCGGATCGCAAGGGAGTGACATTGGCTCCTTGAGTGAGCTCAATGGTGTTTCGATAGCCATGGTGGCTAGGACGGGAGTAGTCTCCTAAGGTACGGGCTCTAGGAGGTGGGTGTTGTTGTGGTGGTGGGTTGTTGGGATCAAGGATATTACCACCTTCCATGATGTCGGATGGTAATGGTTACGAACAAAGAAACGAAGAAAAAAGACAGACTAAAGAAAAACCTAGAAAAATAAAATAAAAATCTCACTAGAAAGGAATCTAGTGAGTAGACCTAATAAAATAAAAATTCAACCTAAACAATAACTATTCCCCGGCAGCGACGCCAAAAACTTGATGCGTGGTTTTGCGACCTTCCAACAGGTTTTACCTCTCGAGGGATCTCAAGAGGCTTGCAATCCCCACCAGGCAGTGTACCTGACCGATGTAGTATAGTGAAGTGGCAAGTACCGGGGGATTGATCGTTCTCTAGGGGAATAGTGTCGTTAGGATTGAAAAACTACTCTAATAGGTCTAAGGGTGAGGGAAGATTCTTTTTTTGTATTTTTATATTTTTTATGAAAGCAAGTAAAATCTCGGGTTTGAAGGAGTGGGCGGAATTAGTTGCTAGTCAACTAACCCAAATAACTACAAATACAAATAAAATAAAATAACTGAAAATGAAAAGGTGGTGGAACTTATATGGAGAGAAATGTGTTTACTTAGATTTCCTTACTCCCTAACTATCTTTTACCGGTTGATTAGTGTGTATTAATTGCGTGGATGACGGGTGTATTCCTTAATACCAATCGTGGGGTGGCGTACGTACTTCCCCAACTCTACAAGCTCCTACTTCACTCCTATGTCGAGCCGGCTAAGAAGCTCCTAACATGGGATCACTAGAATTCGGTCATGCATTAAATACAACCATAAAAACCTTAGTACGCATTGTTCATGTTTCTTAAGACATTCAAGCAAGTTACCGTATAGGAGGTTAGCCAGTTTTCTTAAGCCTAACATCGATAAACAATCATCCAATACAATTAATAACACACCAACAACCAATAATCAATAGTTAGGTTTCATTAGATCTAAGCAAACACAAGATAAATCTAGCCTAGCATGTTAATTAAAAGACAAGAACAAGATATAATCAAACAACACATAGACATATTGAATGATTAATTGATTACTTATCTTCAATTAAACATGGGAGATCCAAGGGTATAAAAATCTTAAAAATGGCAGAAAAATCGTCTAGGGTTTCTCCTCACAAAGTTGCACACCAATGACTAAAAATTGCAAAACTATATATAGAATTTAGGGGCTGACGGCGTTACGTTGTAGGAGGTGACGCCGTCACCTCGCCGCGGCTAGGGTTCCCGGATGGTCTTCCTGACGCCGTCCCTCTTTAATCCTCCAAAATCCACTCTGGCGCGTCAAGGGTTGACGCCGTCACAATTGTGCTTGACGCCGTCTCTCTTTAACTTAAACCGTGACAGCCTTGATCACCTTAAAGGGTGACGCCGTCTGACTTCCATTGTAAAACTTTCTGGCGCGTCACGTGTATTTGTCATATCCACCTCTTTTGCCAAGCCGTGACGCCGTCAGGAGCAATCCTTGACGCCGTCATGTGTACTTTTCCAGCAGCTTTGGAGACTTTGTCGTTTTCTTCACTTTTATGCTCCAAAAACGTCCAAAATGCTTCCTTTTCCAGATTTCTTCTCCAAAGTACCTAAAATGACAAAAGGAAAGATTTAGGGCAATATTTGATCAAATAAATATGATTTAGGGCTTAAATGACCCCCTAAAAGCGGTACACTTTTCGCTTCATCAGTTTTGGTTGTACCTTTGCCTATGATTTTCCCTCCTTTGGGATTACTCCCAAAGGCAACATATCCTCCATCAATTGCTTCAAAATCTGTGAGATAAGACATGTTTCCTGTCATGTGCCTTGAGCACCCACTGTCAACAACTCCTTGATCCTGTAACTCCACCTGTGGATTGCCCTGCACATAAAGTAAGAAAATCAGTTTCTCTTGGGGACCCAAGCCATTACTGACTTGGATCTGCCTTGTGCATCAACATAATTATATTTCTTTAAAACTATTGATGCACTGCTTTGTCTGGAAACATTATCTAAAACTTTAACTTTTGGTTTCCAGACCCAACAAGCTGAGGCCTTAACATCATAAAAATGATCACCCCAAACAGTATCAATCACTGCTTTTGGCTTAGCTGTATTAACTACTGCTTTTGCCTTAGCAGCATTAACAACTGTATTACTTTGAATGGGCCTGTTTACAGTTGAATGTGCTCTTTTTGAAAATTGTGACATTAACTTAGCACCATTCACTGTTCTTTTTGTGGAAGCAGCACTAACTGATCTAGCAGTATTAATCAATACTGCTGGTTTAGTAACATTTTGCTTGGCAGTATTAACTTATACTAAACTAGACCTCATTTGTACTGCTCTTGGAACTATGTTTCTTTTAGCAAAGGGGTGAGATTTTTGAGCAAAACTTTGGTGATTCACCCTCTGAGCATAGTTCCACACAAGTTTTTGATAGTAATAACAATTTTTCTGCAAATGTTCAAAACTACCACAAACATAACAAGCTTTGTTAAATATCTCAAAGTTACTTCCTAACCTATGAGACATCATATCATTCCAATTCCTTTGGTTCCCTCTAGGCCTGTTAGTGTGTATCTTAGGTTGCTCAACAGTTCTCCTAGCATTTTGTTCCTGTGAATTAGGTTTAGCAAAATTTGTCTTTTCAACACTAGGCCTGACTGTTTTTCTTTCAACCTTAGGTGTAGACTCAACCTGATCCTCATCATCAGACACCCAATCTTCAATAATTGGTGCATCAGTATACTTCTTTTCAACTTTAGGCTTTTCCTCATCAAACTTAGCATTACTACTCTCACCTATAGACTTATCAGCAGACTCATTTAAAAAAGACAATTCTGGCAAAGGAGGTGCAAATTTTCCTGTAATGGGAGGGGGAACCTCATTATAGCCTATGCCACTATCTTTCCTCATAAGTTGGCATTCTATTATCTTGTTAACACCTTCAGATGCATGTTCAAGCCTATTCACTTTAAATTTAATGCCCTCATTTTCTTGTTGAACTACATCCTTTTCTTTTTGAGTCTGTTCTAATCTCTTAGTAAGCTCTTTAATAATGTTTTCTTTGACATAAAGTTTACTTTCTAAAACATTAACCTTCTCTACATACTCAGTCTCATTATGCATAAAGAATTCAAGTCTTTTTTCAACACACTTTAAACCTACTTTATAGCCTAAATTATCTAACTCAGACTTCTGTAAATCTTCTATTAATTTTTCATTCCTAGCCTTAAGCAACTCAACATTATGTAAACAAGATTTATAAGAACAACCAGAATCATTAGATGCCTCAGAGTCAGAACTTGATGAAGTAGAATAAGCCATGAGTGCAGGTTCATACACTTTGACTTTAGGTTCATACACTTTAAGATTGTTGTAAAGGTCATCTATGCTCATTGTGTCTAGATCATCCTTATTTCTCTACACCACAGTATGTGTATGCCATTCTGGTGACAAGCTTCTTAGAAACTTTTGATTTATATCTTCTTGGGAAATTGTTTCTCCCAAAAGTGCTAATTGAGTGACAAGCTTTTGAAGTCTGTCAAAGGTCTGATCAAGATTCTCATAACTTGAAGCAGCAAAGTTCTCATATTGTTGCTTCAAAAGATTCTTCCTTGTCTTCTTAGTAGCAGCATTCCCTCCAAATCTCTTCTCAATGGCTGCTAACAAAGACTTAGCATCCTTGATAGAATTAAAAGTCAACTGATGTTCATTAAGAATGCCTATCATGAGAGTGCTTCTAGCCTTAACCTCCAATCTTCTTTGTGCCTGTTAATACAAATATCGTCCTAAAAATGTTATTTATATTTTACGATCTTTGCTATATTTTGTTAATGACAATTATAAACTTTATCTTTTGCAAAGCATAAATATAAGTTAAAATCTTTTATATTTAAAGTAATAAGCTTTTAAAAACTCATTTACATACTACATGATCACTAGGATATACATATGATATACATATATAAATTTACATGTTTACATTTTTATTCTAAAAATGGAAATATGTACATGACATCATTGCATACATCATTTGGATATCTTTAGGATATCTTGAAGATTTAGAGAATATCATGAAAAGATCTTCAAGCAAAGAATTGGATTTGGTAATATCTTGGCAAGATTTGGAAAGATTTTGAAAGATTCAGTAGTGATCGGTTTGTAGTTTATCACACATCATTGTTATACCAAACATTCAGTAGTGATCGGTTAGTATTTTAGTCCTTAAAATACATAGAGTGTCGGGAGTGGTTGTGCCCTTGTAAAAGAACTCGGTATCTAGCTTAGTACCGGAAAAAGTGTAAGCGACGTTAGGTTGGTTCTACCTCGAACTAGAACTCGGTATTTAGCTTTGTACCGGAAAAAAGTGTAAGCGACGTGTATAAAGGTTTTCTCCGCCGAGAAGGGAGCTTGTTTCTTAGTGAAGAAAAACTCTCGAGGAGGCTCGAGTAGGGCAAGGAAGATAGTCCTTGTAGACTGAACCACTATAAACATCCGTGTTGTGGTTTGATTGTTTCTTTCCTTACTTGCTTTATTTATATTGTTTGATTGTTTATATTAAGTTGAAATCACATCAAATATTCAAAGCGAATTAATTTTAAAAACGGTAAAAACTATTCAACCCCCCTTCTAGTTTTCCACAATTGGCATCAGGAGCTACGTTACTCAAGATCTTTAAAATATATTGTATTTTAAAACTTGAAACGATCCATGGATTTTGAAAATTTCAAAGAAGGGCAATCTATGCAAATACCACCACTATTTGAACCAAATAGTTTTATATATTGGAAAAACCGCTTTGAAACTTATGTGAAGTTAAAGGATATAGATCTGTGGTACATCATTGTAGAAGGTGACCATAAACCCATAATTAAGGATATATCAAGCGGTCGGGATGAGGATATTTCTCTTACTCGTCACAGTGATGAGCAAAAGAAATTAATTGCCAAAAATAATGAAGCTAAAATGATGCTTTATAATGCTTTACCTAGGAAAGAATATGAAAAAGTATTTATGTGTAAAACCGCTAAAGATATTTGGCAATCCTTAATTATCACTCATCAAGGGAACTCACAAGTAAAGGATAACAAAATTGATCTTCTTGTTCAACAATATGAACAATTTGTTATCCCTGAAGATGAGACCATTGATAGTGCATTTGCTAGGTTTAATACTATTATTACTTCTCTTAAAGCACTTAACGATTCTTTTTCTAGTAAGAACTTTGTCAGGAAATTTCTTAGAGCACTTCATCCGAAGTGGAGAGCAAAGGTGACAGCCATTGAAGAATCCAAGGATCTTTCAAGCATGCCACTTGATGAGCTCATAGGAAATCTCAAAGTTCATGAGATGGTGATGGAAAAAGATTCAGAGATAGTCAAAGGCAAAAAGGAAAAGATCAAGTCCATTGCCTGAAAAGCTAGGATAGAGTCAAGTAATGATGAAGAGTCTAGTTCAGGTAGCGAAGACGAAGAGTATGCCATGGCCGTAAGAGATTTCAAGAAGTTCTTCAGAAGATGAGGAAAGTTTGTTAGACAACCTCGAGAAGAAAAGAAATCCTTCCGGAAAGACCATGATGATAAGAAAGGAAAAGTAGATAGGAAGTGCTTTAGGTGTGGAGATACTAGTCATCTAATAGGAGAATGTCCGAAGCCACCCAAGAACAAGACTCAAAGAGCCTTTGTTAGTGGTGCTTGGAGTGACAGTGAAGATGATGACGAATAGCCCAAGAATGACGAAGTTGCTCTTATGGCTCATGACTCTAATGAGGTATGCTTGAAAGTCGGGTTAGAACCGGACGAGTGGATAAAAGATAGCGGGTGTTCAAGGCACATGACGGGAAACAAAAGCCTTTTCTCAACCTACCAAGTGTACGACGAAGGTAATGTTACGTTTGGTAGCAAGCTTAAAAGTAAAATCATCGGAAAAGGTACAATCTCTCATGACTCTCTCACTATTGATGATGTTGCTCATGTAGATAACTTAGGTTTTAACTTGCTTAGTATTAGTCAACTATGCCGTAAAAAGTATGACGTCCTTTTCAGTGAAAACGGAAGTAAGATACTTAAAAATGGCATAACCGTAGGAAAAAGGTGTTTTGAAGAATAACGTTTACGTTATGAAATTAGACAAAACATCTAAAGACAAACTTTGTCTCACATCCTTAGACGACAAATCAACTCTGTGGCATAGACGCTTAGGCCACGCCAATATGAGACTCATCCAATCTCTATCATCTAAGGAACTCGTTAGGAACCTACCCAAGTTGAAATACGACCAAAACTTTTGTGATGCTTGCAAAATTGGGAAACAAGTTCATAATAGCCATAAGGCTAAAAACATGGTGTCCACATCTAGGTGTTTAGAACTATTGCTTATGGATTTGTTTGGTCCATCCGCTATACAAAGTTATGGAGGAAACTTCTACACTTTGCTAATAGTAGATGATTATTCTAGGTATACTTGGACCAAGTTTTTGAAAACTAAAAATGAAGCATTTGATAAATTTGAAATTCTAAGTAAGAAAATTCAAAATAAAATAGAAAATAGCATTGTGTTAATTAGAACCGACCACAGTCGTGAATTTGATGAAGAAACTCAATTTGGAGCTTTTTGTGATGCTAATGGCATAACGCATAGTTTCTCGGCTCCTCGAACTCCTCAGTCAAATGGTGTAGTAGAATGTAAAAGTAGAACACTTCAAGAAATGAGTCGAACAATGCTAAATGAACAAAATATACCACAAAAGTTTTAGTGTAACGCAGTTGACACCTCCTGATACATCTTAAATAGAGTCTTAATAAGACAATTTTTAAATAAAACACCTTATGAGCTTTATAGAGGCAAAAAGACTACTTTAGGATATTTTAGAGTTTTTGGAAGCAAGTGCTTCATTTTAAACACTAAGGATTATCTCACCAAGTTTGACCCAAAGTCTTATGAAGGTGTGTTCCTTGGATACTCACAAAATAGTAAAGCATATATCGTCTTGAACAAAGAAATCGCAAGAGTCGAGGAATCGTTGAATGTAACATTTGACGAAAGTCCACCTCCCTCTAAGACATCACCTTTGGTAGATGATGACTTAGTTGAAAGTCAAATGGTTGAAAACCAAGAAAATCTAGATAATGATAAAGAAGATGAACCTTTAAATAAGGAAATAGTCAACATCAAAGAATCTAGAAGTCATCCATTAGATAACGTCATAGGAGAAATTAATGAAAGAACCTTAAGATCTAAAGTTCAAAATCAAAGTAATTTCTTTTGTTTCATTTCAACAATTGAGCCCAAAAATATAAATGAGGCCATAAAAGATGAATCTTGGGTTATAGCAATGCAAGAAGAACTAAATCAATTTGTTAGAAATGATGTTTGGACATTAGTCCCTCAACCTAAATGTCAAACCATAATTGGAACAAAGTGGGTGTTTAGAAATAAAATGGATGAAAATGGTGTAGTGTCTAGAAACAAAGCTTGGCTAGTAGCTCAAGGCTACAATCAACAAGAAGTTATAGACTACGACGAAACATTTGCATCGGTTGCTAGGCTCGAGTCAATTAGAATACTACTTGCATATGCATGTGCACATGACTTTAAACTTTTTCAAATGGATGTCAAAAGTGCATTTCTTAATGGTTTTATTAATGAGGAAGTGTATGTCGCACAACCTCCCGGCTTTGCCGATTTTGAAAAACCAAATCATGTCTACAAACTTAAAAAAGCTTTATACGGACTTAAGCAAGCACCAAAAGCTTGGTATGATCGACTTAAGACTTTCCTAGTTGAACATAAGTATACCATGGGCCTAGTAGACAACACTCTTTTCACTAAGAAAAAGGGATCACATATAATCATAGTTCAAATATATTTGGATGACATTATATTTGGATCAACTTGTCAAGAGTTATGCGATGATTTCTCAAAAATCATACATGACGAGTTTGAAATGAGTATGATGGGAGAACTAAACTTTTTCTTAGGACTCCAAATAAAACAATTAGAAGATGGGGTATTCTTCAACCAATCTAAGTACATCAAAGATATGCTTAAAAAATTTGGTCTTGAAGATTCCAAACCCATGAAAACACCCATGTCCTCCGAAACCAAACTCACTAAGGATGACGAAAGTGAATCCGTAGATAGCACTAAATATAGAGGAATGATTGGTAGTTTACTCTATCTCATGGCTAGTAGACCGGACATTATGTTTAGTGTTTGTCTATGTGCTCGCTTTCAAGAAGATCCTAAAACATCCCATCTTGAAGCCGTCAAACGAATATTTAGATATATTAAAGGTACTACACATTTAGGATTATGGTATCCCAAAGGAACGGGTGTAGAAACCATAGTGTATGCCGACTCAGACCATGCCGGTGACTATGTCGATAGAAAAAGTACAAGTGGTATTTGTACTTTTGTTGGGCATTGTCTCACCTCATGGTTTGCTAAGAAACAAACGGCTCTAGCAATATCAACAACCGAAGCCGAATACGTGTCAGCAGGAAAAGCTTGCCAACAAGCTCTCTGGATGAAACAAGCTCTCGTCGACTATGGAATTCAACTCAATGACGTTCCTATCTTTTGCGACAACAAAGGAGCTATCGACCTTAGCAAAAATCCAGTTCAACACGCTAGAACCAAACACATAGAAATTCGTCACCACTTTCTTCGCGACAATGTTCAAAAAGGAAACATCTCAATCGAGAAAGTATCCTCAGAGGACAACATTGCCGATATTCTCACAAAACCTCTTAAGAGGCAGCCATTTAACCTTCTTAGACTTGGTTTAGGATTAATGGAACCAAATGTGTAGTTAAAACCTTAGCTTAACCAAACACGACAAAAACAACCAACTGCAAAACAGTTCCCACGGAACCAAACGATCACTAGGACGGAACCCACTTTTTGGTTCCGCCAAATCCGTGGGTTCCTGAGATTGTTTTTAATATATCAGACAAACACCCTCTTCTCACATTTCCCAAAAACATACAAGAAACACAAACTCGACCCATAGCACCCCATTCTCAGAATTTAGGTCATCCCCTTCAACAAACTTGTGCTTTAATCCACACTGTAAGTGTCCTAACTATATCTACATTCCTGATCTGAGTCTAGGATTTCTATTTCTTGCACAAAATCAAAACTTGGGGTTTATGCATATTTTTGTAAAATCATGAACCGTATTCCCTGAATTACATAACAAATCATGTTTTCCATAGTTAGGAATTGCATCTTATAGGACATTATCATAATTCACCAAAAACCCCATGTCAAATTCTTGCAAAAATCTTCTCACAATTAGGAAAAACGGTTTTTGCACATTGTTCATACAAATAAAAACGTTATGTTTTAAACATCATTTGCATAATGTCTCTTGAATGCTAAAGAGAATACATAACTAATATGTATTTTCGGGTACATTCAATCGAAGTTACATTGAATTAGGAGCGTTTGGGTTATCTCTCGTTTTGTTACAAAATTTGCAAAACAAAATTTTCATGCATTAAAAGGAGTCGAGATAACTACACCTCCATATTGTCCCCGTGTAGACACATACTAGAACTTTATATACGTA
Organism: Artemisia tridentata subsp. tridentata; assembly: GCA_021014915.2. Lineage (NCBI taxonomy): Eukaryota > Viridiplantae > Streptophyta > Magnoliopsida > Asterales > Asteraceae > Artemisia > Artemisia tridentata. The sequence continues at coordinate 419,300,588 of CP139507.1, read as the reverse complement.
TTCTCGTTAGTTTTAACTAAACTATGTAATTTTCGTGTCTAGGATAACATCATGCCTCCCGCAATGTTGATATAGATAATGCCTAAAAACATTATCAATACTTATTCATATCTCTATGTTTTGATGATCACAAAATGTAAACTCATCAAACATAAACTTATTAAGTAAACAAGTATTTAGTTGGAAATATTCATTTCTACAACTTAATCACTTAAGGTATGAATGAGCAAATGCTTAATGCATTATATGATCAAAGAAACATTTTCTTAATCACTAGATTTTTTATAAAATGACCCAAAACATTTTATATCTTTTAGAAAATCATTTTTGGTATTAAATAAAAATGTTTAATCTTTTATAAAATTATGAATTCAAATTTCAACCAAAAATGGTAAAAATGTTCCAGAAAAACCTTCCCCACAAAAAGACAAATCTGGGCAACGGTCAGATGGGCGGCCCCCTTAATTTTACTAGGCGGTCCCCTTAATTTTAAGGGGGCCGGCCACCTATTTAAGGGGACCGCCCCGCTCCTCTAGCCCCTCAGATTTGCCTATAAATACTGGTTCATCTCTGGACTTTTTCCTCACCTTTTGCACCCCCAAACCTTCTGTTCTAAATCTCTTCTTATCCTTCCAAATCCTTTCTAAATCCTTTGATCATATATTCTTAAGCATTGGTTTCCAAGTGATCCAAGCTTCTACCATTCAAGTGCAAAAGAAGAATACTTCTATCAAACAAGACTAGAAGTATTACAACTTAGTATCATCTTGTTACTTAAGTTGTTAGTTTAGTAAACTTTGTAAATCATTCATTCATTTGTACAAGTTGTGTATATTTGTTAGATAGGTGTGAGCATAGTTGGTCAGGCTAGATTAGTGTGTAAGTAGTGAAGTTGTGAAGAAGTTAAGGTGTGTAAGTAGTGAAGGCGTGAAGAAGTAGAAGAGTATATAAGTAGTGCTAGGTTGTAAAGAAGTTGTGAAGCCGTAGTGAAGTTGTGAAGAAGTTAAGGTGTGTAAGTAGTGAAGGCGTGAAGAAGTCGTGAAGAAGGTGTGAAGTCGTCGTGAAGAAGTTGTGAAGAAGTTGTGAAGAGGTTGTGTAGAAGTTGTGAGATTGGTTCTAGCTACGATTAGAACTCGACATTTAGCTTTGTGTCGTTAAACCGGTGTAAGAGAAAGTTGTGTAAGGTTTTCTCCGCCATAAGGGAGTTTGTTGACATAGTGAAGAAAACTCTCGAGTTAGGTGCTCGGGGAGTGGAGTAGGGCAAGGAAGGTGTCCTTGTAGCCGAACCACTATAAATCCTTTGTCTCGCGGTTAGATCTTTCCATCTTTATCTTTCATTTCATTTCATTACTTTACTTGCATTGCTAATTTAGATTTACTTATATTTGTTCATATTGTTCAAGAGTTGAGTTCACATAAATTCGAATCTAAGTTTTTAAAAGTAAACAAAGGTTTTCATAACAAAATTAAAAAGACGTAAAACTATTTAACCCCCCCCCCTTCTAGTTTTCCTCCCGCAACATACTACGACCACAAAGACACCCTTAACTACCTCCCTAAACACCATAAAACCAAGGGACTCTCAAACGAACAAGTTAAGATTTTTAAGGCTTTAGAAAAATGGTACGTTCACGTGGGTAGGACCATAGATCCCTCCTTTTTAGAAGGAACCAACATCTGACAACAATTAGCTACCATCAACTTTGATTGTCTTTTGGACGTAGACGAACCTATTTGTCCTAGATTTGTGCTAGAATTCTATGCTAATGTCGTTCTTAGCTCCAATGACTATGGTCTCATCTCAATCCATTTCAAAGTCAACCAACACCAATTTAACATCCCTTTGAACCAATTCGCGGAAGTCTTAGGAATTTCGGGTGTAGGTACTTGTCTTTACATCGACAAGTGGTCGTTGTCAAGCCTAGATTCTATCATTGATCGTATGCCTCCATACGACACACCATTGACTCCCAAAGAGACTATCCGTGATCATCTCTTTGTCCCTAGGAACACCCACACTAGGACCAACCGACAAGGTCGTCAAGTAGATCGAGACCCGTTTGGCATGGAGCTAAACGAGCTTAGACCCCAATTCAAGAAGTTGGAAGAAATTCTTAGGGCAAACGTTTTATGCACCATAGGAAATAAGGATCATCTCAATGCTAGTCTTTGTTATATGCTCTATTGTGTGTCCACCCATCAACCCTTCAACCTAGCTTACTATGTCGCCAAGAGAATGGCCGACATTCCGGTGTTAGGAACCACCGCTATGCCTTACGGGATGCTTCTCACCCGTCTCTATAGAGCGTTTGCACCCATTCCTCCTAACGTTAGAGGTTTCCTCCCAGACTACTCTCTCATTCCCCATACTTTTGTACCCCTAAGTGACAATAGAGTAGCTGTGTCAAAAGGAAAATAACCTCATCATCATCCGTAAGTGAGGATGATGGTCTGCCTAATTCTAGGATTCCTCCTCCGGAATATTTGAGCCAACTTCCACCAATCGAGCGACAAAGTGAAGAATTTAAGCAGACACGTGGAATGTTCAAGAACATTGGGCATTGGATAATGAAGCTAAACAAGAAACTTGACAAACAGTGAGGGAATATGGAGTGTTTGGTACAAACAATTTGAAACAATGATGTGTTGAATTGTTGTGCTTTTAGGATGTTATCTTATCTTTGAACAAATACTTGAACTAACTTGACAATGCAGGACGATAACACTTTGATGTTATCAATTTTCCGTGTTTAAGCCACTGTTTGGCTTAACTTCCATATATGGTAAGTTCAAAATCCTCAGTTTGATCTATATGTTAACATATGTTAGAACTTGTGTTTTTGTTTTTAATCAATCACAACTAAGTAGTTACATATGGTTTAGGACAATTTTCAGGATTTGAACGGGTTTCGGGTCTTTTGACATGCTCTCTGTAAACTTTTTTCCATTGGCGGATATGGCGAAACCAAAATACGGGTTCCGTCTGTTCAAACTTTTGGCGCCGCCAAATTACTACCAACGGATTTCGCGGAACCAAAAATAGGGGTCCGCCTTTGTTATCGTTTGGCTTCACGGATCAACAGCTATTTTTTTAAATTTCCCATCTAAGCCCGCACTTTAGATCATTGATTCTAGTTCTTAGGATTACTTTACTGATACTTCATCACATTAGGATCATCTTAGCAACATTAGACCAATAGGAACACAATTTCCCACCAAAATTTGAAAATTCAAATTTCCACTCAAGTTACCTTTCTGTAACAAGCAAGGAACCCTCAAATTGGTTCCTTGCAATCCGTGGAGCAATCAAATCATTAGATTTCCCACTCACACTTTGCATTTACTGCATATCCTCTCAAACTTACTCAACTCCATCTCTATGGATTGACTTTGGTGATATGAAAAGTTCATTTTCTTCTTCCAAATCATTAGGAACCAACATTTCTCTATGGATCAACATCAAATCCAAACACAAAGTTCCATAAATCTTACTGTCTATAAATTAGAAGCTTTAGGATCATCACAATTCACACCTTCACCATCATTTCTACTAGCAATTTCTGCATATATCACCATCACTTCTCTTCTCAAATAATGCCTAATCAAACAACTCATCCACTAGCAGACCACACAGAAGGACGACTCGAATGAGTGTCAGACATTGTTTTTTCGTGAATATCAATTCTTTATCAGAAGAATCTTCACCATTGAACATTTCCTCACCCATAGCTAATGAAAACTTCCTAACTCTATCAACTCCAACACCACCTCATATCATCATCAACACTCCACCACCAACCATAACTCCAGTGGCTACCACACCACCACCCGCTCCATCTCAACCAACTAGATCACCATCACCTCCACATTCACCCCAACTTCAGCCATCACCTCACCCATATTTAGAAACTTTTGAAGACATTCCACCTAGGTCCACCAATCCACCACCAATGCCTTTTGAGGTAGAATCCTCACAAGGAGAACCACTCCTCTTTCACCCCATCTATAGGGAAATTCACGGTCCTCTTTACCGTGATCAAGCTCCACAACAACCTCAACCCCTTTCACCAACATCCACCCTTAATGCCATTGATGAGTCAATGTGGATAAACCAACCACAAACTCAAGGAGAGATCAATGAGGAACTTGATCACCTCTATGCTTTCTCCAACATGGTGGATTCCCACCTAAGTGAAGCTATGGATTTACAATCCACTTTGCTAGCTTCCATCATGTCTCCCACCTACATTTCACCACCTCCACCATCAAACAACCAACCACCACCACCACCAACTCATGAACCAAACCTTCCTCCAAACTTTCCTAGACATGGTTGTTCCATGTGTGAGAGGATCGCCCACTTAACTCAACGAACCAATATTTTGGTTCACGAGTTACAAAACGAAATGCGGTTCATTTTGAACCACATCCTAGAGCGCCTAAATGCTCTTTCCCATCCTCCACAATAGACGCTAGGAGTTTCTCTATTTTTTCCTTTTATAGGACTTTGTAGGACTTCTATTTTTAGGTTATTTTCTATTTTGTAACACCTTAATTTGTGACTTTGGTCATAAATAATTTTCAATGGAAGGATGTTGTGTTAATGCTTGTGTGTGATCAATTATTATGCATTATATTTGGTTGGGTTGAACTACTAACATTTGCATTATTAGATGGTTGGTTTCAACTATTGACTTAGTTTGAACAATTATACTTAGTTGACTTTTTTGGTCAAACGGGTTGAACTACAATTTTTGGTTGAACCTTTACTCATGCATCATATTACTTGGTTGGATTGAATTATATACAACTAACCTTTGTTTTGTAGCATTTCTCATCCTTGTATCATATATGCTGGTACCCTAGCAACGGGGAGTATTGATCAAGGGGGAGCTAATTATGCACTAACCTTTATTTTGTAGATTTCTCATTCATAATCCTTGCATCATATACGTTGGCACCCTAGCAAAGAGGAGTATTGATCAAGGGGGAGCATATCATACACTAACTATTGTTTTTGTAGGTTCATTCATGCATCATAAACTTGGCACTCCAATTAGGGGGAGTATTATCCAAGGGGGAGCTATTAAGTTCTCAAAATCCATGAATCATCATACTTGGTACTCCAAATTAGGGGGAGTAATCACCAAGAGCCATTCACCACATTCCGCTATGCATTTCTTCTTTTTGTTTCGACAAAAAGGGGGAGATTAGATTAAACTCATACATCATACATTTCATACATGTTTTATGCCAAAATTGATTTCAAAACTTGCATAAAACTAGTTTAATCTATATTTTTAAAAGACTTGCACTTTATTTATTTCATTGCTTAAAAATAAACTTTATGTTTTGTCATCAACAAAAAGGGGGAGATTGTTAATAAAAATATCGTCCTAAAAACGTTATTTATATTTTACGATCTTTGCTATATTTTGTTAATGACAATTATAAAATTTATCTTTAGCAAAGCATAAATATAAGTTAAAGTCTTTTACATTTAAAGTAATAAGCTTTTAAAAACTCATTTACATACTACATGATCACTAGGATATACATATGACATAATATATACATTTACATGTTTACATTTTTATTCTAAAAATGGAAATATGTACATGACATCATTGCATACATCATTTGGATATCTTGAAGATTTAGAGAATATCATGGAAAGATCTTCAAGCAAAGAATTGGATTTGGTAATATATTGGCAAGATTTGGAAAGATTTTTGAAGATATTTTGTCAGGCTCTGGCGGAACCAAATCCCATAAGGGACGGACCCCTGGATTTGGATCCGCCAAATCCGTGGGCTATTTGAGCAGTTTGCCTATAAATAGCAAGCTGATCATTCATGTTCACTCATCACTCACATAGCATAAACTACATTATACATTCTTTCATACATTACTAACCCATTCATTCATTCATTTCATTTGTAGTGATCTTTCTTTTGTAGCAAAGAGATCAAAGCATCACAAGCTTCAACATACTGTTGCAAGACTTGTTAGTTTAGATACTGTGTGATTTTGTAGTTTATCACACATCATTGTTATACCAAACATTCAGTAGTGATCGGTTAGTATTTTAGTCCTTAAAATACATAGAGTGTCAGGAGTGGTTGTGCCCTTGTAAAAGAACTCGGTATCTAGCTTAGTACCGGAAAAAGTGTAAGCAACATCAGGTTGGTTCTACCTCAAACTAGAACTCGGTATTTAGCTTTGTACCGAAAAAAGTGTAAGCGACGTGTATAAAGGTTTTCTCCGCCGAGAAGGGAGCTTGTTTCTTAGTGATGAAAAACTCTCGAGTTAGAGGCTCGAGGAGTGTAGTAGGGCAAGGAAGAGAGTACTTGTAGACCAAACCACTATAAACATCCGTGTTGTGGTTTGATTGTTTCTTTCCTTACTTGCTTTATTTATATTGTTTGATTGTTTATATTAAGTTGAAATCACGTCAAGTATTCAAAGCGAATTAATTTTAAAAAAAGGGTAAAAACTATTCAACCCCCATTTAGTTTTCCACTGTGCCTTTTCTTCAACAGTTTTAATAGGCACAATAATCACAACACTAATAGCAGCTGTTTTAGTTTTTGGTAAGCTATCACCAATCTCTATGACATCCCACAGAGAGTAGTTAATCATCTGAATATACTGCTCATTTCTCATTCTCCGGAGCTCATACTCACCAGGCTTGAGTATTGGTACCTTAAATGCAGCAATCATATGTGTAGACTATGAATCCATGTCTTTAGTAAGGTCTAAACAATCTCGAGCTTAAATAGGTTCTTATTGATCACAGCTTCTAGATCACAAGCTCTGATACCACTTGTTGATCCTAGTTATGCACTTGATCGAATCCCTTTGCTTGTAAAGGTTTAGTTATTTTGAATAAATTCAACACAACTAAGTATATAAACTGTCTTTGAGTTTATCAAATACAATGCGGAATCTTGTATTTGATCTTAAGAAGAACTTTGTATCAATGTAATAGTAAACAAAGAACACAGTTATATCAAATAAAATGCTTCAATATTATTGACTATAATACGAATACTCAACAGTATTAGTGTTTTACAACCTTGAAGCTATAACTCTATGACTCAATGAATACGTATCAATCTCTATGTCCTATGACCTCATTTTATAGACTAAGGAGTCCTAGTCGGCTTACAATAACTTTCTATGCAAGATAAATATTTTTAGAATCTTTTCTATACTTATCTAAACGTACTATACATATCTAACCGACTCTAATACTCTAGCAGCACTAATAAACAATCAACAATACTAAACTTTACTCTGGCAGCATTAAGTCTTCAACAGTTGTAACTTAGTACTAGAAGTACTAAGTTTTCTTCTAGAAACATTAACTACTTAGTGTATATTTTCTTGAAGTTCTTAGCAGTTATAATATACACTAGCAGTCTTAATCTTCATAAGCAGCAGTAACTTTATAACCAACAGCAGTAATGACTTAAAGCATTTTCCTTGTAATACCTGAGCAGTTGTAATCACATGAGAAACCTTAATTATCTTGAGCAGCATTAACACCTTGGAAGCTTTAATTCCCAACATAATCTATAGAGTAGGTTTTCTACCTCTCAAGATTTCGTATGGGGTTTTTCCTAGGATTAGCCTAATGAGAATTCTATTAAGAATGTATGTGGAGGTGTCTACGGCGTTACACCAGAATTTTTGAGGGATGGATTGTTCGTTTAGCATTGTTCTACTCAATTCTTGTAGAGTTCTATTTTTCCTTTCGACTAACCCATTTGATTGTGGAGTGTGTGGAGCTGAGAAATTATGAGTAATACCATTAGCATCACAATAGACTCCGATTTGCACTTCATAATCAAATTCTCTACCATGGTCTGTCCTAATGGAAACTATGGGACAACCTAGTTAATTTTGGATTTTCTTGCTAAATGTTTTAAACTTCTCAAAGGCTTCAGTCTTGTTCTTAAGAAATCTAGTCCAAGTGTACCGAGAGTAATCGTCCACTATTACTAAGGTGTAATGATTTCCTCCGTAGCTCCGTACGGCGGAAGGACCGAAAAGATCCATGTGAAGGATTTCTAGACATCTATAGTTTGAGACTATATTCTTAGGTTTATGGCTAGAGTGAGCTTGTTTTCCAACTTTGCAAGCATCACAAAAATGTTGATCGAACTTAAGTTTAGGAAGATTTCTAACTAAATCCTTAGAAGCTAATGATTGCAACAAACGCATATTTGCATGACCTAATCTTCTATGCCATAAAGCAGAGTTATCGCTAACCGTAGCTAAACATATATTGTTACTAGGTTTATTACTTATCTTCATGACATATAGATCACCTTTCCTAATGCCCTTGGCAATGACTTTTCCATCCTTTATGATTTCACTACCATCTTAGGAAAAGATTACCTTACACTTATTGTCACATATTTGACTAATACTTAAGAGATTAAAACCTAAGTTATCTACATGTTCAACATTAGTGATAGTAAGGGAGTTATGAGTGATCGTACCTTTGCCGATGATATTACCTTTGAGTTTACTACCAAAAGTGACATTACCTCCATTGCATGATTGATATGATGAGAAGAGCTTACGATTTCCCGTCATGTGATTAGTGCATCCACTATCTTTGATCCATTCGTCGGGCTCCAAATCAATTCCCAAGCATATCTAATGATAACATAGACAAACTCAAACATATGGTCCCTAATATCTCATGGGTCCAAAGTTGTTAGCATTAAACATCCCATGCATTTGACTAGGATGTTGGAATGGTGAGTAGAAACCTATAGGTAGAAAATTATTCTTCCATGCTGGGGGATATATGTTCGGATAATTTTGTTTTCTAGGTTGTCTTGGTCTAGTTTGTCTTTGGGTAACATTTATTTTCCTAGGTGGTGGAGTTTTTGATCTTGTCGTTGTTTTGTTAAAACCTATTCCAGGTTTTAGTAGTGGTTTATAGAAGCTTTTAACTTCTCTTATACTAGAAATATGTACTTAAGTGTTTATTACAGTTAAGTGTTTTGGTGCAAAACCTAATACAGATTTTGGCAAAGTTACAGACTTATCTACTGTGGACGGTCCTTTAAATGATGGACGGTCCTTTAAAGTTTCGGGACCGTCTGGTGCATTTTGGGGACCGTCAACAGTAGTCTCGACTACCGGAGATTTCACAAATTTAGTTTGTTTTGTACCACTTGTTGATGCTTCAGAAAAATCATAGCCTATACCGGTTTTATTATCGGAAAACATTTGAGCATCTATCATTTTTTTAAGAGAATGAGTACTCTTTTTAAATTTGTTTAGTTTTGAGGCTTCCTCCTTGAGTCCCTCATTTTCGATTTTAAGATTTTGACACGATTTTCATTCTAAGTCAATTTCTTTGCCCTTTTCAAGTCTATATAGTTTAACTTTTAGTTTCAATATTTCTTTCTCCAATTTAGACTTAATAGATTTTAGAGATTTGTTTTTGAAAATTATCTTTTGACTCATTTTGCAAATTCGATTATACTCATTATCTAAATCAAGCGAATCTAATGAGAGAGTGTCATCATTATAAAGATCGGTTTCGAAAGGTACCTCTTTTGAAGTTCCGGCCATTAGACAAGCTTCATTTTTGGCATCTTTGTCGCTATCACTCCAAGCGCCTCTTACGTATGCATTTTGGTTCTTGTCTTTCATTTGATGAGGACAATCTCCTACCAAGTGTCTTGGATCACCACATCCGAAGCTACTTTTATCACCCTTGCTATATCTGTCATCACGAGCCTTTTGGGGTGCTTTCTTTTCATCTCGCGGTTGTTTTACATATCTGCCTCTTCGTTTAAAGAATTTCTTGAAATCTCTAACTGCAATGGCGTACTCTTCATCTTCACTTTCTGAACTTGAGTCTTCATCATCATTTAATTCCTTTTTAGCCTTTAAAGCAAGTGATCTCCTTTCTACTTTGCTTTTGACTATCTCGGAATCATTTTTGATGATTAGCTCATAAAACTTTAGATTGCCAATGAGCTCATCTAGTGAGAGTGAAGCTAGATCTTTGGATTCTTCTATTGCCGTGACCTTTGTTTTCTACTTTGGATGTAAAGCCCTGATGGTATCAAATAAGTACATTTTACTGGCATCATTTATCCTATGTTATTCGTTTGTTTTATGTTATTTTATATGAGAATCCATACTTAATTGCTTACTTTTATAATTCTCAGTTATAAACAAGCGTTTGGTGAAAGTTAGCTATTTTGGATGTAAATTGGAGCAAAATGGATCAAGTTGGAAAAGTCTACTGAACTGAAGGAAGATATGCCGTATCATTCTAGACAGATACGCCGTACATAAAGACTTAGACGAATATGAAAACCATTTCCTGACTTTGAAGCATGTGCCGTATGGAATTTATCTCCTACGCCATATATGAAACCTTGGTCAACGAGTAGATCTGACTTGTTTTACTCCAGATACGTCGCATGACATTCCAGATATGTGGCGTATCAATCTCAAGACTTCACTAAGATAATCCAAGATACTGAAGAACATGCGCTGCATGAAGACTGAAGGTACGCCGTATCTTATGACGGTGTATGAATATTCCTAAATATTATAATCTTGGACCCCACGCGAAGTTACCTAGATGCGCCGTATCAACTTAGTTGATACGCTGTATCGACCCTGCTGACAGAAACTATGTAAACCCCATTCGACAACCACATTCGATATACAAGTGCAACACAAACCCTAAAGAGAAGAATACAGACGAATTGGCAGCCCAAGACACAACCTAAAGGAAGAATTCAGAGCAGTAAGTAGAGCTGGCAATTTCTGACATGGACCTGTTAACACGACATGGCACGACCTGGTCTTATCAGGTTTCGTGTTTGGCCTTAACAGGTCCGGACCTGTTAAGACACGATAAGACACGAATATACATATGTACTAAATGAAACCTGCTAAGAAACCTGTTAAGACACGATAAGACCTGTTAAGACCTGTTAACAGGTCTCTTACCAGGTTTCTTATCGTGTCTTAACAGGTTTCGTGTCTTTAACATGTTCCTTAGCAGGTTTCTTAGTAGGTTCCTTAACAGGTTCACTGGTTTAAATTTATGATTTTTGTTAACAGGTCTCTTACCAGGTTTCTTATCGTGTAACTTGTTAAATTTCATGTCGTGTTCGTGTTTGGAAAAATTTACATGATTAGTTATCGTGTCGTGTTCATGTTTGGCCTTAACAAGTTCATCTCGTGTCGTGTCGTGTCGGACCTGTTATTCCAGCTCTAGCAGTAAGAAGGACCTGCTAGTACTTTGATTCATAGGAAAACTTGTTTACTTGTATTAGCAATCTGTTAATGGTTGAGTTAGTGTCTTTTTTACTATTTGATCAGACTTAATATGTTCCAACTGTTATAAAGATTATTTAATGTTTATTTGCTTTCTTTATGCATGTGCTTTGATTACGTATTAGGATTTATCGCGCCTTGTCAACGTAGGCTCGCGCAATTACTTCATTAACATCGTTTACATAGTTAATGTAAGTTTGTAAAAGGGATAAATAATACATAAACCTAGTAATCATTAAGTGTTTACACGCCTGTAACTAAGACTCCACTGAGAGAGAATAGATTTTAGCACTCATCTTATACAGCTAAGCATTTAAACGTGTGACAAGTTTTCCTACTATCGGCTCGACCTCTTATCTGTGTCTGTTTTCTATCTGTGTACGTGTTTGCCATTCGCTTATTCGTTCCCTTAGTTTTATTTACTGTTTTATCTAATCTACACAATTGTGCCAGTCTCTCAGGCTGAAAAACCCCCTTGCGTTAGATTAGGGCATTAGAACTAACTTAGGATTAAAATACTGATAGATATTTAGGTGTTAACGTTCCACTCTTAGTGTTCGACACTCTACTTACCAACTAGCTACATTGATCGGGTACACTGCTCGTTAGTGTGTGTTATAGGATAAGTCAGCAAAATATAAATTTAAAACTTGATAATATAATCTATTCTACAACGATATACGTACGCATCAAGTTTTTGGCGCCGCTGCCGGTGAGTGAATTGTTTAATACTAAAATATCTATTAATATTTTAATTTAGAATTAACTTGATTGGTTTTTAATTATTAGTTTTTAATTTGCTAACTTTGTTGTGTATTTGTACTATTTGCATTCATTGTATTTTTTTTGCTTATTTTATGTTTTTATGTTTGTTTGATTTCTGTAATTTTTGTTTATTTTTCGTTTTTCTGTTTTTCTGCATAATTACTGTTTGCTGTATTTTGCTGAACTAAACGATACGGCGCATCTATTTATTTAGATACGGCGTATTGCGTTTTTTTATATACAACATATCTTATTTAATAATTCGTATATGACGTTTCTATCCCTCTAGATACGGCGTACACTGTTTTTAATCAGAATTTTTAAAACCCTAAAAGCCATACGGCGCATGAGCTTCTGCTTATACGGCGTATTTAATTGTTAAAAACATACCTGATTTTTTTTAAAACTATTAATACGGCGTATTCAGTTTACTGAATACGGCGTATCGATCATCTGATACAGCAGCAAAAATTATTTTTAGTTTTTATTGTTTGTATATTTGGTCTACTCTTGGTCTTCTTGGTTGTTTTGTTTTTCAGGAAATCATGGTGATCGAGAAAAACATTGAAGACATGACCATGGAAGAACTTATCCAATATGAATCCGACATGGCAATTGAGAATGGTCGGGTCTATGATTGGAGATATGCAAGATACGGGGAAGAAAAGTGGTACCTTAATGATAATACTGACTATACAGGGTTCGAAAAGGAGGAATACCCTGCTATCATATATAATAGCGTGTCAAATTCGGGTGCTAAAAACAAGGAACATGGAGATTATCTATACCTTAACGAAAAGGATTTTAACGAATATCATGATGGGTATCCCCATTATAATTCATATGGTTACGATAACACACCTCAGTTTTACCAATACTCACCCTACCCACCAAAACCACCAAGGCAAGAGATGGAAGACACAAGTTATCGAGAGGCACTTAGGAAGCATAATGAAGATACTATGGATTCGGTACGTCGTATTGAAGAACATTGTCGTACCATTATAAGCCTACTTAGTGTCATACCAAATGAAAAGAGTGTGGAGGAAATGAGTAATGGGTTTCATACCATTATATGTGATGATGTACAACCACAACGTGATGAGATGCATAATTCCGGAATCGCTGGGCATAACGTGGAGTTCATTGATGACATGGAAATCATTAATGACCTTCCTGTGAAGGATATTCAGGAAGAAGATAGGAATTTAAATCTCACGGACTCTGAAAGGCCGACACCGATGGTTGAACCGTATAAACCCGTCCCTTTCCATGGACGATTGAATATGGTTTGAATATATCACCAATCCGTCCCTTTTCCTGGATGATTGATGATGGGATCAACAACCATCCCTTTCTTTGAATGATTGAAGGTGGAAAGAAAAAAAGAACCAAGCAAGAAGCAATCAAAGAAAATGAAAGCTAAGAGTCTACGGGTGAAAGAATCAAAACCACGAGCTCATGTGGAATCTACGACACAAATTGGTAAAGCCCTTGACTCTCCTTTTATTTTAGTTACTAATGAAATTGCTAGTGTTTTTAAACAGGTTGCAGAGCAGAAAGATGATGTGATGAAACCTATCTTAGACATCACACCGCATGATGACACACATAACGCACCTGTTATCCACCAGAGTTTGGTTGAACTTCCAAATGAATTCGATGATGAGCTCTTGGATAATACCTTGGGTGAAGAGCAAGCTACTTTGAAGCCAACATGGAAAGAAGAGTGGCTCGAAACGATACTTGCCAAAGACCCTTTCTCATCTTGTATGGAGGTTGAGGGACGCCTAACTACCGACAAGATAAATGAAGGGCACTTCATGCATCCTCAACATATTAGTCTCTCGCATGGAATGTTCAAGACATCCAATTCATCAACCAAATCAGGAAAGGTAAAGAGTGGAGATCACTACCCACTAAGGTACCATTTTCATTTATCGTTTCTTCTTACTATAGCAAGTTTACACTCTTATGGTGTTTATTGCTATTATCACCCGCACTTGAATCCAAGTGGGGGGACGAATACCCTATTACATAGTAAATAAGGGAGGAGTCAGGCTCGTGACTCGAACAAAAACAAGCGCTTCGTGGGAGGCAACCTATGCTTATCTTTTAATTCATGTAAATTTAATTTGTTATCGAGTCTGTCAGACCTGCACATCGATGCGGCGCATCCCTTCCCATGGATGCGGCGTATCGACTGCACAGGTCATATCTATCCTTTATTTTTTTGCATTTTAATTTTCTGCATTTTGAACATTTTGTCAGTTGATTCAATGTGGTGCATCTATGTTTAAGGATGCGTCGTATCAGATTTTCTGACTCGTATTTATTCCAGGCGCGATACGGCGCATCCCTTACCATGGGTGCGGCGTATCGACTGACCTGATGAAATTTCCAGATTTTTATTTTTTATTTTTAGGTTTATTTTTACTAACCAACGATTAACAAGATTTGAACTAGCTGTGATTTTCAAATTAGCACAGGTTGTTTACAATGAAGTGGTGGTTACATACATTCTAAAATTTTCTGTGTGTCGTACGCCATTCATGGAGGCTTGAACGCCATTTACACACAGAAAATAAAAAGTTGCTCACAAACACATAATGGAGGATCATACTGAGCAAATCTCAGGGGAGTTTTCCGTTCTAATTCTTTCTATTTCATGTTTTTAATTTCACTTTTAAACAACGAGGACGTTGTTTATCTTAAGTGGGGGGATGGAGAATTAGAACGACACTTGTCCTTATTTTTCAAAAATTTGCTTAATATGTGCTTAATATGCTTAAATTTAAAAAATTTCTAGTATGTTTTTGTAAAATCTAAGTTGCATGACCGCACACATAACCCTTATTTCCATATTGTGAGAATTAAGCCTTATCCGTTTCCAATATTTTACCCAAATTCCACAAAAATATGAGTGTGCCGGTGACTTGCAGTAAACTTTAGAACTTGGCTTGTATACTATTCGAGACCACCATAATGAGTATTATTGATATAATTGGAGTGACTTGTCTAACTAGGTAAATTTCTAGGATTACACCCAAATAGCCTATATATGTTATGTTATATTAACTAACTACACTGGTTAGTTAACCCCCATATAAATCCATTTGTTACTCTCATTTTTAGAGTAAGATACCTCTAGAAAAATCATAAGAGCCATTCCTTTCGTTTCTTACACCAACGTTGAAATTGTTTCGTTACACCTATACACCTTAGCCTACCCTATAGATTAAAGTCCGTGGTTGGTTACTTTTGTAGAATGTGCATTTCCTGTGTTCATGTGTGTTTCTTATCTTTGGTTAGGTCGAGAATTGCACATCGCAATAGGGAATGTGATAGTAGTTATCTTTGATTTTCGTGTGTTTGCTACTATCACTATTATTTTTACATCTGAAGTATTGAAAAGTATGGAGAAATCATCCAGAGTTGTTATAGTGAAGTGGTGAAATTTTACACCATTAGTTAGTTACGATTTATGTTATGAAAAAAAAAGATGAAAAAGAAAAAAAAAAAAAAAGAAAGAAAAGAAAAAGAGAGAGAGAAAAAAAAAGTGTGAGGAATGTGAGATAATTGGTTTGTTTAAGCTTAACCGAATTTATGTTTTATAAGCTAATCGATTATTTGTTGGTACGCTGTTTTAAACCAACGATGTAAAGTTATGTACTAGTGGATATATCGCCACTATTTGTTGTAATATATGTATGGGATGCAAGGGAGTTGGCCGTTATGGGAACGCCAACTAAGGGTTATTCTTTAATTAAGTTATCATTTGAGTCTAATTCGTATCTAACCACTAAAGCGTGTGTTTCCATGTTAAAGCGTGAGTTAGTTAATGATATTGTGTCTTTTTCATGGGATGGTAGGGAAGTGATTAACCACACCTGTTTGGACTTAATCTACCTGTTTGTTTATTTTTGGTTTTACACATATTTTATCCTAAATGTTATCCTTACCCTTACCAAGTTATTGTATTCGTTGTTAGCTTTCGAGCATCCGGATATAGTAATGACATAATGAGAATGTCAAGTGCATGAATAAGGTAGTGACCATCCGAGTTTTTGACTAATCGAATGACGCGCCAGCGATCTGGAGTGTGACTTGGTGACCATTCATTTTGAAAATAACGCGCCAGTGAACCGAGAAACACACTAGCGACCATCCGTTGTTTGAGGAATCAAGGACTAGCACCAGCGAGCTACTAAGTTTGTGCAGGAGATGTTTTAACGAAGCTAGGTTTTACCCTTAAGCCTTATCATAACCCAATTTACCACTTTAGACTTGTCACTCCTTAGCTTTAGTGGTGGAGATGTGTATCCTTGCCAAGCTTATGATAGAATATTCGTTACGACCGAGCAATTGAGCGAATTACCTAAATGTTACCATATAGATTAGTTGAGTGATTTGAGTGATTTCATTTTCCTACTTCGTGAGGTGTTTGGTTGTGTAATTATGATTAAAACGAATGAATGCTTAAACTATAAAAATAAATCCTAAGCTGTATTTAAGATACATTTTCATAAGTTTAAATCTAAGGTTTACTTGAGGACAAGTAAAGTTTAAGTGGGGGGATATTTGATGATATCAAATAAGTACATTTTATTAGCATCATTTATCCTATGTTATTCGTTTGTTTTATGTTATTTTATATGAGAATCGATACTTAATCACTTACTTTTATAATTCTCAGTTATAAACAAGCGTTTGGTGAAAGTTAGCTATTTTGGACGTAAGTTGGAGCAAAATGGACCAAGTTGGAAAAGTCTACTGAACTGAAGGAAGATACGCCATATCATTCTAGACAGATACGCCGTACATAAAGACTTAGACAAATATGAAAACCATTGCCTGACTTTGAAGCATAAGCCGTATGGAATTTATCTCATACGCCGTATATGAAACCTTGGTCAACGAGAAGATCCGACTTGTTTTACTCCAGATACGCCGCATGACATTCCAGATATGCGGCGTATCAATCTCAAGACTTCACCAAGATAATCCAAGATACTGAAGAACATGCGCCGCATGAAGACTGAAGGTACGCCGTATCTTATGACGGTGTACGAATATTCCTGAATATTATAATCTTGGACCCCACGCGAAGTTACCTAGATGCGCCGTATCAACTTAGTTGATACGCCGTATCGACCCTGCTAACAGAAACTATATAAACCCCATTCGGCAGCCACATTCGATATACAAGTGCAACACAAACCCTAAGGAGAAGAATTCAGACGAATTTGCAGCACAAGACACAACCTAAAAGAAGAATTCAATGCAGTAAGAAGGTCCTGCTAGTACTTTAATTCATAGGAAAACTCGTTTACTTGTATTAGCAATCTGTTAATGGTTGAGTTAGTGTCTTTTTCACTATTTGATCGGACTTAATATTTTCCAGCTGTTATAAAGAGTATTTGATGTTTATTTGGTTTCTTTATGCATGTGCTTTGATTACGTATTAGGATTTATCGCGCCTTGTCAACGTAGGCTCGCGCAATTACTTCATTAACATCGTTTGCATAGTTAATGTAAGCCTGTAAAAGGGATAAATAATACATAAACCTAGTAATCATTAAGTGTTTACATGCCTGTAACTAAGACTCCACTGAGAGAGAATAGATTTTAGCACTCATCTTATACAGCTAAGCATTTAAACGTGTGTCAAGTTTTCCTACTATCGGCTCGACCTCTTATCTGTGTCTGTTTTCTATCTGTGTACGTGTTTGCCATTCGCTTATTTGTTCCCTTAGTTTTATTTACTGTTTTATCTAATCTATACAATTGTGCCAGTCTCTCAGGCTGAAAAACCCCTTTCGTTAGATTAGGGTATTAGAACTAACTTAGGATTAAAATACAGAGAGATATCTAGGTGTTAACGTTCCACTCTTAGTGTTCGACACTCTACTTACCAACTAGCTACATTGATCGGGTACATTGCTCGTTAGTGTGTGTTAAAGGATAAGTCGGCTAAATATAAATTTAAAACTTAATAATATAATCTATTCTACAACGATATACGCACGTATCATGCCCTGAGAAATTTCATAAAACAAATCTTGACAGAAACACCTTCATCAAGTGCCTTTAGACTAGTAATAATAGTATTAAATCTATCAAAAACACTATCTATAGATTCGTTTTCAGGAATGACGAATTGTTCATATTGTTGAACAAGAAGATCGATATTGTTATCTTTGACTTGATTATTACCTTAATGAGTGACTAACAATGTTTTCCAAATATCTTTAGCCGTATTACACATAATAATTATTTGAAATTCCTTTTTCGGTAAAGCATTATAAATAACCATTTTTGCTTCATCATTTGTAGCCAATTTCTTTTTAAGAGTTTCACTTTGTTTATCATAAGGAACTATTTCATCCTTTTTAGTTTCAGGGTTTTGTTTAATAGGTTGAAAGTCACCCATAGTAATAACATGCCAAAGATCAAGATCTTTCGATTTCACATAAGTTTCGAATCTAGTTTTCCAGTTAATAAAGCTATCAGCTTCGAAAAGTGGTGGTCTTTGCATAGTTTACCCTTCTTGATATTTTTCAAAATACATTGATCGAGTCAAGTTTTAAAATACAGTATATTTTAAAAATCTTGAGTGACCCGTTTTGATACCAATTGTAGAAACTAGAAGGAGGGGGGGTTGAATAGTTTCACCGTTTTAATTACGTTTTCAAAATTTTCTTTTTCAAGTTTGTTTTAAAATATTTCTCGATTCGAATCTTATGTGATATCAATACAACAATTAATGAACACAATAATAAACAAGTAAGTAAAAATAAGGAAAGAAACGATCAAACCAGGACACGGAGATTTATAGTAGTTCGGCTACGAAGCGCACTCTTTGCCCTACTCCACTCCTCGAGTCTCACACTCGAGAGTTTCACAAACACTATATCAACACGCTTCCTTATGGCGGAACAAACCGTACACCAAAGCTTACACAAGGTTTGACGACACTAAGAGGAATGTCGAGTCCTAATCCTAGCTAGAACCAATATACACGAAAGCCCACGTGGCTACACTATTTGAACCAACACTTCAATCTGAATCAACACAACACACAATTCTGAGCTTGCACTCAAGTCGGATTACACACAAGAATTAAGATACAAAGAATGGAGGTTTAGGAAAGATCCCTAACAATGGTTTATGAGGTGAAGGACTATTCTTCAACACTTCGTTTCTTGAAGAATATGAGTGTTCTTCTCTTGAACTTGGAGTAAGGATGTATGCGATCACTTGTAAACAACTTACAACCCGTTAATCAAAGAAGATTATTTAGAGTGAATTTAGAAGACCGAAAGTTTTAGTGCTCAAGAGGTGGTTTTTCTGAAATGAAACAGTTTAGTAACTATAGGCACCAGGAGGAGCGGGTGACGGTCCCTTAAAGTTGGACGGTCCCATATATAAAAGGGATCGTCGCCATGTTTACGGGATTTTCCCGACATACGCTCCTATTTTTGTCATGATGTGGTGAAAGTTTATCAGGTGAAAAACTTATCTGGTTTTAGGCGGGAAAACTAGCTGTTGGAGAATTTTGAAATTCAAATTTATTTTCTTAATAAAACATTTCTTTAAAATTACAAAAATACTTTTGTAAAAATGTTTTGTCACATAAAAATGTGAGGTTTAATGAAAAATAAATTCTTTGATCACTTAACTAAGTTGGTAGATTGTTTGTTCATACCTTAAGTGATGTTGTGGTTAAAACGAGTTTTCTCGATTATAAACTTGTTATGCGTAATTTTACGTAACGTGTATTTATATTTTGTGATTATCAAAACATGTAGAGACCGAAGAATGCAAATGATGTTTTTTACATTATTTGTATTAACAACTAATATAAACTTATGTGTCAAAATAATAATTTTTGTCACGTTTCAGTTTTATAATTATGGTTATCCCGATTTAATGTCTACGTTAATTCTAACTCGTAACTATCATGAATTGGTTGTTATGTCCTTAGAAAATTATGTAAATGTATTTTTAATTTTAGAGGTCCTATAGTCTTTATTTAAGTCCTAACATAAGCCAAATAACAAATATAAACTCT
Source organism: Artemisia tridentata subsp. tridentata (assembly GCA_021014915.2). Lineage (NCBI taxonomy): Eukaryota > Viridiplantae > Streptophyta > Magnoliopsida > Asterales > Asteraceae > Artemisia > Artemisia tridentata. The sequence continues at coordinate 419,280,418 of CP139507.1, read as the reverse complement.
ATATTCAAAGCTGAATTTGGACAGCTCACAGTAGTCCCGCGGTATTGACGATATCTAGAGTTCTACAACTCCGTTTGATGTGATGTTCGCGGCTACGTTCAAGTTAAGATGTTCTTTATATTTGATAAAAACTAGTCCGAGTAACAGAAATGACCTTAACCATGAGCTTTTTACAAATGAAATATGTTAGGCAGTTTTTGACGTGTTTTACAATATCGGCTCTAATTTACTCATACGGATGGGTTATAGGACGAGCTAACCGGAGAAACGACCACAAGATATAGCTCTACAATCCTATCATATTTCCTAAAGACCAAGGTCCAATGAGTTGGGGAGGCAATTCGTTTTAGCGGGCTGTTTCGATTTTCAGTTTTGTAAAACTCATTTAGGGCTTGTTTTCAAGGTCATAATTCATGTTTACAACATATAAATGATACTATATACTACTTATATCATAACAATACATCAAAATATAAGTAGCTTATTCCAACCATATTGAAGGAAAGCAAGAAATAACCATGAATCTTTCAATGATTTGGTTCAAAAACAATAAAAACACTACTACAAATCAATACCTAATCACCTCTACTCTTCAACCCTTGTCTTGAGTCTTTAACCCAAGCTTAGTAACCCTTGTTAATCCCTTGTAGTAACCTTCTTATCTCAGCCCTAAGCACCTTGAGTATCTCTTAATTCAACCATGGAATCGCAAAAACAACACAAGATTACTATAAAGCTACCTAAAACCTTCAACTCTAATGTTTAACTTGAAGTAATAAATCAAACTATGGATGTGTTTGGTAATTAAGGGTGCTCGATCAACAAGAGAGGAAAGGGAGAGACTTTGTGAGTTTATTTTTATAAATATGAGTTAGAATGAGGTGTTAACTTAGTAGAGAAATATCTAGATATTCTAAGGCTTATTTGTTAAGTTATAACATGTGTAGAGATCTTAGGAAAGATGTGTTCTCACCAAGCCACATGGCTTGGTGACTCGCATTAAACGCCACCTAGGGTGGCTAGGTGATAAGTATGTGAAGTCTTGATATTATCTTGAGTTACGGAGTGTATTTTGGTCCTGGTAATTGCTAACATTAAGTCTTTAAGTCACGAAACTTAAAACCGGGTATTGTAAACATAATAAACTTATAAAAATCTTAAAACTTATCAATATACTCTATATTATCATATTAAATGAGTGATAAGTTTAACGGAGCGCGTAAACGTTGTTAAAACCTAGAAACATAGCTTTAAGTACGCGTAAACGTAAAACATACAAGATTTACGTGAAAATGGTAAAATAAAAATAGGTCATATAAAATATGACTATAATGAAAAATAAAATGTATGAAACACCTAGACTGATCCTAGTCAAGTGTTGGTTACGATTTAAGCTTACGCGATTGAACTTTCCTGATTATACGCGAAAGTATGTTTACTTAAAAAAAATTAACGTAATAATAAATAGAAGTAAATAGTTAAATTAATAACCTAAAATCTATGAGTTGCTACACCCATAAAAGTGAATTTACTTGAAATAAGAATATTAAATGATGTAATAAATCAAATAATGACATTATAATTCGAGAGTGGTTACAATAATTAAGAGAACTAGTGTTTTCTTGGATTTTTTTTCTTTGTATGGAAGTTATTTTTTCTTTCTTTTTAGGATTTAGGGTTTAACTTATTTTTGGTAAGGTGAAAACCTTCCTAAATCTATGCTAAAACTGTTCTTGGAAACCTTATGTTTTCAAATTTAATCATAGGGAAACAAGATTACTTGAGGAACAAGAAAGACTGATCAAAGATTACCAAAACCCTTTGTGGGTCGATTTCTTGTATCCCAACCATATGCATTTTTCTTGGTGCTCTTGCCCTTTTTCTTTTTGCGTTTATGCTTTTGATCTTGTATGCTTTGCTCGTGTCCCCTATCTCTTTAATGCTTTATCTTTTCTATTTTCTAGGTTTCTTGCGGCGTTTGCTTATTTATGTTTATGTCTTTTTTCTTATGTTCTTTTGATGGTTTTTCTGCCTATCTGCTCTGTATGTTGGTTTGCTTGTTTTTATCCTTTTGTCTTTTGACTGTTTATCCTTGTTATTGCTCACTTTCACACTTGCACTTATTTCTGAGCACTCTCACTACACACGTATTCTTCCGATTTATTACTATCGCATAAATAATCAATCAAATTCAACTCCCACGTATTCTTCTGATTATTTTCTACACAAACAAAACAATTAATTAATAAAAAAAATTTAAATATATAAATGCATAAATATTATTAAAAAAACTATACATTTTCACTAGCTAATTTGATGCAGTTCTGAAACAACTCCATAATCTGGTCCTGGCCAAGACAGGGCGGATCCGTGGAGTCGGACACTGGATGAGCAGCGATGGGTTTACGACGGATGGCAGCAGCGCGTGATTCTGTCGGGTGATAGGATTGGTGGTCTTTGTTTGTGGCCTGGTGTACGGTTAGGAGTTAGGGTTTCACCTAGTTTTATTTTTATTTTTCTAGGATAAGAGAGATGAAGAAGAAGGTTTTAAGTGTTTGTGTTTGTTTGGTTTTCCCTCTCACTGAAATTTCATATTTTGGGAATATACGTTGTGTGTTGTACTTGTGGCAGATCTAAAAACATAAATAAAAAAGTAAAATATTTCAAAGATTTTTAATAAACTTATTTTCTCTCAGCAGCCAGTAAGGAGACCGGATCACTCGCGCTGTCTCAAAACGTCACTTTGATGGCGCCACAACCTCACCAAGTCACCACCCCTCGTGTTTTCTCCACCAGTATAACGGTCCGGAAGTTTTTTTCCTCTTTTTTAAACGTTATACAATGACAAAGAAAATTAAACACCCCCTTATAGCCCTTTTTTGTCCCACATACATTTTTTTTTCTTCAAAATTTTACCCTTTAAAAATCTTATAAATACCCCTTAACTCATCCATTTTTTACATTGTTGCAAAAAAAGTCCTACAAGGCCGATTAATCGCCGCCTAGGCGTTACTAGGCCACCAACCGTGAAAAATGTGGAGCGTTACAAGTAATATCAAAGTACTAGTAAGAGTCGCTTGTCATCTAACCCGAGCGTAGCTGTTTTACTCTCAAAATGTACTTCTAGCTATAATCTACAAGCACCAACGCCTATCTTCATTTACCTACATAAGACATGAACTGAGAATGGTAAGTCCTTGCGACTTAGCGAGTAAATGAAACAAATATGAAATAATACTTGCAATTCGAACATGAACATAATAGTCTACAACATGTTATGAAAGGTACGACTTTTAGTCGTCTAGCTACTTGTGCATGGTATAAATATGATCTTGGTTCTGAATTTCATAATCATTACATAATATATGAGCACATGCTTCTTAACTAGACGAATGCTTATTTGTCCTGTTATGATTGAGAACTTCCCTAACCAATGAGTACTCTTCTTCTTAGGGTTTTAACTTGTCATCGTGCTTATCTATACTCGGGTCATCCACAAAGGATGCTTGATCATATATACCTGACATGATAATTCTAAACATAAACCATCTGTATCAGATGTAAACACTATAATAAGCATGGGTCATCCACAAATGATGCTTCTAATGGAGTTCTATATCGTGCTCTTCTTAAGCACGCTACATGACTTTTTGATTAATATGTGCTTTTTGTACGAGGAAGTATTGGCTGTCTAAAAAACCCATTATACTATAAACCCAATACCCTAAACTTACAATACAAAGCTAAAAAAAGTAAACTAACAAAACAACAAGAAATACACTATAAACTCAACAAGATGGTTACATTTACCTAAACATTAACAAAATTCTTCCAACAATCAACAAAATTCTCCCACGACAACCCGAGTTATAGATTGTTGTATACTTGGTCCTCGCCATCATACTTACAACTCAACAATTTAAACAAACATTACGCGATTAACAAATAGATACAATATGTGTGCATCGCACGGGTTCTGAATGTCTCGTACAATATAAATTTTTGATTGTATAATTATTAATGTGTATATACAAGGTTTCATTCGGTTAAATAAATTCGGGCACATAAAAACCAAAACTGCACCAACTGTAATAAATGAGTTTTTAGGGTAGTAAGGAAGCGTTTGGTGTGTGGGTATAACAATCAAATAATACATTCATTCCTATATATAATTGTTTTGTACATTATTTTTGAATTGGAAATGCTATTTCCTCCTACAAATTGTTTATACTTATCCTCCTACTCACATGATCTTGACAAGTGTCAGAATTGACGGCTTGGATACAGAGAGAATGTGTGGAAAAAATATATAATATTGTTGTGTGTGTAGCAGGATTAGTAGGAGGATATTGTAGGAGACTTTACCAATGCTCTTTCGAATTAACATTTTGGAATCATGGCTAAAACCTCATACCCGGCTATGGCTGGTTTCACATGCATTCATGATGGCCCACCACTACTAGAACACATATTAATAATTTATGCAAAGATAATGATAGCGATGAAGAAAATGACAATTTAACTTGGATTCACAAAACTCTTATGCAATAGCCATGTAAAACGAAAGTTGTACCTATAAAGTGGAGTGTTGTACAAATCATTTCATGTCAGTTTTAACATTATTTTTTTGGGTTATACTATAAAAACCCTCCCTACCCTCGTGTACTTATGTTTTTTGTTTTTGTCTTCTTGATTTTATTAATATAATTATTTTTACATAGTCTTTTAAGTTAGTCACGGTTGTCCTTTTTTCACTATTGAATATTCCCTTTTTAGATTATAAACCACTAACAGTGATCAAACTTGCATCCACAAAACAAAAAATAGCAGTGATCAAACTAGCATTCACAAAATAAAAACTTGCATTCACAAAATAAAAACTAGCATATCAATACTTGCTTGTTTGCAGAAAGGAACGATGAATACATCCAAGAACACCATCATCACCAACAGTTTTACACAAAGAACACCAGAACACCATCACATATCCAAGAACACCAGAACACCATCACCATCCAAGAACACCAGAACACCATCACATATCCAAGAACACCAGAACACCATCACCATCCAAGAACACCAGAACACCATCACATAAGCAAACCACATAAGAATATAATCAATTTTATAACTGTTTTTTTAAGAACTAAAAAGATCTAAAAAAACAGTTATGAAAAAGCATCACCATCAAGATCTATTGAATATTCACTTTTGAGATTATAAACCACTAGCAATGATCAAACTTGCATTCACAAAACAAAAACTAGCAGTGATCAAACTTGCATTCACCAAGATCTAAAAAGATCTAACAAACTAAGAAACACCAAGATCTAACAAACCACATAAGTAGTTTCATTACTGCTTTTTTAAGATCTAAAAAGATCTAACAAACCAAGAAACGCCAATATCTAAGAAACCACATAAGCACATAAGCAGTTTTTCACCAAGAACAGTAGAACACCAAGAACATCAACAACCATGGTTTTTACCATGGATCTAAACCACCACAGAAACCACAATGGTTTTTACTAAGGATCTAAACTACCACAGAAACCACCATGGTTTTTACCATGGATCTAAACCACCCCAAAAACCACCATGGTTTTTAATGGTTTCACATATTTACCAAAGATCTAAACAACCACAGATCTAAACAACCATGGTTTTTAATACAAATCTAAACCACCACATAAACAACCATGGTTTTTACCATGGATCTAAACCACCACAGAAACCACCATCGTTTTTACCACGAATCTAAAAAGATCTAAAAGGATATAACACCAGCAGGTTCCAAGAAACCACACACAGTATAACTTTTTTTAGATCTAAAAAGATATAACACCAGCAGGTTCCAAGAAACCACCCACAGTTTTATCCCTTATCCCACCCCACCCCATCCCATCTTGTCTGTCTCACTCTCTCTCTCTCACTCATTTCACATACGTACAACTTTTTTTAGATCTAAAAAGATATAACACCAGCAGGTTCCAAGAAACCACAACGATTTCTAATCAAGAAACCACCAGCAGTTTTGTGAGAGAGAGAGGAGAGAGACAAGATGGAGGGATAAGGGAAAAACTATGGGTGGGAAATGAGTGGGAGTGAGACAGTATAGATGGGATAGGGGTGGGGTGGGATAAGGGATAAAACTGTGGGTGGTTTACGCGATTTTACTTTTCTTTTTTTTTTCAAAGACAATGAAAAAAAAAGTTGTAAAAAAAATTTGTAACAAAAAAGTATTTTTTTTTAATTAAAAAGTTGTAAAAGTTAAAAAAAATAAAGTATTTTGTTAAAAAAAAAAAAAGTTGTAAAAGTTGTAATCTATTTGATGGAGCAGATTCCAGAGATTTTCCATCGATACATCATAAGTATTTATAATGTGCGAGGTGATGGAAATTGTGGGATTCAGTACGTTTGCTTAGTTATGTAAATAATTTGTTTGTTAAAAATACATTTCTTATAATTTTCTTAACATGTAACAGCCAGGAACAGAAGACTATGGGTGTGGATACTTTATGTGGAAGGATGCTTTTCAAAACAAGCACTTTAGTCAAGCCTCTTCTTCAACGCAGTGCTCAAACTGCGTAGCTAAAGATAATAAGATTGACAAGCTTGAAACAAGAAACAAGATGTTATTGTATCAAAACAAGATGTTGATGACAAGAATAAAGACGTTGGAGGCATCACTGGAATTGGCAAGGAATCCTGAGGATCACGCATGTCAGTCGGGTGCAATGCTCCATGAGCTTTTAGATGAGATAAATAATCTTCATGTGTAGTAGGTGTTGTTGTTTTAAATAATGTGTTAATGCTGTTGTTTAATTGAATAATAACAGTTGTTTTTGTAGTTGTTTAATGTGTTAATGTTTAACGTGTTATTGTTGTTGTTGTTTAAAAAAAAAAAAAAAAAAAAAAAAAAAAAAAAAAAAAAGGACGAAAAGGAAGAAAAAAAAGGTACAAAAGTACACCCTCCCTAGTAGGGAGGGTTTCCTTTGTTTTAATAGGGCTATGTTATACATACCCTCCCTATAGGCTATATGTACAAATCGCGAAACACATGGTACAACCACCCGGCGCTTGCAATCATTGGATACCCTCCCTATAAGGGGGGTCCTTATAAACTGCCCCGTTTTAATAACCTATCCCCATTTTTTTTAGTTTTAACATAAGTACTACGTAGTATGAGAAAAAGGTTAATAGACAAAGATGTCCTTAAACATTTAAAAAGTGTGCTTACGGTAATAAATTTTCATGTTGTTCACTTAGGTTACTGAACTTATGAAACATGACATTTGGGTCACTAAACTTACAAAAATATACGTATACATCAGTGAACTTATAAAGACACGATATTTGGGGCTGTAAACGAACCGGACGAACAAGAACGGAGCATTGTTAATGTCCGTTTTTTAATTTTAACCAGACAAATAAACGCACGCGTACGCTTAAACGGACGCCTTTTCTTGTTCATGTTCGTTTATTAAGAAAATGAGTTGTTCTTGTTCGTTTATGTTCGTTCATTAAGACATAAACGATCGAACATAAATGAACATAGACAAACAAACATAAATTGTATTAAATCATGCACAATATATTGTTTCATAAGTGTTGCTTTTTTAAACAAACCAATTTTAAAACTATACAATTAAAAGATATGATATACGTACATAAATAAATGAATGAACATAAACGAACGTCAACGAATGCATAATCGGACGTTCACGAACATAAATGAACGGACGCGACGTTTGTTCATGTTCGTTCATTTAAAATATCGTTCATGTTCGTTCATTTAATAAATAAACGAATATAAACGAACTTTTTACCGAACGATTCATGAAATGTTCACTGAACGTTCTAACGATGTTTATGTTACTTAACTTCTCCAAAAATATGAGTTCAAGTCACTCTGATCAACACTGAAATTATAAAACAATATTCTTATATCCTATAAGCTAAGTAACATAAATGAATAAAATAAAATTCGTTAACTTAGACACATTTTTTAAAAAAGTTTAGTGATACCTTTGTTTATTAACCTTTTTCTCATACTACAATAAAACCTCTATAAATTAATACTCGATAAATCAATAACCTCGATAAAATTAATAATTTGTCCAGTCTCAACTTGGAGGACCCCAATTGAAAAAATAATAAGATAATATTTTTTTTGAAACCACAGTGTATATATATTTGTACCAATGAAACTATAAATTAATAATAAAAAATATTATATGTATATAAAGGCAATGTGTAATTGGAACTTGTACAAATTTTAATTGGAACTTGTCTCAAAGGAACTAACGTTTTACTTATTCAAAAACAATGAACTTGACAAATTGATTTAATTTTTGAATATTAATTGTAAATTGTTAATTGAAACTTGTTTATCTAATTTATATTTCATCTCTAACTAGCATACATTATAATTAGTATATTGAACTTGAAAATTTAAAGGCCATACGTAAAACATGTTTAAATTAATAAATTATTAATTTTTCGATATAATAATATCTCGCTAAATTAATAAAATATCCTTGTTCCGACATCATTAATTTATAGAGGTTTTACTGTACGTAGTACTTGGGTTAAAACTAAGGGAAATGATTTGGAATTTTGGATGTCTAACTCATGTGCCTACTATTGTGACTAATCAATTTATTGTTGAATAAATGGATTGCATAATTTCTCTCTCCTCAAACTTACCATTAATCTTGCCAAATGTATGGTGATATTAGGCATGCCAATCACTACATTTGTACAACACCTTACTTTATAGGTACAAAGTTCTTTTTACATGGATTTTGCTTTTGCTCAAATGATTCCTCGATTTTGCTTTTGCCCTAACTTTACACTGCTTTTGCTTTTACCTATAAAGAAAGTGGTGTCAATGAAATCAATACTGTAATTAAGCAATCGTTTCTTTCTAATATCAGTTTCCAATTTCTAATCAACAACGGGCAGATCTATAGGACATACGCGAACACATACTTCACAAGCAATGCATTTATCAAATTCAAAGTGGATTCGGCCGCGGAAACTCTCGGATGTAATCAATTTTTCATAGGGGTATTTGTTGGGTCCTTCAGTACCCAAGAGTCGTTAAAACAAGATTTGAATACAAATTAAGCTAAGTGTAAATGAAACCGAAAACATTCTAAGTCACTGAGTGAACAGTCACTCAGTGAGTTACCTTCAAAATGCTCAGGACGAGTCTAAGAAGAAAGATTCACCACACAGTGAGGCGGTACTCACTGAAGTGTTACTTGAGACGAAGAAGAAGGTAATGGATCGGTGAGCTTTAGACAAGAGCTCATTGAACGCAGTCTCCTCAACAAAAACAACTGAAGACTGAAGACAAATGCCTGAAGAACCTAAAGCCTTAATAAAAGGTGGGAAAAGAGGGAAGGTTTTAAGAAGATAAGAACAAGTCTTATCTGGGTCAGAACAAACCATCCCTCAAGTGGCTAAAAGTCGAAGAAGTGTAAGGTCTGACACTCGAAGACTTATTGGCGCAATCCCATTGGTTCTTGGAAATGACAACTACTGTTGTAGTTGTCAGACACGCTTCCTATTTGTTTATCTAGTTTTAATCTTCAGTACTCTTGATCTGTTTGCCTATAAATAGCAAACAGATGGAGAAAAGTGGGTTAGGTATTCTTGTGCAATTAAAGCTTAGACTTTCACAAATACCCCTTTTCTCCTACAAAGAGTAACGTATCCCTGAGATAGCTCAGTGGGTCGAATTGTTACCACTTAAGCATAGCTTGAGTTTAGATAGCAAACACCATACCTTGTCTATTCAATCCCAAGTGTTTGTTCCGCAAAACACTTGGGTAATAGATTCTTTGATTCATTTCTAATAAGAATTTAAACGTTGAAAATACTGTGTGTTTTTTATATTAACGTTTCATTAACTGTTAGAATTAATCAATACATTGTATTAGTCATAAACACAAATAGATTAACTTTATAGTTAACTCTAAGCGTGTTGAGGGAACAACAAGTGGTATCAGAGCCTCTGGTTTATAAAATCTTTCAAAATTAACCAAGAGTGCTCAAGGTTTTTAAAACCAAGATCCTACTATGACTGATGCAAATGTACCCCAGCTAGTCGACAAAAAGGGTGGAAGCTTTTCAGCTGTTGCCCCACGACTTGAAGCTGGTAAATTTAGCAAGTGGAAAAAGCTAATGCTTTGCTAGTTGACTGGTATGGAACCATACTACGTCACTTGTGTCAAATATGGTCCTTATGTCCCAAGACTGCTGAAGGGCTAAACAAGCCTGAGGCTCAATGGACCATTGATGAGAGGAGGGTGGTCAATCAAGACCAACGCCTGAAAAGCATCATTATATCATGTCTTCCTGACGATATAATGGAATCAGTCATCAACTGTTCAACAGCCAAGTAAACTTGGGATGACTTGGTCAATAGCTTTGAGGGTCCCTCAGATACCAAGGAAAACAGGGTCATGTACCTGAAACTTGAGTATAATACTTTCAGGGCAAAAGATTCTGAAAGTCTCTCTCAGACTTATACCAGATACAAGACTTTGATAAACGAACTATCAAATGATGGTGTAGTTTTGTCTAAGCATGAGACAAATGTTGGCTTTGTCAACAGTCTCCCTGAGAAGTGGCTAAACTTCTCACAAAGCCTGAGGAATGCTAATCACATTCAGACTCTTGAGCTCCCTGAGATCTATGGGAAGTTTGTCTATGAAGACAACTTAATCTCAAGGAGATACCCTGACTCAAAAGCTCTTGAGTCCAAAAAGGCCTTGACCTCCACACCCATATCAACTGCTTTTTATACTAATGGTGTTGTGCAGGACTTTCAAGAGGATTCTGAGGATGAAATTGATGAAAGGACTAATGATGAGTACCTAAAAGATTTAAACTTGGAATTCCAAGAGAGGGCACTCCTTGCTAGTTCAAAACGTTTCATCAAAAGAAACCAGTCCAACTTTTCAAAAGGAAAAGCAAATGAAACCACTGAATGCTTTAATTGTGGTAAAAAAGGGTCATTTTGCTAGGGACTATTATTCTAAAACCATCTCAGAACCCTCTTACAAATTTTCAGGAAATAGTTCCTCAGGAACTAGCAAGTTTCAACCTAGAATGTTTCAGTCGACCCAACAATTTCAAAACAAGGGTAAAAAAGAATTTGAAGCAAAATATAGGAAAGCTAAGGCTAAACTTGCAATTCTTGAAACTAATCCCTCTATGTCTCAGGCTGCTCAAACATCCAAACCTGTTCAGGCAAAGAACAAGGTTTTAGTAGCTGAAGCTTATGATTGGGATGAAGAAAAAGTCTCCTCAGATGAGGAAATTAGAGTGAGTGCACTGATGGCACTCTCTGAAGGTGATCAGGTGGCTGTTGGGAAAAGCCATGCAAGGAATGGAGAGTGGGTAAACATTACCATGAAGAAGGTAAACACTTTACTTTCTATGGATGATGATTCTGATTGGCAGTCTTACATGAATTATATTTGTGTAGATCTTAAATTTGTTGAGGAACAAAGGCTTAACATGTTTTCAAAATATAACAACTTAGTGTCAGAATTGAATAAATGTAGAGATGAATTGCTTGTACTGAAGCAAGCCAAATTAGAAACAATTACTCTACAAATTCAGAACACTGAAATTTTGAAACAAAACCAAGCCCTACAAACTGAACTTAACAAAGAAAAGGCTGTCATACAAGGCTGGACCAAAAAGAACCCCAAGGTCATTGATACTGTGGGTTTAATCCCTAGGAAAACAATAGGAATTGACCATCACATGGTTAACCCCTATGTTAGTCCCAGTAAATTGACCTTTGTTCCAGCTGGCATATCATTTGAGCAAGAAATGCTTCCCAAGTCAAATGACTGGATTGTCAGGGACAACCCAGTCAGTAAGTTACCAAACTTTGAGACTGGAAAGATCTTGCTTCCTGAAAGTCAAGCTTTGAAAAATATGCTTGGACTTACTGAACAACTCAGTAAGCTTGAACTCGCTGAACAACTCAGTAATACTGAGTCAGTGAATGAGTCTGAATCAGAATCATATCCACCACTCCCACCACTGAATACCCTTCAGGGTGCTGCACCCAACTTAGGCCTCCCACCAATGGTCTACTCTCAACACTCTCCAAAGGAGAGGTCAGGAATGGGAAAAACAATCCTGAAAAGACCAACACTTGAAGTCTCAGTAAATACTGATGACTCATCATCTTCAGTCCCTTCTGAAGTAATAACCCAAAGCCCTGACTCAAAATTTGATCAGTTGGCTGAAATGGTCAGGAAGCTGGGTGAGAAGATTGCATCTTCTGAGAAACCTTCTCAATCCAAGAAGGAACAAAAACCAGCTTCCTCAAGAACCAAACCCAAACCCACAAAACCCCTGAAAAGATGTGAACTGTGTAACTATACCAATCATATCACTGATGATTGCTATAGAATTCTTTGCTGCATGATTTGCAAAAAAGATGATCACAGGACCTCTGATCATAAAACACACTCAATCACATCAAAGATGGCAAGCCTTAAATCTCAGTCTTTAAACTACCCTTCTGATTCTAAACAGAAACATAAACAAAAGGCAAAACCTTTTGCACCTTGCCCTTACTGTGGGTTCAATGACCACCATCCTAAGGATTGTCAAATTGACAATTGTTGTGAAAATAGTGGAAGTCCCACTCATGACACCTCAGGACTGGATAAGGTCATTCAGGCCAGAAGAGGTATGACAAAGTCAGCCTCTCAGTCTACGAGTCTACATCTGCAATCAAATGCATAATTTGTGGTAGCTCAGTCCACTCTTCCACTGACCATAAATCAATTGTAAATGTTAAAAAGACCCCCAAAGCTAAGCCCTCCAAGAAGTGGAGTCCTAGAAAGAACTAACCCAGTTTACTATTTGTGCAGAAACATGCTAGGGATCCTGTTTGGCATCTAGATAGTGGATGTTCAAGGAGCATGACTGGTGTGAAGGAATATCTGCACAAGTATGTGGATGAATCAGGACCCAAAGTGATATTTGCTGATAACTCATCATGTCTCACTGAAGGTTATGGTTCAGTAAACTGCAATGGTATAGTCTTTACTAGGGTAGCTTATGTAAATGGTCTTAAATACAATTTGATAAGTGTCAGTCAACTATGTGATGCTAAATACATAGTTCAGTTTGATGATAAGCAAGGAATCATCTTCAATGCTAATAAGGAAGTTGTCCTTATTGCACCAAGAAGACATGATGTTTATGTGTTGGACATGTCCAGTCTGACTTATAATGGAACTTGTCTCTTTACCAAGGCCACTGATACTCTCAACTGGCTTTGGCATAAGAGACTCTCCCACCTGAACTTCAAAAACATAAACAACCTTGTAAAACAAAACAAGGTCCTTGGCCTACCATCTCTTGTGTTTTCAAAGGATAAACCATGCTCAGCTTGTGAAAAAGGTAAACATCATAGAGCATCCTTTAAAACCAAAACCAACTTTTCAATCAGGAACTGCCTACATCTTCTCCATATGGATCTATTTGGACCAATTAGTCCTAGATCCATTAACCATGAGAAGTATACTCTGGTCATTGTGGATGAGTACTCAAGATACACTTGGGTATACTTCCTGATCAAAAAGAGTCAGGCAGCTGAAACAATTATGTCCTTTGTCAGGAATATTGAAAATCAAAATGACATCAAAGTCAAACAGATTAGAACTGACAATGGAACAGAGTTCAAAAATTATGAACTTGAATGTTTCTGTGATGAGAAAGGGATTTCCCAAAAATTTTCCTCACCTTACACACCTGAACAAAATGGTGTGGCTGAAAGGAAGAATAGAACCCTCATTGAAGCAGCCAGGACAATGCTAAATGGATCAGTCCTTTCCAAACACTTCTGGACTGAAGCAGTAAAGATTGCCTGTTACACACAAAACAGATCCATCATTGTTAAGAGACATAGCAAAACTCCTTATGAGTTATTCAAGGGAAGGATCCCTGACATCAGCTACTTTCATGTCTTTGGGTGTCATGTGTTTATTCATAATCACAAGGATCACTTAGGAAATTTTGATGCCAAAGCTGATGATGGATACTTCCTTGGATACTCCCTTGTCTTAAAGGCCTTCAGGGTGTTCAACACTAGGAGACAGCATACTGAGGAAACATTTCATGTTACCTTTGATGAGAGCACTGATGCTATCAGTGTATCTAATAACTCAGTGGAAGAGATAGGCATTGATGTATCATCAAGATATCCTCCTGATGAACATCATCCTGAAAATGGTCCTCCTACTAAGTACCAAGCAAATGCTGACATCTCCTATTACATCATTCCCCACAACCTTCCTTACCCAACCATCACTGAGTTTGTTGAAGCACAAAGAAGTACTGATGAAATCATTCAGACTGAACAAAATACTCAGGAACCAAACAATCACAGTGATGAGTCTACCCACTCAGACACTTAAGATACTGAAGATCATCATGTGTCTAATCCTGATCCTACCCATCAGGCATCAAGTTCTAGTCAGTATCCTAGACCTCAGGACAGCTGGACTAGGTCTTAGGATATAGAACTTGTCAATATAATTCATGAGCCTACTGAAGGCATGCTTACAAGAAGCATGGCTGCACAACTGAGAGCAGCCTCATCCAATGAATGCCTCTTTGTGGGTTTCTTTTCCACAATTGAACCCAAAAGTGTTAAGGAAGCACTTAATCATCTAAGTTGGGTTCAGGCCATGCGTGATGAACTGGAACAATTTGACAGAAACAAGGTAATGACCTTGGTCAAGTGTCCTGAAGATGTTTCAGTCAGTGGCAAGAAATGGGTATTCAAAAAAAAATCTGATGAAAATGGCATAGTCATTAAAAACAAAGCCAGACTTGTAGCCAAAGGCTATAATCAACAAGAAGGCATTGACTATGAAGAAACATTTACACCAGTAGCAAGGATGGAAGCCATCAGGATCTTCCTTGCTTTTGCTACATACATGAACTTCAAGGTGTACCAAATGGATGTTAAAAGTGCATTCTTAAATGGTGCACTGAAAGAAGAAGTTTATGTTCAGCAACCTCCTGGATTTGAAAGTCATGAGTTTCCTGACTATGTCTGCAAGCTTAACAAAGCCCTTTATGGACTGAAACAAGCTCCCAGGGCATGGTATGAAACTCTTTCAGCCTTCCTGATCCAAAACAAATTTGTCAGAGGCAAGATAGACAACACATTGTTTATCTACAAGGCAAATAATGATGTCATACTAGTACAAGTGTATGTTGATGACATCATCTTTGGCTCAACAAGTTTTAAACTTTGCAAAAAATTTGAAAAACTAATGGCAAAGAAATTTGAAATGAGCATGATGGGAGAACTGACTTACTTCCTTGGTCTGCAAATCAAGCAGACTGATAAAGGAACCTCTATCAGTCAAGAGAAGTATGTCAGAAGCCTACTGAAGAAGTATGAGCTCAGTGACTGTGCCTCAGTCAAGACTCCCATGGTACCCCCAAACAACCTTGGTCCTGATCTCACTGGAAAACCAGTAAATCAAACTCTTTTTAGAGGAATGATAGGATCACTGATGTATCTACTTGCATCAAGGCCTGATACCCAATTCTCAGTCTGTTTGTGTGCCAGATATCAATCTGACCCAAGAGAATCTCATATCACTGCTGTGAAAAGGATATTCAGGTACCTGAAAGGTACTCTAAACCTTGGATTATATTATCCAAAATGTTCAGGCCTTGATCTTAAAGGATACTCAGACTCTGACTATGCTGGATGCAACATGGACAGGAAAAGCACCTCAGGCTCCTGCCAAATTCTTGGTGGAAAACTAGTCTGTTGGAGTGCTAAGAAGCAACAATCAGTTGCCATGTCCTCAGCTGAAGCTGAATATGTTACAGCAGCAAGTTGTTGTGCAAATGTACTCTGGATGAAAAGTCAACTCAGTGACTATGGAATTCAGTACAAGATGGTTCCCATCTTTTGTGATAACACAAGTGAAATTGCCATCTCAAACAACCCTATTCTTCATCAGAGAACAAAACACATTGATATAAGATATCATTTCATCAGGGACCATATCATGAATGGTGACATAGAATTACACTTCATTCCTACTGAATATCAGCTAGCTGATATATTCACCAAGCCATTGGATGAACTAACTTTCACTAGACTGAAAGCTGAACTTGGAATGTTGGATATTGAGAATCAGTCCACTGATTGATTCCATCCAAATAAGTGTAAATTCTGAAAACCCAGGTCCCTGACTCAATGTGTACTTCAGTGAAAAGAATCACTGAAACCTCAGGAACTAAACCCAAGTTCCTGAAATGTTGAACTTCAGGAACTAAACCCAAGTTCCTGAACCCTTGAACCTCAGGAATTAAACCCAAATTCCTGAACACTAGAACCATCAGTTACTAAATCCAAGTCCTGACAAACAGGTTCACTGAATGTAAAGTCATTCAGGGCCCTCAAGAGACATTCAATACTAACTTAAATGCTCTAAGTATCTAGTTAGTAAATGTCCGAGGTTGGTAACTGAATTCTTATTTAATATAAGAATATTTGTTCTTTTGCCTTTCTGGCTTCCACCTCTGGGCCCCCACATTCCCACTTGGCATTAAATGCCTCTCCAATCACATTACAGATATGTGATGACTCAGCTCTGCAAATTACACTTTTGCAGAACTGCTCAACTGTTCACCTTGACTGTTGCGCCAAACCAGGGAAAGTGGAGTGGTGGCATTAAATGCGGATCCCAAAACATTTTATTCAAAACAGTTTTCAAAAATTCTTTTTGAATAAATAAAATCCGCTTAATACCCAAATTACCCTCCACCTCACTTCCCTATAAATACCCCCATACAAGAAGACACACACACGTTTTTTTTAGAAATCTTTAGCAAAATCTTGCCCTCTTCTTTAAAAACTAAAATTTTGTGTGTGTGTTCTTAGCTTTTAGAAACCCAGACCTTTTGTTGTTACCCAGACTTACCCAACAAAAATGGCTACTTCTAAGGCTATCAAATACGCCCCAAACGTGGAATTCCTCGTTGAGGGCGTAGATATGACCAAGAACAATGTGGTAGGAAACTTTGCCTATCCTCAAAAGTTCTATGCGTACAAGAATGTAGTGAAGTATCTTCAAAACTGCTTTCTTGCTACGACATTCACCAAGACCCCCTCAGTCATCTACCATGACTATTTGAGGGAATTCTGGGGTACTGCAGTGGCAACCAGCCCTGAGGACACCAAAGAATCCATCATCACATTCACAGTGATGAATGGGAGAAGGACCCTCTCCTAGGATTACAAAACCTTCATCAAGGCCACTGGTCTTGATTTCGCTGAGGCTTTTGAGCCCAACCCTACTGACCAAGAGGTTTGTTGATATAAATAATGCCTAAACACGTTATTAATATTTTTCGATATCTCTACGTTTTGATAATCAAAAAATGTAAAATCATTAAACGAAAAATTATGACGTAAACAAGTATTTAGTTGTAAATATCTATTTTAACAACTCAATCACTTAAGGTATGAATAAACAAATGGTTAATGCATTATATGATCAAAGGAACATTTTCTTAATCACTAGATTTTTTATAAAATGACCAAAACATTTTATATCTTTTAGAAAATCATTTTTGGTATTAAATAAAAATGTTTAATCCTTTATAAATTTATGAATTCAAATTTTCAACCAAAAATGGTAAAAATGTTCCAGAAAAACCTTCCCCACAAAAAGACAAATCTGAGCAACGTTCCAGTTGGGCGGCCCCCTTAATTTTACTAGGCGGCCCCCTTAATTTTAAGGGGACCGCCCCGCTCCTCTAGCCCCTCAGATTTGCCTATAAATACTGGTTCATCTCTGGACTTTTTCCTCACCTTTTGCACCCCAAACCTTATGTTCTAAATCTTCTCTAATCCTTGTAAATCCTTTCTAAAATCCTTTGATCATATTCTCTTAAGCATTGGTTTCCAAGTGATCCAAGCTTTCATCATCCAAGTGCAAAAGAAGAATACTCCTTCAACTAGAGAAGAAGTATTGTTGTTCAATTCATATCATTTTGTAGTTGTGTAAAGTAAAGTGTTGTATAGTTATGATAAGTAGATCTAAGTGTAAGTAAGTAGTTGTGTTGTAAAGAAGTAGTGTAGAAGTTGTGAAGTCGTAGTCTAGAAGTTGTGAAGCCGTCGTGTAGAAGTTGTGAAGCCGTCGTGTAAAAGGTGTGAAGCCGTTGTGAAGAAGTCGTGAAGCCGTCGTGAAGAAGTTGTGAATAAGTCATGAAGAAGTCGTGTAGAAGTTGTGAGATTGGTTCTAGCTACGAATAGAACCCGACATCTAGCTTTGTGTCGTTAAGCCGGTGTAAGCTAAAGTTGTGTAAGGTTTTCTCCGCCATAAGGGAGTTTGTTGACATAGTGAAGAGAACTCTCGAGTAGGTGACTCGGGGAGTGGAGTAGGGCAAGGAAAGTGTCCTTGTAGCCGAACCACTATAAATCCTTGTGTTGTGGTTTGATCTTTCCATCCTTATCTTTCATTTCATTTCATTTACTTTACTTGCATTACTTATTTACATTTGTCTATATTTGTTCATATTGTTTAAGAGTTGAAGTCACATAAGATCGAATCGAAGTTTTTAAAAGTAAACAAAAGTTTTCACAATAAAATTTAAAAGACGTAAAACTATTCAACCCCCACTTCTAGTTTTCCACAAGGTTAAAGCAGAATTGCTTTTTCTAGGACCTCATGACCCTAAGCGTCCTGAAATGGCCGCAGGAGCCTTATTGGAGAAGGCTCCAATAGTTAAAACTTGGTTCTACACTATCTGGAGGATCCTGATGACCTTCATCATTCAGGTCCTTGGAGGGAATAAATCCTCCACGGAGCAGTTGAACTCATCACAACAATTGATGTTGTTCAGTCTCCTGGAGGGTAGAAAAATAGATATCGGAGGAATAATCTTTCGTGAACTCGTTGCCAATGTAACAACCGTGATTTTAGCAGGTTAGTTTGACCTATAGTCTCAACTCATTTAATTTTGCTTGGTGTATATTACTTGCTTATATGTGATATGTGTATTGTGTGTGGTATAAATGCGTGTGCTGACCACTAAATCCCTTGGTGTGAGATTTTGTCATGTTGAGTAGTGTTGGATTTTGGGATGAGTTCATTTTGATCGCCTTTGTGGTGTAGAAGTGACTTGTGTATTTGTTTGGAGTTTCGTGGTTTTGTGTAACGATTCTTCGTTCAAGTGTTTTGAGCGTAAGTAAGTTACGTGGAGTTGTTTATCATGGGTTATGTTTATATTAAGTATGAAAAATCTATTTTTGAAAACTTTGGGTGAAAATAACATTTTTCCGGTTGTCGTAAAATTTGAGTTTATCGCGTAAGACATTAGGTTTTGATATGGGGTTTTTATAAAATATCAAAAATACAAGGTTTTAAGTGTAATAAATAAAGTTAATAAAAAAAATAAAAAATATATATATAATATATATTTTAGCCGAATAAAAGGAAAAAAAAAGAAAACAAATCTTATTCTAATTAGGATTCTTGGTAGAAAAGTTATCCCTTTAGGGTTTCCCTAGGTCTATAAATACAAACCAAAAACCCTCATTCCCTCTCTTGTTGAAAATTCGGTCGATCACCCAAGGGAAGAGGAGAAGATTTTTTTTGAGTTCAATAATTCAATTTAAGGTATATCTAGTAAACCCTAATTGTGTAATTAATTTTTATTATGCATGTAACAAATTATGGTGGATCTAGGGTTTATATTAAGATCTGTAAATTTATGATATTAAACATGTAGGAATCAATAATTAATAATCTTGTGATAATTGGTGAAGTAATTAGGGTTTAAAAGTTGTTAATTAAAGAGTCAGGAATCTGGCAGATTTAAAGGTCTGCAAAGATACGATTGTAATTAATAAATGAAGATGAGTTAGATCACGAATTTTATGTCTAAATTATATTTCAGAGAAAGAGCTTTCCAAAAAGTCCGACCGCGATAAAATTTTGAGGTCGGGAAGGCAGTCAAACGATTTTTGTAAGTTAAGGTGTCAAAACAGTTAAACCGGGATAGAATTTGGGTAAAAGTATTGAGGTCAAAGGTGGCTTTGAAAGTGGAATTTGGATAGGGCCTTCTGTGGGAATCAAGTTCTATATTATATTTGACTTCCACGCGAAAATTAGACGATAATAAGTTGTGTGAGTGGGTCTACGAGGTCAAAACTTTTTGATGTCCGATCAGATCCGAATCTGGATAGATGACATGTTTGATTTTTCATTGAGTACTTGTGTATGTTTTTAGTGCATGGTCTTCTGGGACAAGCTTGTATGCTTATGAAGGATCATGGTGAATTTTTGGTGTGAGTTGTGAAGCTTTATTCGCTGTGATTTTATGTGGGTGAAAGTACCCTACAAATCTGCGTTTTCTGAAAGTTTTAATAAAGGGATTTAGTGAGTGTAACGTATTGGGTGATGATTAGTATGGAGTCTAGGTAATCCCTAGTGGGTTATATGAACGTTAGACATCCATCATATATATGTGTTACATGGACTATAGCTTTTGGCTTGGTCGCGTGTAATGTGGGATTGTTTGTTTGTATAGATTTGTGTGTTGATAACTTGGAAGCTGCGGAGTTGAGGTGAGTTCATAGTCCCATATTTTTACTTTGTTTTAAACTTGGGATGGAGATGATGCTTGTTTAAATTATTTTTGAGTTACTGTGATTATGTGGTTATAAAATGCATGGACGTGTAATTGTTATTATACTTATACTACATGTTATTATGGTGTTTATTTGTGGTGATTATACGAGTGGGAAGATGCCCTAGTGGCTCTACTCGTTATTATTATGTCCGGCCGGAAGGGGAATTATATTGGATTGGTGGGCGCGTTCCGTCCCAATTATTGTGAACTTGGATCGGTGGGCACGTTCCGTCCCAATTGTGGTGGTATTTGGATCGGTGGGCACGTTCCGTCCCAAATTTTGGATCGGTGGGCACGTTTCGTCCCGTAAGCTATGATTGCATGCTAGTGTATAATAACTATATATCTTTGCTGTGCTGCTATGCTATGTTTTATAATCACAGTGGACTGATGATAAAGGTGTTTTGTGTGTCTTAAACCTATGAATCTCACCAACATTATGTTGACGTTTTAAGCATCATTTTCAGGTGAGCATTCTAAGGCTAAGATAGAAGGGCGCGGTTAGAAGAGACCTAGATTGCATTGGGGATGGCTTATCTTTGAGTTTAGTTAAATTAAAAATAGATTTTTGTTTGAGATACTTGATTTTCTTTCTTTTTAACTCTTTGTTTTAAATGGAGATTCCTTGGAGATTTTATTTGGATTATTTATATTGGGGTATCGTTACGACACTTTGTGTTTGTACTTTGCTCTATTTATTTGCATGTAGTATTTTCTCTATTTAGACACCAAGTGTTGTGATGATATCCATGATGTTGCACTCGCGTTTCCGCCATTGGCGAGGTGTAACAGATTGGTATCAGAGACTTGGTTATAGAGAAGTAGGTGGTTGAACCTAGACTATAACCTAGGAGTCCCTCATATAGTTGCATTTAGGGCCTATGTGTGAGTATGGTATTTTATGTGTCTATTTTTCTTGAGTTTATGAGTAGTTTCGTCGAGTTTCGGACGCCGATTGGACCCTCATACTTAGTATTGTATACGTCGACCTCCCTCGCGTAAGAAGTTTCGTTGGGCTATCATTTTGCTACCGGTTGTAAGGGAAGTGGTAGGATGAAGCGGACTAACCGCGGAATCCGAGTTCCTGCTAGCATAAATCTATGTTCGGACAAGGATGGGATGTATATGGAAAACATTGATGGAGAAGAAGTGGAGAGGTTTGCAACCACGGTGACAGTTGGAGATGGAGCCGATACCAAGTATTCTAGGAAGTATCCTCACTTCTCATATGAAGGAAAGGTGGTTCTGTCTAAACCTCGTGAGTTGTATGTACTTGTGGATCATGTGGAGTTGGAAGAGAGAAACAGGAATGGGTGGTTGAGCAAAAATGAAGGGGAGTTAGGATGGAATGACGTGGATTCGGATATGGAGTCCGCAGCAGGTAGTGAGTTTAACCGATCTGAGTAGGGAGGCAAGTGCGAGAGTGGAGCTTGAGCCATTGCGCGACGTCTTTTGTTTTGTGTCATGTTTTGGAATTCTTATATTGTCTTTTTCCGTATGGAGCCATGTTGGAGCACGATTACTCTTGAATATTGGATCAGTTTTATCTATGTGATTTTGACTTTAGAGTTAAAGTGGTCATTGGAATTGTTCCATGATCGTTGGAATTGTTTCATGTGAGATGATTGTTTGCATGAAGTGTGGTCATAGGAGGAAGTACACTTGTGAAAGGGAGCATAGATAATTATGGTGGCCAACATAATTATACATGCTTCACAACACAAGTGGACTTGCAAGTATGATAGCATGGATTGTGTTGTATATTAGGTGCTATGTGGTATATATGCGTTATCATTGAGATGTGTGGTTTTGGAAGCAAGTATGCGTGTGGAATAGGCCTTATAACTATGGTCGCGAACATAATTATAAGGGTATCACACACGTGGACTTGTGACCATGATTACATTGATTGATGTTTGTTGTTATATGTTGTGGTAGGTGTTATGTGATATCATGTTGATGATGGTTGTATGGTTAGAGATGTATTCTCTTAACCGTTTGGGAAATCGTTGTATGTGGGAGTGTGTGGATGGTAAGATTCCATTCTACATATCATATGCTGATACCACGATTATCCGTTGGTACTAATGTTGCGATATTTAAGTTGGTTCGTTTGCTAGACTATTGAATGATGAGCCTAGTGAACTTAGACCTGGTATTGTGATTGAAATAGTTAGTGGTAAGGAGGTAGAGGTTGACAAGGTTATTCGTGGGTGTACTATAGTACTAGAAGGTATCCCATTTTTTATTGACTTGATACCTTTTGGGCACGGGAGTTTTGATGTGGTGATAGGGATGAGCTGGCTATCTAAGCATAGGGCTGAGGTCGTATGTCACGAAAAGGTTGTTCGAATTCCTTTGGAGAGTGGCATTATACTTCAGATTCAAGGAGAGGGTGTAGGGAGTGAATTGAAACCCCTTAAGAGTGCGAAAGCCAAAGAAGTTAAGTTAGAAGAAATCCCTGTAGTATGTAAGTTTCCTGGTGTTTTTCCTGAAGACTTGTCTGGATTGCCTCCAATCCGTCAAGTTGAGTTTCGAATTGAATTGATTCCTGGAGCGGCGCCTGTGGCGAAATCTCCATATCGATTGGCACCCTCAGAAATGCAGGAGTTGTCCGAACAGCTGCAAGAACTTCAGGATAAGGGGTTTATCCGACCTAGTCATTCTCCGTGGGGAGCACCTGTGTTGTTCATGAAGAAGAAGGACGGTTCATTCCGGATGTGTATTGACTGTCGGGAGTTGAACAAGTTAACGATTAAGAATCGGTATCCTCTTCCGAGAATTGATGATCTTTTTGATCAATTGCAAGGTTCTCGATTTTTCTCGAAGATAGATCTACGTTCGGGGTATCATCAGCTAAGAGTGCATGAGGAGGATATTCCGAAGACCGCCTTTAGAACTCGTTATGGACACTTTGAGTTCACGGTTATGCCATTTGGGCTGACAAATGCACCCGCGGTATTCATGGATTTAATGAATCGCGTTTGCAAGCCTTACTTGGATAAATTCGTGATTGTGTTCATAGACGACATTCTAATTTACTCTAAGTCGAAGGAGGAGCATGGAGAACATTTGAAGTTGATCCTTGGATTGATGGAGAAGGAGGAATTGTACGCCAAGTTCTCAAAATGTGAGTTTTGGCTAGAGGAGGTACATTTTCTTGGACATGTGGTGAATAGTGAAGGAATTCATGTAGATCCTAGTAAGATAGAAGCGGTCAAGAACTGGAAGGCTCCTACAACGCCGTCCGAGATACGCTCGTTCTTAGGATTGGCGGGTTATTATCAAAGATTTATAGCAAATTTTTCGAAGATTGCTAAACCCCTTACTTTGTTGACTCAGAAGAACAAGAAGTATGTTTGGGGAGAAGAGCAGGAGGTGGCTTTTCAGTCACTAAAGGATAGTTTGTGTAATGCACCTATTCTGACGTTACCTGATGGGCCAGATGATTTCGTTGTGTATTGTGATGCGTCGAATCAAGGATTTGGGTGTGTATTGATGCAAAGGGGTAAGGTGATAGCTTATGCATCCCGACATCTCAAGATTCATGAGAAGAATTATACCACTCATGATCTAGAGCTTGGTGCGGTAGTATTTGCTCTCAAGAAATGGAGACATTATCTGTATGGCACAAAGAGTGTTGTTTATACAGATCATAAGAGTCTTCAGCATATTTTCAGTCAGAAGGAGCTGAATATGCGACAAAGAAGGTGGATTGAGTTATTTAGTGATTATGATTGTGAGATTCGCTATCATCCTGGAAAGGCGAATGTGGTGGTTGATGTTTTAAGTAGAAAGGAGCGGATTAAGCCTAAGCGTGTACGAGCGATGTGTATGAAACTACAGTCGGGAATTAAGGGTAAGATATTGGGAGCACAAGAGGAAGCTCTTAAGGATGAGAATGTGACCGCTGAGATGCTGCGTGGCTTAGATCAACAAATGGAGAAAAAGGAGGATGGTGGACTGTATTTCTTAGATAGAATATGGGTTCCATCGGTAGGAGGTGTAAGGAAGTTGATCATGGATGAGGCTCATAAATCGAGATATTCGATTCATCCAGGATCGGACAAGATGTATTATGATCTTAGAGATGCTTACTGGTGGCCGGGAATGAAGAGGGAAATAGCTGAATATGTTAGCCAATGCTTGACTTGTTTGAAAGTTAAGGCTGAGCATCAGAAACCCTCAGGATTGCTTCAACAGCCGCCGATTCCTGAGTGGAAACGGGAGAGAATAACAATGGATTTTATTACTAAGTTGCCTAGAACAAGTAATGGACATGAGACGATATGGGTCATAGTGGACAGACTGACGAAGTTTGCACAATTTCTGGCCATTCGTGAGGATTATAAGATGGAGAAGTTGGCGAGAATTTATATTAATGAGATTGTGGCGAGACATGGTGTGCCTGTATGGATTATCTCTGATCGCGATAGTAGATTTACCTCGCGGTTTTGGCAATCGTTGCAAAAGGCATTGGATACACGATTGGATATGAGCACTGCTTATCATCCACAAACTGATGGGCAAAGTGAGCGAACGATTCAGACTTTGGAAGATTTACTTAGAGCGTGTGCTATTGATTTTGGAGGAAGCTAGGATACTCATTTGCCTTTGGCTGAGTTTTCCTATAATAACAGCTATCATTCCAGTATTAGATGTGCACCATTCGAAATGTTATATGGGAGGAAGTGTAGATCACCTATTTTATGAGCAGAGGTTGGGACAAGCCAACTAATTGGTCATGAAATAGTACAAGAGACGACGGATAAGGTGTTTCAGATTAAGGAAAGACTTAAGGCAGCAAGAGATCGCCAAAAGAGTTATGCGGATAATCGCCGTAAGCCCTTGGAGTTTAGTGTTGGTGATCTTGGAATGCTGAAAGTGTCTCCTTGGAAGGGTGTTGTGCGTTTTGGTAAGAAAGGCAAGTTGGCACCAAGATATGTAGGACTGTTTGAGATTACGGAAAGGATTGGATTTGTGGCTTATCGGTTGAGATTGCCCGAGGAGTTAAGTAATGTGCATGATACGTTTCACGTATCTAATTTAAAGAAATGTTTGGCGGATGCTAGTTTGCATGTGCCGTTAGATGAAATTAAGATTAACAAGACTCTTCACTTTGTTGAGGAACCTGTTGAGATTATGGATCGAGAGGTCAAGAGTATGAAACGTGGTAAGATAGCGTTGGTAAAGGTACGTTGGAATTCCAAGCGTGGTCCTGAGTTTACTTGGGAGCGTGAGGATCAGATGCGGTCCAAGTACCCGAAGCTGTTTGCTGAGAAGGGTGATGAGACGAGCTAATAAATCTCGGGACGCGATTTCCCTAAGTGGGGGATAATGTAACAACCGTGATTTTAGCAGGTTAGTTTGACCTATAGTCTCAACTCATTTAATTTTGCTTGGTGTGTATTACTTGCTTATATGTGATATGTGTATTGTGTGTGGTATATAAGTGGTATAAATGCGTGTGCTGACCACTAAATCCCTTGGTGTGAGATTTTGTCATGTTGAGTAGTGTTGGATTTTGGGATGAGTTCATTTTGATCGCCTTTGTGGTGTAGAAGTGACTTGTGTATTCTAATTAGGATTCTTGGTAGTAAAGTTATCCCTTTAGGGTTTCCCTAGGTCTATAAATACAAACCAAAAACCCTCATTCCCTCTCTTGTTGAAAATTCGGTCGATCACCCAAGGGAAGAGGAGAAGATTTTTTTTGAGTTCAATAATTCAATTTAAGGTATGTCTAGTAAACCCTAATTGTGTAATTAATTTTTATTATGCATGTAACAAATTATGGTGGATCTAGGGTTTATATTAAGATCTGTAAATTTATGATATTAAACATGTAGGAATCAATAATTAATAATCTTGTGATAATTGGTGAAGTAATTAGGGTTTAAAAGTTGTTAATTAAAGAGTCAGGAATCTGGCAGATTTAAAGGTCTGTAAAGATACGATTGTAATTAATAGATAAAGATGAGTTAGATCACTAATTTTATGTCTAAATTATAGTTCAGAGAAAGAGCTTTCCAAAAAGTCCGACCACGATCAATTTTGAGGTTGGGAAGGCAGTCAAACGATTTTTGTAAGTTAAGGTGTCAAAACAGTTAAACCGGGACAGAATTAGGGTAAAAGTATTGAGGTCAAAGGTGGCTTTGAAAGTGGAATTTGGATAGGGCCTTCTGTGGGAATCAAGTTCTATATTATATTTGACTTCCACGCGAAAATTAGACGATAATAAGTTGTGTGAGTGGGTCTACGAGGTCAAAACTTTTTGATGTCCGATCAGATCCGAATCTGGATAGATGACATGTTTGATTTTTCATTGAGTACTTATGTGTGTTATTAGTGCATGGTCTTCTGGGAAAAGCTTTTATGCTTATGAAGGATCATGGTGAATTTTTGGTGTGAGTTGTGAAGCTTTATTCGCTGTGATTTTATGTGGGTGAAAGTACCCTACAAATCTGCGTTTTCTAAAAGTTTTAATAAAGGGATTTAGTGAGTGTAACGTATTGGGTGATGATTAGTATGGAGTCTAGGTAATCCCTAGTGGGTTATATGAACGTTAGACATCCATCATATATATGTGTTACATGGACTATAGCTTTTGGCTTGGTTGCGTGTAATGTGGGATTGTTTGTTTGTATAGATTTGTGTGTTGATAACTTGGAAGCTGCGGATTTGAGGTGAGTTCATAGTCCCATATTTTTACTTTGTTTTAAACTTGGGATGGAGATGATGCTTGTTTAAATTATTTTTGAGTTACTGTGATTATGTGGTTATAAAATGCATGGACGTGTAATTGTTATTATACTTATACTACATGTTATTATGGTGTTTATTTGTGGTGATTATACGAGTGGGAAGATGCCCTAGTGGCTCTACTCGTTATTATTATGTCCGGCCGGAAGGGGAATTATATTGGATCGGTGGGCGCGTTCCGTCCCAATTGTGGTGGTATTTGGATCGGTGGGCACGTTCCGTCCCAAATTTTGGATCGGTGGGCACGTTCCGTCCCGTAAGCTATGATTGCATGCTAGTGTATAATAACTATATATCTTTGCTGTCCTGCTATGCTATGTTTTATAATCACAGTGGACTGATGATAAAGGTGTTTTGTGTGTCTTAAACCTATGAATCTCACCAACATTATGTTGACGTTTTAAGCATCATTTTCAGGTGAGCATTCTAAGGCTAAGATAGAAGGGCGCGGTTAGAAGAGACCTAGATTGCATTGGGGATGGCTTATCTTTGAGTTTAGTTAAATTAAAAATGGATTTTTGTTTGAGATACTTGATTTTCTTTCTTTTTAACTCTTTGTTTTAAATGGAGATTCCTTGGAGATTTTATTTGGATTATTTATATTGGGGTATCGTTACGACACTTTGTGTTTGTACTCTGCTCTATTTATTTGCATGTAGTATTTTCTCTATTTAGACACCAAGTGTTGTGATGATATCCATGATGTTGCACTCGCTTTTCTGCCATTGGCGAGGTGTGACAGCCAAGCTCTCAGAGAAATCTAGGCAAAGCCTTATGTCTTATCCTAAGTTTATTTCCTGCGCGCTTCAGGACCTATTAGGTCCTGACTATGTTAGGTCTGATGTTGAAGGTACAAAACCTGACGTCCTACATAAGACCAATTATACGAGTGGCATTACTGAGGTACAACCCATTGCCCTGACTAACTACATGTTGGTGGTTAATCAGGGGGAGAACGCTGTTTCTCCAGTACCTTCATCTACAAAGAAGGTGAAGAAGACAAAGAAGGGTCAGTCCAGCAAGGTGGTTAGACCCAAACCACTCGCCACTGAGACTGATGCCTCAAACAACCCTAAACAAGGGTTAAATATGGCCGAGACCTCTGAGACACCCGTCACTGAGACCCTCTTGACCCAAAAAACAAATGCCAACGGAGGGCACTGAGAAATCATCCTCAGTATCCTCGGGCAAACCCTTTCCTCATGATTCCACTAACAAAAACAAGTCATTGGAGTCAGGAACCTCCACCCATTCACATCCCGATGAAGGCACTGACAAATCACAATCAGGGCCTGAGGGAGAAAAGGGTCCTGAATCCTCGGTTGAGCAGCACTACTCAACTGGGAAGGGGACCCACACCCAATCACATCCCGTTAACGTCCCTGAGAAATCACACTCAGGGTCTCAGGGAGTCAAGGACCCTGAATCCCCAAACGGGCAGTACAACCCTGATGGGAAGGGGGTCCATCAATCATCACAAACAGTGCCTCGTGATAGTTCTGAAAAACACCCATCAGGACTTGAAGGCGCTAAGGGGGACAAAGACTCAGAGGGATTAAAACCACCCGCTGATACGGAACCCATAACCCCCTCAGGCGGATCCCTTCTCTTGGGAACTGACCCCAAAAGCCAGGCTGAGAAAACCCCCTCAGTTATTATGGTTAGCCAGGCTGAGCAAACCCACTCAGTTTTTATGGCGGGGTCAGGACCTGGCCAAAACCAAGGCAAGTCTTCTTATGAAGAGTAGCCGGATAACCTTTTGGAGATTCAGTCAATGGTGGATATTCAGGCTCTTCTTGATTCTGAAGATGAGCTCAAGGAAGAGAGTGAGGAGGAAGTTTTTGAGGCAGGTGATGACATGGAGACTGATGCCCAACCTACTGAACAATCGCATCAGTCTTCTCCTCATGGTGAAGAATCTGAATCTCAGGCTGATCATTCTTCAGATTCTGAATCATCCTGCCCTCCTGAACTCAAGAAGTATGACAACATTCTTCCTCTTACTGAAAGGCAATTGGTCAGGTTCCTACAAAAGGCCAACAATGCTCTCTTTACTGGGCTAACTGAAGAATTGTTTGATCAACACACTGAAGCTGCTGTTCATTATGTCGATCTGAAGGAATCAGTGGAATCCTATCATGATGATGTTAATGAGCACAAGTCATCTATCTCCTTCTCCCTGACGAATCTTGATCATAATCTTAAGTTGTTCAACGAGTCTCTCACCAACATACACAAGAGCGTTGAAACTATTCAAGAGTCAGTGAAAGATGACCCTGAGCTTAACAGGAAAATACGTCAGGCTTCTGAGACCTACCAGCAACAATCTACTCAGTTGGTTGAGCTGGTAAACATGCTGAGATCTTCCAATCTTCAGGGACTCAGCTCTATTGTGGACTCCATCAAGTCTTCCCTAGGTCTTATGGAGTCACACTTGGCATCTTGGGCTACATCTTCTTCTTCCTTGGCTTGGAACCTTGGGCCAAGGATGACAGCAATAGAGGCTTCTCAGGCTTCTCTTGAGGCTAAGGTCTCAACTCTTCAGAAGGACACCTCAGACATCAAGTCAATGATGACTGAGATTTATCAGGCCTTCAAAGGTCAGGATGCTCCCTCAACTTCAGTGAGCGCACCAACTCTTGCTCTCACCATGGGTCAAGCAACAGTTGAGGGGGAGAATGTCACTGAAGAACAACCTGAACAACCTCCTTCTCACACTGGGGGGAGATTCCTGAGACAACCCCATCTTCATCCCACCAAGACAAAGGCAAAGGCATTCTCACAACCACTGAGCCTGAGCCTATCCTGGTGCCTGCTTCCTCTGAGAGAAGGCCAGACCCTGATGAGCCAGTCAGGTTCCCTTATGAGGTGAATGGAAAAATACAACTTCTCACAAATGAGGAAATTCAGGCTCATATGGAGAAAGAGGAGGCAATGAAGAAGGCAGCTGAAGAAGAAAGGACGAGCAAGGCTGCTCTTATTCAGGTGGTAAACGAAGAGGCCAAAAAGATTGGGTTGCCTCCAAAAGCTGTTTCAGGAAGAAAAGGTGGGGAGACCTTTGTGAAAGCTCAGACTGCTGAGATGATTGCTCTCAGGGAGAAAAGGGAAGAAAGGTTAAAGAGGGCTGAAGAGATTAGGCAGAACAGGATTGAGAGATATCAGTGGGTCATGACAAGCAGGTTGAAGCCAGAACCCATTCTTGATGTCAAGATTCACCGAAACACCAAGCCTGCCATTTTAACTGTCTACAGGAGTGCTGACAAAAGAATCTTTGAGGTTCATAACCCCTTCAGATTCGCAGACTTCGGGATCACTGAATTGGATGAATTGGGTCCAATGATAGCGAAAAAGTCAAATGTTGTGGTCCCTGGTCTGTTGAAGTCCCTGAGTCTAAGGTATGAAAGATTGGCATCAACACCTCAGGAACTTGGTATTCCATCTCTTCTTCCTGCTTCAGCAGAACAACCTGCTCCCTCTCAGTCTTCCTCAAGAAAGAGAAATAAGATTGAAGCTGAGCCTGAGATCAAGGTCCCTGGTCTGGATTGCAACAGAGCCCTCCTAGAAGGAGTTCCATTCAGGAACAACTTGGTCATCGAACAACCTGAAAGAGGTTTGTTCTTCACTGATGAGTTTGGAGACCCAGCCTTCCAAAGATGGAGTGATATTGACCAATCAGGAATCAAGGCAATGATGGGTTTCCTCATGATGGCCTCACCAATCAAGACTCCTGAGAATGTGAGGTTCTGCCAAGACCTGAGAACAAAGATTCAAGAGCATCCTGACCAGCATGAGCTAGAGTCCAAGAAGCCAAAGCTTGAAGCCCTAGGTTATAAGATCGACTGAATGAATCTGCCAACACCTCCACTATCCTCGTACTATGTATAGTTTTGTTAGGACTTGTAATAATATTAATAAGATGATGTTTTTATTATTTCAGTGTCCTTATTTACTTTCTAGTACATTCAGTATGAGCAGAAGTCATTAGCTCACTCATAACTGATAAAAAACACTTAAGCATAATTTATATCCAAATAGGGGGAGATTGTTGGGTCCTTCAGTACCCAAGAGTCGTTAAAACAAGATTTGAATACAAATTAAGCTAAGTGTAAATGAAACCGAAAACATTCTAAGTCACTGAGTGAACAGTCACTCAGTGAGTTATCTTCAAGATGCTCAGGACGAGTCTAAGAAAAAAGATTCACCACACAGTGAGGTGGTACTCACTGAAGTGTTACTTGAGACGAAGAAGAAGGTAATGGATCAGTGAGCTTTAGACAAGAGCTCACTGAACCCAGTCTCTTCAACAACAACAACTGAAGACTGAAGACTGAAGACAAATGCCTGAAGAACCTAAAGCCTGAATAAAAGGCGGGAAAAGAGGGAAGGTTTTAAGAAGATAAGAACAAGTCTTATCTGGGTCAGAACAAACCATCCCTCAAGTGGCTAAAAGTCGAAGAAGTGTAAGGTCTGACACTCGAAGACTTATTGGCGCAATCCCATTGGTTCTTGGAAATGACAACTACTGTTGTAGTTGTCAGACACGCTTCCTATTTGTTTATCTAGTTTTAATCTTCAGTACTCTTGATCTGTTTGCCTATAAATAGCAAACAGATGGAGAAAAGTGGGTTAGGTATTCTTGTGCAATTAAAGCTTAGACTTTCACAAATACCCCTTTTCTCCTACAAAGAGTAACGTATCCCTGAGATAGCTCAGTGGGTCGAATTGTTACCACTTAAACATAGCTTGAGTTTAGATAGGAGACACCATACATTGTCTATTCAATCCCAAGTGTTTGTTCCGCAAAACACTTGGGTAATAGATTCTTTGATTCATTTCTAATAAGAATTTAAACGTTGAAAATATTGTGTGTTTTTTATATTAACGTTTCATTAACTGTTAGAATTAATCAATACATTGTATTAGTTATAAACACAAATAGATTAACTTTATAGTTAATTCTAAGCGTGTTGAGGGAACAACGGTATTGAATAGTTGCAGGTAAACAATTCGCGTGTGATAAGTTAATCATAAAACCTTGACCAATATACCTTGCGGCTCGTACCGTTTCTTATTATAATGCTCAAAAGTTTGGGGCAAAAGCAAATTTTCTTGTAGGACTAAAATGTGAATTTTGAAACATTGAGGGACAAAAGGAAAACTTCTTTTCACCTTTCCCCTTTAAAATGATGAGATGATTTGTGTATTTGGTAAAGCAACCCACCATTTGAAATGATGAAAGGAGAAGAAAGTAGTAAACCACCGAGTTCAATGAAATCAGAAGAAGATCGAATAAGTTCGTTACCGGATTGCTTACTTATTGAAATCATCTCTCGTTTACCCGAAACAAAATACGCCATTAGAACAGGTACACTTTCCAAAAGATGGCAACATCTTTGGAATCATCAACTTACTAATCTCATTATTAGTTGTCAATCTAAACATAAAATCCCTCAGTTCTATATGTCCGTGAGAAGGATAATAAGTCAACGTGGCCAATCGAACCTCAACAAATTCAAACTGCATGCCTTGTACACCAATCAGACTATTTCTCTAGTCAACAATTGTATTCGTAATGCTATTAATCGTAACGTTCAAGATGTTGATTTTGATCTGGGTTATTATCCTTGGTTTGATCATGACAATGGGTTTCTTTTGCCTGAGTTTTTTTTCATCACTTCAAGTTTTATTCATCTCACTTTGTTTAACTGCGTATTTGGACAAGCCGTTGTCGTTAGTTGGGAAAACCTCAGGACTTTGCATATTGAAGATGCGGAATTAGACCAAGATGTGATTAACAATATTTTATCCGGAAGTCCTCTTTTGGAAACTTTGATGATGTACCGCTGCTATGGTTTTCAGTTGCTTGATATTACTAACACGAGTGTTAAGAACTTGGTGTTCTCTCGATACAATCCTCTATATGCAGATTCTGTCGAAATCAATGCTCCGTATGTTTTGTCACTAGCATTCAAAGGATTTTGCTTATTGCGGGATCTTGTGTTGCTAAATGTGTCTTCCGTAATTAAAGCTGAATTAAATTATTACAACGATGATATTTATGACGAGCGGCCACACGACATGTATGAAGAGGAAGAAAAGGTGCTTAAAGGACTTCTACTTAGCCTTGACCATGTCAAGGAGGTTAAAATTGGGAAATTATGTTTAGAGGTACAGCTTTCTTTTTGCTTGCTAATTTGTGTTTTATTGGCTGTTTGGATATGTGTTTTGGATGTGATTAATGTGATTTGTATTAATAGAAAGGGTTTTTCTTGAGGGGTATGATTGTAATTCCTGTTTCATTTTGACTTCATACCAATCAATCCATACATGCATTGCCATATTCTCGTTTTCGTTATCTTTTCTTTTCTTTTATGTTGGCAGGCTCTCACTCGTTTAAAAGCTAAAGGTTTCGTACGTCCATCAAACTTGAAGGTTCTTGGTGAGATTGATTCAAGTTGAAGCGGAGACTAGAACGAACTATTACTTGATCATGGTCCTAAAGGTGATGAAGTTAGTTGATTGATAGCACTTTATATTTGTGATAAGATAAACTTAAGATGAAAGATAAAAACTTGTTCAGTGCTGTATTTATCTTTCATCTTAAGTTTTTGTTTATCAATCATGTTGACAAATTGATCGTGCTTATGTTTTCTCCTTCTATGATGCTGGTTTATCATATGTCATATGCTTGTGTGAACTTTGTTACGCTTGATTGTGGTCATGTCTTGAAGATGAAAGTACTCTCTTGAACATACTAATATAGTTTAGATTAACTCACACCTTGTACTTTTTTAACATACAAGTATAGGTTAGTGTGTGATGCTCGGTTGCGAACCTTCTTTTTTCTTCACTCACAGATCTTGGTTTTAGTGGTTTTGTTTGTCTTTTGGTGAGAGATTACTTATTTACCATTGTATCCCTAGTGGAATGGTTGTGGTGCGTAGGTCAAACTAAATGGCATTGAAATCCAACATTTTTATTATTTGTAGCTCAATTTCAGCCTTCTAGGGGTCTGGTTTATCCGCTTGGTCAACTTGTGGCCAAATGGTCTGGTTAGGTAACTCGTTAATAGGTTAATATGAGTTCGGGTTGAAACATGTAAGTGAGTACAAGTCTTGTAAAACACACTTATAGATAATCTCTCGTACATTTTTGTGTATGGAACATACATAAAAATATTACGGATTCTTGACATGCAAAATAGTGCCAACAGTTAACTTGTGGGTTTTTTTAGTCCTATGCTGAAATTAGATTGGATGTTTTTGTTGTTGCTGTAGTTAGTTGATTAGGGCTTAAGGATATCCGTTATTATTATAGTTTTCTGGGTGATATAAACTTAAATACTTTTTAGTTTTTCTGAGAGGCTTTTGTTGGTTGTTTCATATCAGTCTTTAACAAGCACGGGCGGGGATTAAGCAGCATCATTTGTTGATTAAACACTAGGGATCAGTTTAGTCAAATCAGAGTACACAGAGCATTCTTTCTATAGCATGGTTCAGAATGCAGTTACATTATAAAGTAGTTACATTTGACTAGTTAACATGTTTTATGCTTTTATCTCATTAGTTGAATGAAAGCTTTCTTGTCATAGGACATTCCTGTCTCGGTCTCATTATTATTCGTTGGTAGATCGTCCTAAAGGTTTCATTTCCCATCAAAAAATTGATGTTACCTGATGTAATATCACCTCTATAATTTGGTGATGATTCACAGGAGAGGAAGGTGATTGGTTTATTATACTGGTGTTGTTTGTCTTATGAATTCTGTGAAAGATTTCTTGCTTACCTTTGTATGCCCAATGAAAGTGTCATGGGTCACTTGATATGCAATTGACTTTTTACTTTAAATATCAATCTATAACAATATGAATTCTGTGGACGTTTTTCTTTCATACTCCTGTTTCTTTTGGTCTTGGAGGGTGTAATTGCAAGTTCCATTTTCTTTAATAAATTCTCATTTTCATTAATTTTTTGTTGGCAGGCTCTCGCTGGTTTAAAAGCTAAAAGTTTCATATGTCCATCAAACTTGAAAGTTCGAGAAGAGATTGGTATCTTAAGTTTGTGAAGTTTGCTGATGGATGGCACTTTGAATTCATGGTTAGGCTCATAGTATATGCATTCCAAATGCATTCAAAGAACTATTTTGTTTTAGCAGATTATGCATCTTATTTTTAACCGTGAAACACTAATTTTAGGCAGTCTGCTATGAACTTGTTATCAACTCTATAAACACTAAGACTATTGAATGCTCCCTATTTGATATTGTATTTCTCTCCTGTTTGCTTTCTGGGTATATTGCGTTGATTATTGAAACCTGACGCTGAAATGCTTTTTAAGCTTGTTGAAATGCTTTTTAAGCTTGTTGTTTGAGTAATAAGATGATGGATGCTGATGATGGTATTGTTGACTGTCGTTGCAGATGAGACTTCATGGCTACATGATTTGTTGGGTAGCATTACCATATAATTGGCTGTTTGAACATGATTAGCACATAGTCATATTTTAAGCCTAAATAATCATATTTTTTAAGCCTGGATAATCATACGATGATGTTGAAACAAAATTTAAGTATATACTTATTTTTGACCGGATTATCACATTTAAGTATGACGTATTTCTAAGCTTTAGAGGTGAATACACTCGTCATACATTCACTCATCATCTCTATGATGCATTAGTGCGATAAGGACTTCGTACTTTCACAGACGACAATGATATCGACAGAGGGCAAGTACTCAAACAGGAAATCCAGACATCAATCGTCGAATCTAGAGCTTTTATAGTTGTAATATCTACAAACTATGCTAATTCAACATGGTGCCTTGATGAGCTCCTGTTGATCCTTGAGAAAAGACGGAACATTAATTGTTTTGTTTTGCCGGTTTTTTATCATGTTGATCCGTTGTGATGTTAGGAATCATAGAGGAAGTTTTGCTATAGATGTAGTCGAAGGACGGAGATGGACTGAGGTCAATGTGAATAGATGGAAGGAAGCACTCAATGAAGTTGCTGACTTGACTGGCATTGTTGTTTCATGGTATACTATTGGTGAAAAAGTGAAAAAGTCAATATGTGAAACGTTTAAAAATTTATATTAGGTAAGATAAAACTTAAAACATCACAATAAAGGAAATGTTGAAACTAAAAAAGGAAATGTTAAACATATGTTTCAAAAGGAAACTATTAATACACATCGAAAACCGGGTTGACTCGGTTTAATTTGACCCGTTTTTCGACCCAACTCGTCGGGTTGACCCTGTTTAAATTGACCCGTTTTTCGACCGGAACGGTTCAACCGGTTGAACCACCCGGGTCGAACCGGGTTTCAAAACATTATGTTTAATCCTCAAATCTTCAAACTTTAATTATTTTTTTTTATAACCCATAAACTATTTTTTATCACTAAAACTATATGTCACTATAAAATTCCGTTGCTATGCACGGATACTCGTCTAGTGTTTACATATTTGAAAATTGCTTGTTAAATATGATACATGGGCAGTGCGGACATACATCCCATTGTTTGTGTAATTTTACAGTAAACCCAACGCAAACTTTACTGCGAGTGTCATCCTATCGTTTGTGTAATTTTATCTGTGCTTTGATTACTGCGAGTGCTAGGCCATGCCTTTGGTATGTAATTTTACAATTATGTAAATTACTTTTGTTTTAGCAACCTCTTAAGTTACTTATTGAAATCTTCCTGAAGTTAGGAGTGTTTTGTTCACCACTACATATCAAATGGCTACGTTATGTTGGTCATCTAACGTCTAATTGAGGGTTATGCGGTCATTTGCTTAAACAAATAAAAAAATATAATTTTCAATTCAATGTTTATATTAAGAATCCTTACTTGCACAGGAACACAGATGTATGGTATATCCACAATCGCCTCAGTATGTACATCACCTCAATAGACATCTGCAATGACTGTACAAGCTTTTGCCCATAAGAGCATAAACAAACGAGTCTATGTTGGGTCTGAGAACAATGTGTTGGGATCATAGGGACCAACTACCCCATTGGTCAAAAGTCGCATGGCTGCACCACGCGAGAATTTCCTAGCAAATAAATAACAATGACCGCTACTAGATCTAGTACCACACCATTCAGTCCGGTTTTCAGACTTAAAATAAACATGATCAACATCCTGCAATATTCATTTATATTTAGTACATAAATTTTCATTGAAATATAAACATGTTGAAAAAAATGAATTGACTAGGAGGAATTGAATACCTTGATATCTTGAACATTTTTTTGGCTGGCACTTGAATAACCAAATGTTACAGGATGCCAGGCTTGTGTATTCATCGGTTCAGTAGACTGGTTCCATAAAGAATAAGTTAATGTTCTTCGCTCCAATTCAACTTCAAATCCACGCATCTTATCATAAACAGAATATGGAAAAATAAAAAAAAAAAAAATAAAAAATTGTCAGTTTTCTTGAAGGGGTGCCTGGATATGGGGTTCTCAAAGTGTTTATGTAATATTAAATTATCAGACATTGACAGTTATGATAGAACGGCTAGTAGACGATTCTGTATGGATTAATGAGCCTGATCTGCTGTTTGAGGTCGTAACAATCAGATGTTTAAGGGTTGTAAGTATTAATGGAGTTGATTGATGAAATAAAAATAAAAAAGACATTTTTGTGAAAGATCAGTCAAGGGATATACAAAATTGCTATAATGCACATCATCAATAATTTGCTTACCGCAAGTAAGGTTGACACATAATGTTCATCTGGGATGCAATTGTGTTGCTGCTGTTCTATCTGCGATATAACAATAAAAAGTACTATAAAAAAACAGTAGATTTAAATAAGCCAACCTAGTATATGTATACGCACATGTACATGGAACGAAATAGTAATTAAATTTAACTTACAAGAGACTCGTTTCCCTTGCTCAAGTCTAGAAGAGGTCGCCGCTGAAATTTTTTAAACAAAAAGACCATGTATAAAACGACATGATAATAGGATAAAGATTACAACACAATCACATGCTCACAAAACCAGAACATAGAAGTGGCAAGGTTGGAGGTGGGGTAACGGGTCAAATGGGTTTGGGTTGAGACAGGTCATTTCAGCCCATTTTTAGGAGTATCCATGAAAATAACTCGTTAATTTTTATTACAATAATGATCTTAGATCTTGAATAAAAATGATTTAGGAGGTTGTATCCATGAAAATAACTCGTTAATTTTGGCCGTTTCAACCCATTTGACACGTTCCACTTTGAACAAAAAGAGTTATTTTGACCCATTCACAAGTGAATGAGTCCAAATTGTGACCTCTAAAACGGCGCAAAAACTTCTTCTTTGGGTACAATGATGATCATTGTGTCTTTGTTGAGAGTTGAATTTAGAAAGATAATATTAATATTTTGAAAAGCAAATTAAACCTCTAATGAACTGATATCTTCATCTCTACCTTGCAGTGTTTTTCAAAGATTGGGAAAACAGCGTGATCATATGCAACCACCTCTGCATGCCTTCTGACCAATGTGATCCACTGAAATCATTTAATTGTTTAAGTATAGTTAACTACAGTTAGATAACTCCGATGCATGCATTTATAGGAAAGAGAAATATACATATTGAACATTTCTATCAAATCAGAATTCCAGATGATTCATGCTAACTATATGGGCGATAAAAAGATAGAGAAGAATGATTCACCAAGATTGTTGATCATTTCACAAATCGAACCAATTATTAACTTGTGTAAATTATGGCATTATCAACAAGGGTTACATAGTATCAAACTATTAACACTCCATGCATTTTATGCTATCCTGGCAAACAAATCTTCAGTAATATTTTTACAAACGAGCATGACAATATCTTACAGAAGCAATGAGCTTACGAGACTAGCATAAAGAGGACTTTATCGGCAAAATAAGTTGTCCGCCAGACGCCAGCAAACAGAATTTTACATATGACACAGGTTTAAAACTATTTTCATAGTTAAAAGCAATGGTTTCAACCTATAAAAGATACTATTTGGATAAACTGTACATTAGTCACGTACAAAGATTATATACAAAAAAGAGGCAAAGCATTGAAAGGCACATTTGTATGTTTAAACATTTAATGTGGTTATAAATTATAACAAAAGAATTTACGAATCTAGTCAAAAAGACAAAAATGACCTAGGATCCTTTCCGCCATTTGTCTTCGGGTATGTCAGGGGACATCTCTGAGTTATAGCGTTTTTCCCTCGGATCATCTGTGGTATCTATAAAGTTGAATAAGCATCAAAGTATACTCAAGAAATCAGTAGACGTACAACGATGTATTAATTAACAAAATCGAGATTTCAGGTGGACATAGTACCTGTCCACAAAACTTCTTGGAGATGACATGAGATATTTGTATATATAACTGAAATTATACAGTGGGACACAGCTGAAAAGAAAAGAACCTTATAAATTTTATCAAATATTTGTAAAACCAAATGAATCATATCAAGTATGACATATATTTGGATGCTGTCAGTGAAAGTAACCTGTCAGAGAGGAGAATGAATATCTGATTTTGTGGATCATCAAGGGCCGCCTTGAATAACAGCTTCTCTGCTTCAATCATAGTTGGTGTACCCCAACCGACCTGTACAACAAGTTACAGTTTAAAACACAAGCTAATCATCATGTTAATTGTCTTGGCTGGTGTCTGGATTTGGTGTTACGAGATTGAGTATCTGATGCAGCTCTTGGTGTTTGTTTTGTTTCTGAGTATCTAATTTATGAGGATCAGTTAATTAGTTTTAGACAGTATTATCAAAGGACGAAAAATAATTATAACATATTTTTTACCCCTTATTTATCCCACTCTGTAAGAATTTTACTCACATTTCACACGACGTCTATTTTTTATCACGAAAAGGTTCTTTTTGGTCATTCTATCTACTAAATACTAATTACTCAAAACTTCAAAACTTGTCAAGCACTAAAACTTCTATTATCACAAATTCGACCAGCAAAAGCATGAACAGATACGATTTTCTACAACATGTTTTTCTACAGCTGTTTATCTGATTTTTATTATTCAATAACATATTATCACATAGAAGTTTAACTACCAAAAGTATAGCAGAATGAATTACCTCAACACTGTTCCTCAACTGCCGATTGTAGAAGAAAGCTGATTTGGTAACTGACTTATCGAACAGAATACCAGGCTTGGAATGTATGTAGATTGTGAAATTCTCAGGATCTGCATTCTGTAAGCTCATCAGCTTGGTGTTCAATTACAAGTATCCATACATTTTCCTAACTACATACATATACAAATATGATTTCTCAGCTCCTACATACGACATAAAAGCAAACTACTTACGAATATCTCTTAAAAAGAAAATGAAGAAAGCAGGATTCAAAATGCTTATCTGATTCTTCATTATATAAATCTTACATCTCAAAATCTTATATAAGCACAAACAGCTACTTATAGGACAATTGTGATTTATCATCATAAGCAAAATACTACTACATTATGTAACCATAAGCAGTTTTTATTACCCTTATGTTTTGAGATAAAATAAGCAGATTGATGCTTATTAAATTACCAACATTGCAATAAAAAATTATAAAAATTTATAATACAAACCTTAAAGAAATTATGCCAAAGGAAATCAAGAGGAAGGTTATCTCTAACAAGAAATAAAAAAGCAATCTTCTTATTCTTTATTATCGGATACTCGATTAAGTCATGATTGTAACTGAATTCAGTAGATGATTGAAGCTTAAATTGAGATAATAACCCCACTAATACAACGATACATATTAACACCAATAAAAATATCACTGATTTTGAAGCAAATCGTTTCTTTCCCGTCATAATGTAGTTGAGCTGAAATGTAGGTGTATAGTCAGTTGGATTTTAGGGTTTCGTCACGGAGTAGTAGCGTGCACGTGACTCATTCAACTTACAATATTATGGTGTCCCGTCGTAAGAAGGTGTTTGAAGGATGCTTAAGAGATGTGAGATACTCTCTCCGTCTCAATTTATTTGTCAGGAGAGAGAAAACACAAAGTTTAATAAAAGTGGGGCCACTTTAATTTTCAACCACTAAAATGGAATATTCCTCTACTAGATTCTCTAGTTTTTACTAAATAAGGAAAGTGGACAATTAATTTGAGACATCCATAAAAGGAAATATGGACAATTAAATTGAGACGGAGGACATGTGAGTAATAAGTTGTGATCAATTGTAAAGTGATAAAAAATAAAAAGTATAAAAAGCCACTTATGATGTGACATGTGTCTTATCATCTATTTTATTCAAAGATTTAAGATCATTTGAGGACCAAATTTTATATACATACCAAGGGATCAATCCCCACCCTCCATCTTATTTGATGAGATTAAATACATACTTTACACTACAAGAGTATAATTGTCAACTATATAAACACAAATTTAAAAAACTCCTCTTTTAATCTCTCATAAAAAAACAAACACAAACGTGTGTTTTCTCTCATCCTCAATTCAGCATCAACATCCACCATTCAATCATCTTATCAAACCCTAAATCCGAATTTCAGTTCATCCAATTAAACACGATAGCATCTTTGTTCATCATAATCATTCCTTCTCGTTAAACATCACATTCGCTATCATTAGATTCATATGATCTTCTTCCGATCATTCATCATCAAAATGAAATCATGTGAAAGCATTAGAGCATAAAAACACCTGATAATTAGAAACTGAATTTAATAACGAGTAAGTTTATGTTTTTTACATCTAATCTTTATGTAAATTATGCTTTAGAAAAATAACAGTTAAATGCACACCATGTGTTTAATGAAATGAACAATTGATTTTCACATGGAACGACTCTAGTTTTTAATTTTTCTGTTGTATACAGGTTCGGGTCGTGGAGATGAGATGGTTGTGGAGATGAGATCGTAAGCTGGTGTCGTCGTGGGGATGGTGAGTTTCGTGAAGTGTTTAGGTAGTGAGATAGTTGGCCATGTGATAGTCCGTAATAGTGGTGAGTCTTTTGCTACTTCTTGGCTCGTGCTTCACATTATCAAAACATATATAACAACGGAGATACATGTTGGAGTATGCTCGTGTCATAATAACTAATTATATGGCTAGACATATGTGAGCCTATGGGGTCACACACATATACACTGAGGTACCACTTTATATATCGTGTTTATTGTATTTACGATATATAAATAACCGTACGTAACTAGGGATCACTATTGGGCTTCTAATGACTAAGTAATGGACTAAATCTATTGGACTTGAAAATCAAATGGTGAGCCCATTTGAAGCCCATAAGTGGCCGGCCATATGGAGGCTTTGAAGGGATAAATTGGTTTTGAATTTGGTCTAATAACTTATCTATATTCATGCATCTAGATTGGAGAGAATAATAATTACTTATCTCTACCCAATGTGCCTAGAGCCATGAGATAACTAGAACCAAGAGATTAACTAAAACAAAAGAGTCTTTCCTCTCTCCCCCTCCTAATCCCACGGCAAAACAAACAAACACACTAGGTGTTTTTGTTTTCAAGCTCTCTCCTTTGAATCTTGCTTATTCAAAGGTGACTTGCAAGGTTACAAGGTTAAAGACTAGCATCAAGTGGTATACGGTGAAGTGTAGTGTGGACATTCATAGAGGTGATCTACTTTGGTCACTTGGTTAGAGAGTAGATTGGTGTTGAGAAGGTCTCCATAGATTTCTACCGATCACGCTACAAAGGTATGATACTTGTATTCTAATTTTTGATTGATCATATGGCTATATGGATCCGTTGTTGGTGATGTTTTCCGCTGCGTTTATATGTTAAGTTTGTTTATATATATTCAACATCACCTATAGTGGTATCACGAGCCATCATATGATGTCATATGATCATCTTGTATGCGTAAAAATGGCTAAAAACGCGTGTTTTTAATGGATTTAAAAGTATATTTTCAAAATAGCCCGAGGGCTAATTTTTTGTAAATAAGTCGACCCATATGGGGTCTAATGATCTTGACTTTTTGATCCTATGGCCATTTGTTATGCATACTTTAATTGGTATACTAGTTTGGTACCCGAAAAATGGCCAAAAACGCGTTAATTTGATAGTTTTATGAAACGATTTC
Organism: Artemisia tridentata subsp. tridentata; assembly: GCA_021014915.2. NCBI lineage: Eukaryota > Viridiplantae > Streptophyta > Magnoliopsida > Asterales > Asteraceae > Artemisia > Artemisia tridentata. Next base: position 419,236,823 of record CP139507.1, on the reverse strand, counting down.
AAATCAGCCCATGAGGCTTAATTTTCTGTGGTAAAATGATGTTAAGAATGTCCTAACATCAGTGAGTTTTGAACCTATGGCCATTTAACACGCGTACCAATCGGGGGTTTTAATTCTTGTTAATTATTTCTTCGATTTTGTTGGCTAACAATTTATTTCTTGTTATTTATTTTGTTGTCCATGGCAAATACATGCATGTTTGTCCATGGAGTTAGCCAACACCTTGTTTTGATCATAATAGTATTGTATTATTGTGTGTATATGCAAAGCCGATGAAAACCTAGACCTCTTATGCCTTGTGATGTTGTGATTTGTTGGTTGATTTCTTGTTTTTATTTGGGGTTGCCATATGTTTGGCACTTTTGTAATGTAAATTCATTTTGGTTTGCCATTGTTTGGGCATTTTTACAATAGATAGGAAGTAGATTAGTTGTACTTTACTTCATATATCATGTAATCAAAAGCTTGGAATCAAATGGCAAAAGAATGACGGATTTTGGACCAAAAGTAGCTGCTGGACACACTGCTGGAAAAATGCAATTTACAGGAGATTGGTTAGGTATTTTGGGCTGAATTTTTTTGTGCAGGTTCACAAGACATGGGCCTACAACTTTGTCAACTGGGCCGAAGCATGAGGAGGTCATCTTTTAGGCCTTTTGGGCCTCCAAAGACAGAAAAACTGGGCTGACAGAATCATTTTTCCATGTGCATAATGGGCTTTTACTTGCCCATGATTGTCTTGGGGCAAGTGGGAGCCCTCCGTGTGGTTGTGTATCATGTCCCTAGTTGACTCTTGGTTCTCGTGATGGCTCACGAGACCAAACATAGGATTTTCATCGGTTGAGGCTTTGCATATTGTGGTTGTGTGTTTGTTTGGTTGTTTTATATATGCTATGATTATATGTAAAACAGAAAATGTTTTCTAAAAACTTGAAATGAAACACAAACCAATTTGAACTAAGTCTTATGATTTAGTTTAACTAAGTTTAAATATAGATTTGAAACTTAAAATCATTGTTTTCTAAATAACACTTAAACTAGTTAAGTTTGTTTATTAATTTATTGTATTGTCCAAACTTAATTATAATCCACTTAGGATTTATATTAGTCTTGAAAATGGACAACTTGACACACATAAATTAAAACAATGATTAGACTTAAGTTAAGAAAAGTTTTTAACTTGTGCTACGAAGAATGAATGCATGCTTCTTTCGTACACGTTTTTGATCCACATCAAAGTAATTTACCCGTCAAAATTTAAGTCATGTCATCCAATTTTGAGAACACTTGCAATTACTTTTTGTCTATGCGTTGGACCTAGGTTGAATTGTAACCCAAGGTGACTATTCTCTATGCATGAGACCTAGATATATTCTCACACGTTTTCAAATTGGATGACTTAATCGAGTTAAGTGGTTAGACCTTGACCCGAGGCAAAGATGGGACTAAACATGCCAGCTTGACACTTTGTTGCTTGTTCACTAGTGCCATGAGTCCCATAAAGTTCTAAGAGTTGCACATGTAATGCAATTGGTCGACGTTACCTACCTATTGAATCCACCATTACTAGCAGATCAACTAATGTGATGGTCGAACCTCAATGAGGATCTTAGCCTTTTCGTAAAATTAATTGTTTTAATATGCTTAAACTTGGGTAGTTAATTTTAAAAAGGATTAATTATTGAAACTTACTAAAATTTGAACTTTGTTTATTTTGTAGATGACACCTCCTAATCAAACCGTGAACAACTCGTACATCAGATCAATTCTTGAAAAAGAGAAATTGAATGGTAACAACTTTTTGGACTGGTATCGCAACCTGAGGATTGTCCTTAAGGCTGAACAAAAGTTTTACCATCTGGAAGGGCCTTTGCCTGAAGCACCTCCTGCTAATGCTACTGCTACTGTTCGTAACGCCTACTCTCGTAGGGTTCAAGAGCAACAAGAAGTGGCTTGTCTCATGCTTGCAAGCATGATCCCTGAGCTCCAAAAGAACTTAGAGGACCTTGCAGCATTTGACATGTTGACAGAACTGAAAACCATGTTCGAACAACAAGCTGAGCAAGAACTGTTTGACACTGTCAAAGCTTTTCATGCTTGCAAGCAGGAGGAGGGCCAATCGGTCAGTAGCTATGTCATGAAAATGAAAGGCTACCTGGACCAAATGGAGCGTCTGGGATACCCCATGCCTCAGATCCTTGGAGTGAGCTTGATTCTTACCTCACTGTCGAAGGATTATGACCAATTCGTGCAGAACTACAATATGCACAGCATGGGCAAGACCATTCCCGAACTGCACAACATGCTTAAACTTGCAGAAAAAGGAATGCCCAAGAAGGCTCCAATGGTCCTAGCTATCAAGCAAGGCAGAATCCAGAAAAATAACAAGCCGATGGCACATGGCAAGGGACAAGGTAAGGGCAAGGGTAAGCGTGCTTACGCCCCCAAACCAAAGATCCCCCCACCTGCCAAAAAGGAGCACCCGGCTAAGGACACCCTCTGTCACCACTGTGGAGTGAAGGGGCACTGGAGGCGGAACTGTCCGACCTACCTTGAAGAGTTGAAGAAGAACAAAGCTAGCGGAGCTAGCACATCATGTATCTTCACTATAGAACTCTATACTTTTCCTAACAAATCCTGGGTATATGATACAGGTTGTGGAACTCACATTTGTAATAATGTGCAGGGGCTTAGGGGAAGCAGAAAGTTGAAGCAAGGAGCTTTGAATCTGTACGTGGGTAATGGCAACCGTGCAGCTGTCGAAGCAATAGGGAGCTTTGATCTCATCCTCCCTAATGGTTTAGTTATTGTTTTGAATAATTGCCATTTTGCACCTACTATCACTAGAGGTGTTGTTTCACTTTCACGTTTGAAGGATGATGGTTTCATTCATACTTTTACGGATTTTGGCATTTCAGTTTCTAAGGATGATGTTTTTTATTTTAATGCTATTCCTCGTGATGGTATTTTTGAAATTGATATGCGTGATTCTATTTCAAATGATAGTTCTATATACAATGTTAGCAATAAGAAATCTAAACGTAACATAGATTCCACTTTTCTATGGCATTGCCGTCTTTGCCACATAAACAAGAAACGTATAACGAAGCTGCAACGCGATGGGCTTTAGAGTCAACCGACCATGAGTCGTTTGATAAATGCATCTCTTGTATATCTGTTAAAATGGTACGAAAGCCCTTCTCCCATGTTGGAGAAAGAGCTAAAGATCTACTTGGACTCATACATACTGATGTATGTGACCCTTTTAGAACAACGTCTAGAGAAGGAGCTAACTACTTCATTACTTTTACTGATGATTTCAGTAGATATGGTTATGTTTACTTGATTAAACATAAACATGAACTCTTTGAAATGTTCAAAGTCTTTCAAAATGAAGTAGAAAATCAACTCGGCAAGACCATAAAGGCTCTTCGATCCGATCGAGGAGGTGAATATATAAGTCAAGAGTTTTTAGATCATTTAAAAAGGTGTGGGATCGTCTCACAATTCACTCCTCCATACACACCACAACATAATGGTGTATCTGAAAGGAGAAATCGAACCTTGTTAGACATGGTTCGATCTATGATGAGTCTAACAACATTGACAATGTCCTTTTGGGGTTATGCTCTAGAGTCTGCTGCATGCATTCTCAACATGGTTCCAACCAAGAAGGTCGAAAAGACACCATATAAAATATGGCATGGGAAGGTCCCTAATTTGTCTTACTTGAAAGTCTGGGGTTGTGAGGCTCTCGTAAAACGAGACACACCTAACAAACTTGAGCCCAGAGCTATCAAGTGTATCTTTGTAGGATACCCAAAGGAAACAATGGGTTACTACTTCTACTACCCACCCGAGAACAAAATATTTGTTGCTCGGTATGCCGAGTTTCTTGAGAAAAGTCTCATTTCACAGGAAGCAAGTGGGAGCAAAGTAGACCTTGATGAAATTCAAGAGGAAGATGCACAACCTTCTGGTAACACTAGTGAGCATCAAAATGAGATTGAACATGAAAATGTTGAACCTCATCAAGATGTTGCTCCCATTCGTAGATCCGCAAGGATACCTCAAGCACCTGAGCGATATGGTTTCTATGTCGATGCTGAGGAACATGAGTTAGGGGATCATGGTGAACCCGCTAACTATCGAGATGCATTATCGAGTTCTGAACACGATAAATGGATCGAAGCTATGAATGCGGAGATGCAATCCATGAAAGACAATGATGTCTGGGTCGAAGTTGACCTACCTCCTAACGCTAAAACTGTTGGGAGTAAATGGCTCTTCAAGAAGAAGACCAACATGGATGGAAATGTACACACTTATAAAGCTCGTCTGGTAGCAAAAGGTTACACTCAAACCTACGGGATTGACTATGAAGAAACCTTCTCGCCTGTTGCAGACGTTAAAGCAATTAGGATTCTTATAGCTATAGCAGCGTACTATGACTATGAGATTTGACAAATGGATGTCAAGACAGCCTTCTTGAACGGCCACCTGAACGAAGACGTTTATATGGTGCAACCTGAGGGCTTCGTGAATCCTAAACATCCCACTAAAGTATGCAAGCTTCAAAGATCCATTTATGGATTAAAGCAAGCATCCAGAAGCTGGAATAAGAGATTTGATGAGGAAATCAAGAAAATTGGCTTTGCTCAAAATCTCGATGAGCCATGTGTATATATGAAAACTAGTGGAAGTATAGTCGTGTTCCTAATCTTATATGTCGATGACATATTACTCATGGGAAACAACATTCCAATGCTACAAGATGTAAAATCCTGGCTTGGAAATCGCTTTGCCATGAAAGATCTAGGAGAGGCCGCGTACATACTTGGAGTCAAGATCTATCGAGATAGATCAAAACGGTTAATCGACTTAAGTCAAAGTGCATACATTGACAAAATCCTGAAGCGATTCAAGATGCAAGATTCCAAACGTGGAAGTCTTCCAATGCAACCAAATACAGAATTGAGCAAAGCTCAAGAACCCTCTACACCTACTGAGGTGAAAAGGATGAAAGGAGTCCCTTATGCTTCGGCTGTGGGATCCATAATGTATGCGGTTAGGTGCACTAGACCTGATGTAGCGTTCTCTCAGAACCTAACGAGTAGATTTCAACAGAATCCAGGAGAATGTCACTGGACTGCTGTTAAGAACATATTAAAGTATCTACGAAATACTAAAGATATGTTTCTTGTTTATGGTGGTGATGTCAAGCGTGAGCTCAGTGTTACTTGTTACACTGACGCAGGCTGGGAGACGGATCGTGATGACACCAAATCCCAGACAGGATATGTTTTCATCATGAACGGAGGTGTTGTTGACTGGAAGAGTGCCAAACAAAGCACTATTGCGATGTCCTCTATAGAAGCTGAATACATAGCTGCTTCTGAAGCTGCAATGGAGGTGATTTGGATACGTAAATTCATTTCTGGGCTTGGCGTTGTTCCCATCAATGAACGACCTATGGATATGTACTGTGACAATACAGGTGCCATTATCATAGCCAATGAACCAGGGGTTCAAAAGGGTGCCAAACATTTTCGTCGGAAAGTTCACTACATTCGAGAAGTTATCGAAAGTGGTGATATTTGTCTTCTCAAAGTTCACACAGATGACAACATAGCTGATCCTTTTACGAAACCAATGCCTTGTGCCAAACATGTCGAACAAGCTAGGAGCATTGGACTTCGACCAGCTAGTAGTCTCATGTAGATCTATTTTTTAGTATTTGAATAATTGGAATGTTAAACAGTTAATATTTATAATGAATTGATGTACTGGTTATGATCGTTTTCATTCATATCGACTGTATTCTATATTTGCATGTTTAATCCATGAATAATTTATTTATTCTAAAATTGTCCATTGTCAGTTGACGATACGGGAGTATCATCAAATTAAGGAAAATGTGAGCGTGTTGGTGATTTATTTACCAAACTCACATGTTGTTCATTGTGATGAACATTGGATTGACCCAACCTACGAGTTTCACTACATGGATCATCGTCAATAGTGAATCTCGCAAGTGGTTATGTCTCTTATCCTTAGACTTGAGATGCAAGTAGGTCTTGCATGTGTGGAATTTCATTCCTTGATGTGGTTAAATGTTGTCCTGAATAAGGTAGTTATAAAGACCATCTTTAGGAGTGATATGAAGCACATGAATGACACGTGCAGTCAAAATAGGATTTGTTCCTCCACATGTCATGGAGTTAGATACTATTGGGCCCCTCGATGAATTGGACAGATGTTTGTACAGCCGTACCCAAATGAGATTAAGATGAATCTTAATCCACTTGGTAATCTTGTTCAATATCTATATCGAGAAACATAATAGTTGAACCATTAGAATGACATTTGATCCATGTCTAATGTTCAACACGGTGTCTGTAACAAAAGGATAGATGACATATAAACCATCTAAAATGAGACGTTTAAGAAACTAACCTCACATATTTCTAGGGGCATTGGCGTGTTGCTAGACGCTAACCATTGCTTGTATAATTACTTGAATATTATGACGTCGCAAGTGGGAGCTGTTGGAGTATGCTCGTGTCATAATAACTAATTATATGGCTAGACATATGTGAGCCTATGGGGTCACACACATATACACTGAGGTACCACTTTATATATCATGTTTATTGTATTTACGATATATAAATAACCGTACGTAACTAGGGATCACTATTGGGCTTCTAATGACCAAGTAATGGACTAAATCTATTGGACTTGAAAATCAAATGGTGAGCCCATTTGAAGCCCATAAGTGGCCGGCCATATGGAGGCTTTGGAGGGATAAATTGGTTTTGAATTTGGTCTAATAACTTATCTATATTCATGCACCTAGATTGGAGAGAATAATAATTACTTATCTCTACCCAATGTGCCTAGAGCCATGAGATAACTAGAACCAAGAGATTAACTAAAACAAAAGAGTCTTTCCTCTCTCCCCCTCCTAATCCCACGGCAAAACAAACAAACACACTAGGTGTTTTTGTTTTCAAGCTCTCTCCTTTGAATCTTGCTTATTCAAAGGTGACTTGCAAGGTTACAAGGTTAAAGACTAGCATCAAGTGGTATACGGTGAAGTGTAGTGTGGACATTCATAGAGGTGATCTACTTTGGTCACTTGGTTAGAGAGTAGATTGGTGTTGAGAAGGTCTCCATAGATTTCTACCGATCACGCTACAAAGGTATGATACTTGTATTCTAATTTATGATTGATCATATGGCTATATGGATCCGTTGTTGGTGATGTTTTCCGCTGCGTTTATATGTTAAGTTTGTTTATATATATTCAACATCACCTATAATACATTTCAAACACAAACTAGAAGCTGTAACGGTACAAGAAAAATCGACAAAGCTGAATTGTTTGATAAACTATAAGTTTCGTACTCTAATGTTTTGATAAACGCTCATCACAAGTAGGCCAGATATCAAAAGTGGTAGTTGACCCATTATACGAAGGTATAACTTTGGATGGAGCCATGGGAAAGAAAAGCTCGAGTCTGGAAAACCAAGTGAAATATGTTGTTAGATCTTGTTTCTATAATTTATTTGGAAATTCGCTAAATACAAAGCTGAATGTAGTTACAATGATTAGGTGTGAAATGATTATCAAAATTGAGATAGATCACTTTTAGAAGATATTTGATGGTTATTTTCTGGTTATGTAGATCTGTTGAAACGTTCATTTTATGTGAATCCGATATTAGATAAACCTACTACTGAGGATTCACTTATGCAAAGGTAAGATTTACACTTATGCCCTTTAGTAATCGTTAAAATAGCTCACAAGAAAAGTAACTTTTTCCCATTAGTAATTGCTAATTAAATTACCATTTTTCCGCACAAGTACCCTGCATATCGTGGATCAAACATTTGGCCTCAAAGTTCTCTGCCTGAACTTGAAGTCGGTATGCCATTCTTATCTTCTTGTAGAAAGTATCCAAAATTACCAATTTGCTCCTGCATAAGCATTTTAGAATGTTGATTGGGTTGACTAATAGTGTAACACCCCGACCCGACAAGGGTAGAGATGTCACAACAATGGTGACATATCAGAAACATACATAAGCATACATCTTCAATAATACAAGGAAGTACAAAGGTTACAAGAAATTACAAGGAAATACAGAATTACAGAGGAATAAATACTAAGTCTGAAAATAAAATTCTTCTAGTCATCTCTATAACAGAATATCTATCACAGTGCAGTCTTCTAAGTCCAATGATACTCTCCACTCATACCCAGCTTCCTACTAAAACCTGCCGCAGGAAAAGAAATGCGGCTGAGCTACGAGAGCTCAGTGAACAGATATAACGGTAACAAGAAGTAATAAAGAATAGTACAGAGTATCAGAAATATAGGTCATGCAGACATAATCAGAGTTAAAGGGTAAATAAAGGAGTAAGGATAAAGGGGTAGGGAATAATAAATAGGTAAAGGTAAAGGGAAACAGTGCAAGGTATAATAAGGGACAAAGTAAATAAATGTATATGGTAAAGGGAAAATAGTAATCCACCACGAGCCCAGAAACAGAAGTATCATAACCATGTAACCATATCAGTAATCCAGAGGGGATGCCTCTCAAGTAACCAGATAATATGAGGGGTGTCCTCATGTATCAAATATATATGGAGTAGCTAACTCCCAGAGGTTGTGAAAGACGTGTATCGCACACACCATCAGTCACCAGAGATATATATATATATAACCAGTAAATATTAACAGATAACAGAGACAGAACAAATCTAGGATGCATCCATACGCCCCAGGTGCCCAGAGTCTACCAATACACACCAGATAAAATAAAGTCAGGGACGGGACAGGTCATCACTCTCCTGCCCTAGAGTCATGCCATCGGTGCATCAATGACATGGACATGAAACCCTCATGCCTAGTGAGGTGGCTCGGGTATCAAACCGTGGGTCATGGTCAAATATCAGGTCAGAAATCAGAGTATTATATCAGAAGGTTCATAGCATAATGGTCCATGTCAAATGTTTCAGAAGTGTATATCAGAGGTTCAGAAATCAGATCGGTTTATATCAGAGTTCTTCAGATCAGAGTTTATAAAAATGTTCAAGTCCAGGTTCAAAAATAGTATATCAGATTAATGCTTAAGTTTCAAAAACAAGAGTTTATAACCGGGTTTAGAATAAGGTTCAAATCCAGGTTCACTAGGTCATATCAAAAGTTCATAATCAAAAAGGTTTATAGGTTCATAGAAAAGATTTTAAATTCAAAGGTTTCATATTTAACTTGTATTTAAATAATCTTTCAGTGATTTTCATAAAATGATGTTTGGTAAAACCTTCTTATACATATAGTTTTTAAAAGAAATTTTCATAAAACCTTTAGTGCTGTTTATAACATCGTACTCAAAAGCTTTTCAAAAACATTTTCATATCATTAAGGAAAGTTTCCAATTTCAGTTAAAATGTCAAAATGAATCTTCAAGGAATTCAGAGGTTTGCATATTCAGGTCACAAGGTAATGAGTCAAGTATCAAGGGAAATTTCAGAGTCAGATATCATGTCAGAATCAGAGTGTTATAACAAGTTCATATTTCAAAGGGTTTATAACAGATGGCTCAGAATCAAGTTTCATAACAAAGTTCATATCAGGAATTATAAAAAAGGGGAATCATATGAAAGGTTCAAAGTAAAGGGGATCATAGCAATGGCATCAATACAGAAGCTGACAGATCAGAAAAATGAAAGAGATCATGAGAAACCTGTGAGAAGCTTCAGAATATCTGTACCTTATACCGCAAGTACACAACAGAACAATAAGGGTCGGAAGCAAACTCCATCTTCAGCGGATCTACACGAATTCATGATTGTCTTATTAATAGTTTGTTTAATTCAGATTACTTATTTTAGTCGGCTTTCCATTTTTAGCAACTTTTCCTTTTTAGGTAACTTTCCATAATTATATTTACACATCAAGTCCTTTATTTTACCAAATTACACAATAACCCTTTAATTAAATATAAGTATGAAAACAACCTCAACTATATGTAAATTACATGACAAGTCCCTCAAATAAATTTAATTACAAAACAAACCCTTTTAATTAAATAAATATAAATCCGATCCATATTATATTCATATTTACACATTTTACCTCCAATTAATCAAAATTACACTTTATACCCCTTATATCAATATTTACGAATCCAACCTTCAATTTCCAGAATTTACAAAATGGTCCCTCAATTTTATTAATTTACAAATCGGATCAAATATTTACATAAATTACCAATTAAACCCTTTAGTTACCAAATTTACATAAAACCCCTTCATGTTATAATTTTTACGAAACACCTCTGGTCCATACTATTTTACAAAAATAACCCTCTAATTTACAAACTCACAAAACTCACCCAAAACTTAATAATTCCTATCGGTTCTATTCAAAATCATATGAACCCTAACCCTAATTCAATCCAAACATTATCAATCATCAAAACATCATTAATTATCATTAATTAATCAGATCTATCACAAGAACCCTAAACCCAAATCGTTATATTAGGGTTTTATATTTTTCGTTATTACTCTTAAAATCCGATCGACAACAAAATTAAACCAAAATGAATTAGGCTTCAACCATTACAAAAATCATTTTTCCAGAGTTATATGATGATGTTAGAACTCAGATAAAATAAATTTGAAATCCAGAAAATTCGTATGAACACGTTCGGATTTATTTTCGTTTTTAGGGTTTAATGATTCGTTAATTTCAATTCGACCAGAGTATGTTGCATGGATCAATTTCACCATTTTATATGAATCATATACGATGTAAATAGCACAAGACAAATACTAGATATGGCTTAGAACGATCGGATGGAGTGTGAGAGTTTTGCACCTCTCGGCTAGCAATAACGACACAAAGAAAACTCTCACGACCAACCCAGCAATTTCACGACCTTAGCACCATTCTTCCTACCTTCTTAGCACTTGGAAGATCACCAGGAAAATGCCTCTTCACCTCAGAAAAATCGGATTGAGTGTGTGTTGATTTTTGTGTGTATCGGTTTAGTTTTTAGGGTTTTAATGATAAAGTAAAATCATGGGTTGGTTATGTATGGGAATGCCGAGCTAGGGGGGGGGGGAGAATGGCCTAAAGAACCGGTATCTCATTGACCAAAAATCAGTTTTCCATTTATAAGTGATTTTCTTAATTAATTTGTGGTTTAAATGTTATTAAATAATAAAAATTATATCTTATGTATTTTAATTATAAAATTCGGCCCATGTGTAATTTTGGGTGTAATTATACATTTTTGTACATTGTAAAAATGTTAGAAGCTTGCCTCAAAATTATCTCACTTGATTTGTAGTTCATTTCCAGAGATTCGGGATTACTTTGGTACTTTAAATAAGCTTTAATTAAATTTTAAATTTTCAGGGGCAAATTTGTAATTTTGCATGTTTTAGATTTTTGGGTTTTACTAATAGTTCTTGTCTTTTGTTTTCGTGTAGCTTTTAAAGCCTTTGGAAAGCTTATTTTTTATGTTGGTTTACTGGTAGCATATCATTGTGATAAATATGTAACTTGTCTTGATATCCAGTAACAATCGGATTCCATTCATTCTCTATAGTTAATTCCTTCTTATTAACGTACTTTTGGCTTTATTAGTTCCTTTGTTGCTTATGGAACAATGTCTAAGGGGATAGATATGCCGCTCAATGAAGGAATTGAATAGATTGTATATCGTTCTCGGTGTCATAAAGGCCGTTTGTTGTATTACTTTCCCCCTGAAAAAGGGTAAAGATTCTTTCACGTTGACACTATAACCCATTACCCGATCACTGTGTGTCATTATAAATTACGCTTCATGGACCAATATTGACCCGTAACCAATCTTTAGATGCAGTAACAATTCTCAAGATAATGACTCCATGTCCTCATGGTGTGACTGGGGTACTGATCATGGCTCTCTCACTGGTATGTGATTTACGATTTCTAAGCCTACTATTTAAGACCTTAAACTTGCTATTGATTTGTATCATGTTCAAACTTCAGACATGTCCTTTAAAGTATCACTAAAAGACTTTAAAAATGAAAGTTCATTGGGAAATTTGACATTATTGCATATCTTGTTTCATATCTTCATTTTCTATTGGAATGATATTTTTTGAATTACTTTGTGGTGGTAGGGAATTAGTAATTGATGGTCAGGATAATAAGCATCAATGGAGCTTCTTGGACTGGAATCCCATGCTACTACCGTTTCACTTTAGCCCTCAAAGATATTAATTTTGATCATGCTTTAGAATGCATCGTCAAATTCAAGGAACTTGTTAAATAACAGAATTCTCTTAAGTAGATGACACCTTTCAAATTTGTAATTCTATACTTCTGTTTTCATGGTTTTGGTGTCTCCAAATAAGCCACTTACTGTAGCTATAGAATTGGGCATTATTTGTTTTGTCGATAAGTGTAATTTGATTGATATGTTAAAAATCACACGTGATTTCTTCCTTTAATAGCATTTTATTTTCCAGTTACTTCAAATCACATGTTATTTAATATTAAAAAAATTACAAATCTATGTACTTTTTCTTATTACAAAAATTAGTAAAAAATCACATGTGATTTTTTTAAAAATCACATATGATTTTTTTTTTAAATCACATGTGATATAACATGTGTCTCGTAATAATTTTTATATCATATGTGATCATGCATTAATTATTTCTTATAGCAACAACTAGTAAAAAATCACATGTGATTTTTCTAAAAATCACATATGATATAACATGTGTCTGGTAATAATTTTTAAATCACATGTGATAGTTTCTTACTACATTCTAAAATATAAATATCACATATGATTATTCAAAAGCAAAAAAATAGATGTTAAATCACATGTGATTTATGAAAAAAAATCACATGTGATACTTTCTTACTACCTTCTAAGATATAAATTTCACATGTGATTATTCAAATGCAAAAAAAAAAAAAAAAAAAAAAAAAAAAAAAGATATGTTAAATCACATGTGATTTCATAGGATATCATATGTGATACATAATAGATTAATATTCCTGTGAGATTAAATACAACAAAAATCAAGTAAAAGAAATGCTAAAACTTGTTCATATAAAACTATACTAGTTCCTTTGAAGAAATAAGCTAAAGCACAAAAATCATCTTATAAAAATGAAGATTGATTTCAAGTCATGAGTGTAACATACATGAATCAACATTAAGCTAAATAGAAAAAAACATAACCAAAAATCCTCAAAAATAACTTTTGAAATCCACGAAGTATAACACACCATCTTCAAGTACGTACTGGAGCTGGACTTGTAACACCACCTAGGCGAGGACCCTGGTTAGGCTTTGGAGCATCATCCTAATACAAATACAAACATTTAGCTGTTGCACATACACATACATCCTTACTATGTATGGGATATAGATTCCTCAGTAGAAATGAACACTTAATGTAGATGTCTGAAATTAACTTAAGTTTAGTTTCTAATGGTTTTAATGAATCTTATTTATAGTTGAAAAGAGAACAAAACCACATGTCAATACCTTTTAGTTGCAAATGTGTCAATTAGCATTAAAACTATAAGTACCATTTACATATAAAATAGGTCAAATTTTGTGAATCTTTCTGGTCTAACAGGTAAAAGTAATGGTAAAACTAGGAGAAAAACTTATAAGTACCATTTACTCAGGAAACGGCTTAATTTTGTAACTCATGCCCAACACGTCAAAAGAGTAAATTCAATGGATTATAAGCGTTGGCATAAGTGTTGTAGTCTTATATCAGGTACATAAATAAAATATATATGTTTTATCATATCTGATATATAATAAACAAAAGTTTACCTTTAACATCTTTTGCTTTTTTTTTGATTTAGGAGACGTGTTTAAGAACGGCAATTTTGATATAGTCTCGAAAGCTCCTTCTACGTCTTCAATTTCCTTTGAACTGTAACCATCTTTATGATTTACAATTTTACAAACATGTATTTTCATTAAGAATGTATATGCAAATTAATCATCATATGTGATCATATGAAATATAAGTAGTTCAGAAGTTATATCATAAGGCTTTGCATCAAGCTTTTCTTTCTTCTAATCCTTAGACCACACTTTTTCATCACAACATTATCAACATAATCTACATGACATATTATATTTACTGTATCATATGTGATATACAATAAAAAAACAGAAGATAATGCTTATTGTAATCAAAAAGCTTACCCGCAGTCTACAACTAATGTTAGCCAAAGGCTTAGCGGCTTGTCCTTAGACTTAGCCTATCATCACAAAAATATCAACTTAATTTCAACTTACAGAATCATTTTTTTTACTAATATGTGATATACTTCGCCAAATACTTCTCCGCAGTGTATATTAAAGTCAAATGCAGGCATGTCCTTCTGCTTAGCTTAGTGCTTATCTAAAGGTTTAGTTGCAGTCTACGCCTTCGGCAAAGCTGACGTTTTGGCAGCAGGCTTTACCTTCTTCTAAGCCTTCTAATATCACTGTTCTTTACAATAACATCAGGAACATCTCTATTACTAGTGAAAACCTAATTTCGAATCACAGTTTTGTTAAAAAAAATGACAATAACTTCAACAAATATTCATTAAACATTATAAAATCACATAAACTTCAACAGAATCTATATAAACCGTAAGCATCATTAATTAAGAATAAATAACAGTAAATAATAGTAAATTATGTGTTTAAATCAACGAAGGTGTATTATTATACCTTTAACCGCTATTTTCGCCCTTTTTTAAGAAGTTTTTTTGATCGGAAGTTCGTCAGAACCGTGCTTTGTGCTGTACTTTTTGATTATATCATCACCTGCGTCATTTTCTTTCATTTTTGCTGTGATTTTACGGTTGATTTAGTAGATTTAATGTTTGTTTTGCAGTTGATATGACAGATTTTGATATGTTTTGCTATGTGAGTATTGTGTGTTTTTAGTGTGTGTTTGGTGAGAAAGTAATAATGATAGAAATGAGGAGGAACGAGTGTGTATTGTGTGAGGTTGTTAATGTACGAAATTGCCCCTCCGTGTTTATTATCTGATTTAATCTTGACCGTTGATTATTTTGAGATGAAGGGTGGGGATGTGTCCCTTGGTATGTGAGCACTGTTTGGTTTTTAAAATAATTCTCCTCTTATTCAAATAATCTGCCTAGGGGTATATTGGTCATTTTCCACGTTTTTTACATTTCGCTTTCAAATTTGAAACGCACATAACTCTTAAACGACAAACTTTTAGAAAAAACCGATTTCACAATAATTTCTAAAATTTAATCCTCTTTAATTTGGTATAAATCTTGTTAGAAATTTCAAACTTTTTTTTACATAACTAGAAGGGGGGTTGAATAGTTTACCGATTTAAAATTCTTTTAAAAATCTTGTTTTAAAAGTTGGCTATTGGAAACTTTGATTCGAACTCTATGTGTAACCACTCAACACCAATATGAACTACACACTAAACTAACTAATATAAACTAATGAAAGTAAAGAGTAGAGTTGGAAAGATCAAACCGAGACAAAAGATTTATAGTGGTTCGGCTACGAATCTCTTCTTCGCCCTACTCCACTCCCCGAGTACCACACTCGAGAGTTTCAAGCACTATGTCAACAACCTCCCTTCAGGCGGAGAAAACCGTACACGTCGCTTATCCTATTACCAGCACTAAGCTAAATGTCGAGTGCTAATCTTAGCTAGCACCAATCTACCAAGGTCCACGTGACCAAACACTCAAGCCCAATGGCTTCAAGAGATCACCAAGATCTCGACACGATCACAAAGATCAACTCTCACTTCACTCTACTTAATCTAACTACTCTAGATCCTTTGACTACTCACACACAAGCCCAATGGCTTCAAGAGATCTTCACTATCTCTTAAGATCACTATGATCTTCACTCACACTCTCACAAAAGAAGGATAATCTTGATGTATGCTAAGATACAACAAGGATGTAACAAGTGTTACAAAACCTAACCACTACAACTCTTGTCTTCTTGAAGATCTTGAGTTCTTCTCTTGCTAATGAAGAGGGTTGACAACACCTTGTATCTACTTGGATACTTGTGTTCTTCTCTTGCTAATGAAGAGGGATGACAACACCTTGTATCTACTTGGATACTTGTGTTCTTCTCTTGCTAATGAAGAGGAATGATAACACCTTGTATCAACTTGGATACTTGTGTTCTTCTCTTGCAAGTGAAGAGGAATGAAGAGGATCACTTGAAGGATGATTGGATCACTCTTGAACAAAAGAAAAACTAACCTAAATGATCTAAGAAAGAAAGTGTGAAGAGAGTATTCAACTCAGAAAGTTTTGTGTGTGAAAGGATACCTAAAAACTGTGAAAGGGGTGGGTATTTATAGGCAAAGAAAATCTGAACGTTACAGAAAATTTTGTACGGACGGCTCCGTTAAATACCCTACGGCCTAGTTAAATTTAACGGTACCGTGGAGCCGTCCTAGACTAGGACGCTCCATATTTTGTCTTTTCTGGTGAAAACTTATTTGGGGAAGGTTGGAGCTGATTTTGGGGGGAAAAAATAGCTGTTGTGATTTTCAAACTTATTTTTCCATTAAAACATTTCTTAATATTTCAAAAATAATTTGTCATGTGTATTTTTGAAAAAATGTTTTGTCCCATTTAAAATTTGAATTCTCAAAACATAAATTCACTTCTTTGATCACTAGTTCAAGTTGTAACTTTGTTCTAGAGTGATTTGCGTAGAAACGGGATCTTCCGATTAAAGACTTGTTTACGTTAATTTTAACGTATCGTGATTTCACATTTTGTCATCCTCAAAACGTGAAGTAATCGAAAGATATAAATAACGTCTTTAGAACATTATTTGCATCAACAATCTCCCCCTTTTTGATGATGACAAAATATAAACTCATGTTAGGTTAAAATTAGCTTTTAACAAGTTTTTAATGAGTTTACTCCCATTTCTCCCCCTTTTTGTCTAATCAAAAAGGTGACGAAGGCTCCCCCTTGATGTGTACTCCCCCTTATTTGGAGAACACAAAGGAATTGAGCAATGGTTCGTGCTACAAAACAAGGTTAGAAGATACATATATAATATGTAGCAAGTAGCACATTTGACAAATATCCAACCACACAAAAAAAGAAGCTAAGAGCTAAAGATGATAATGAACAACCCTCATAGAAACCCATTCATTCATTAAAAGAAAATAAATGTCATACATGGATATGACTTTATGGAAACATAAAAGAGACAATGATAAGCATAAATCCCTAATGACTAGAGGCATGTTTCATTTCCAATAGGGCTCCTAAAGACCTATTGTGGGTTGGGAGGTGGTGGAGATTGGGGCCCCATTTGGGGTGGTGGTGGTGTCAAGAGATGTTCTATAAAGTAGAAAATGAAATGAATCTCGTCTCTTAAGAAGTAGATGAGGTTACGGTTATGGAGACAACATAGGCAATTAGCGCTATGTAAATCAAAGGGATGTGGTTGATTGGGTTGTGCCATGATAGGAGATGGTGATTGTGGTAGGTTTGTTGGAGGTGAAATTGGCATGGCATTGTCCAATGGAGTTAAGGGGGATGGTGTGTACTCCATTGATGATGTAGTGTAGTAGGATGATGAAGATGTTGTGTAGGTAGATGATGTTTTAGATGGTGCATAAGGTGGTGATGGTGAGTATGGAGTGGCTTGGGAAGGTGGTGTCATAGCTTCATCATCTTTTGTGAGATCCACAAAGAGTGGTTTTAAGGGTGGTTTTACGGTTATCCTAGGTTTCTTGGAGATGTGAGAGGTTGAACCATGTGTGGAGGACATGGTGTTTGTGTGATGGGAGGTTGAAGGTGAAGTACAAGATAAGCTTGCAAGGGTGAGGCCTTAAATAGGCAAGTTGGGTGAAATTTGAATTAAAGTTGATGGGAGTGTTCTATGGTGTAGGAAGGGAATCCTAGGGTGTGTTAGGTTTGCAAGGATTTGCAGGTTTGAGGTTAGGGGTGTAGGGTTTTTGGTAGGAACAGTAAAAATCCGTCAAACAGGGGTACGGTTCCTTTAAATGACCCACGATACCGTTAATTTTAACGGTACCATCCATATTTAATGGTACCGTGCCACTGTTTGCAAGAAGATTTCTATGCAGGTTAGTTCTGGGCAGCTAGGGGGATGTTTTCTAGGATAACTAATTCCTGGAAATGATAGTGCCTCAACTCACTAGGTACTTGTTTTCCTAAAGTGTCCCATTTAAGCTACAACTAGCACATAAAGGCTATCATGTAATTTCCTAGGATAATTATAAGCATGCAATAAGAAGGGACAAAATAAGCTATCATCCAAATATCACATAGATTGATTAGGCAAGGAGATAGTTAAGCATGGAATAAATCAATTAGCATTCATTCATAGATAAATCCTAATAAGAAACATAGATTTCTTCAACACTTATGACTTGAGCATTCCCCCATTCTTGGCATACTCTTGTCTTGAGCATGAGTCTCATTTTCATGATTTGGATCATCAAAGGGTGCATAATGGGTGGAGGATTCGGAAATGAGGATTGATGAGACATGTGACTCGTTAATGGGTTGCATGATGGGTTTGACAAGGGAGTATTGAGGACCGTTAAGGTAAGGGTGTAGGTTCATGAAATGGTGATAGAGACGGGTTAGGAACATCCCATAGGGTATCAATTTATTCTTGTTACCCTTGAGATGGACAATTCGCTTAGCGAAGAAGTAAGCGAGGTTGTATGGTTGTTGGGTTAGGAGATAGTAAATCATGTGAGCACAACACGCCGGGATTTGCTCACGATTTCCTGTGAGACTTAGAGCATTTTCTCGCAGGATGACTGCCCAAGAAAGTAGTTCATGACGAACCTCTTCCAAACGAATTTTCGTTGGATTAGGGTAAGAGGGGTACTTATAAGTACGGATGAGTTTGGTTAGTTCGATTGGAGAGGGTATGTACGAACAGTACGGACTATTCTCCTCACGATAGTGAAAGAGAGACTCAAGACACCAATCTTCAGTATAGGCACATTGCCCATGATTGGGTATTCGAAGGATCTGAGCAAATTGCTCAAGAGTTAGGACAAATTTGAAGTTTTGGACCCAAAACCAAAGTGACAAGGATTGATCCTCGTTACGTACGAGTTCAACTTGTTGAAAGAACTCTAACACAAAACGAGGACAAATGTGCTCGTTAATGTGGAGTAGACAATCGAATCCTATAGCTCTAAAGGAAGTGTTGATGTCCCGATGGTAAATTAGGGATGAATCAACGACACGGCCTTCATGAAACCGACGGGTTTCAAGATTGACATAGGCACGAATGTGGTTACCGGGTGTTGTGGGTTCTTGTGAAATTTCGGGTGTGTAGGTATCGGTTAGAAGATGATCAAAATCATATTCATGAGACATTTTTGTTTCCTAAAAAAATTTAAGGAAAAATTAGAGTGAAGAATAGTTGCATTATGCACATGCCTAGTGTATGTGCCTATATGCAAACTATGTGGAGGTGCGGTAATCTCGACTCAAAAGAAAACAATGAGATGACCCTAACACTCCTAATTTTACTTTAGCTCAAACAAATATGTCGAAAAATACATATTGATTATGTAATTCGATCAACATTCGTGAGATCATGTATGCATGAAAAGATGTTTTTAGTTTGCATCAACAATGCATGAAAAGAACAATTTCATGGTCCTAGTTTTGTGAGATTTTGAAAATGATGGAATTGGGGTGTTTTGGTAACCTTAATGTTTTTGGTACCAAAGATTTTGAAATGTTTTGGTGTTGATGACTTCTATTTGAAAATTTCCTAGAAAAAATTGAAAAACCCCAATTCAATTTTCATCAATGCATAAACCCTAGACCCAAAATTAAAAAATTGGAGTAAGATGACTTACAAGTTTTGTTGAAAAAGGGTGAGAATGATTAAGGATCTTGAAACTCAATGTCTTGAATATGATCTTGAAGAGGTGTAATTAAGTGTTGGGTGTGAGGTTAAGTTATGACAGCAGTTGCTGAGGTTATGAGGGTTTGGAATGAGTAGTGTGGAAAAGGGGAACTGAAATTCGGAATGTTCCAGATGCACGGTTCCACGGTACCGTTAAATTTAACGGTGCCGTGCCACATTTAGTGGAGCCGTGATCTGCTGGGACTGTTTTCTGTCCCATTTTGATTTTTGACGAACAAGTCTCGTTGTTTTAGTGAGACCTATTGTCACGAGGAAAGGATTTGTACCTAACAAATTCTTTTGACTAGGGAGACCTAAACTAAACTACACGAGACTCACGAGATGACTTCAAAAGTCATGAGATTTATGGAATATATTCCATCATTCCTAGACCTAGACGGAGATAGTTAAAGGATTCTCGTTTGAGAGGTTTGGTTAGGATGTCTGCGATATTGTCCTGGGAAGGAACTTTCTCAATGGAAATGTTTCCTTTCTGAACATTATCACGAAGGAAGTGGTGGCGAATTTCGATGTGTTTGGTATGGGAGTGTTGAACGGGGTTTTTGCTCAAGTCAATAGCACCTTTATTATCACACATAATGGGGACATCATCCAGATGGATGTCATAGTCGATAAGGGCTTGTTTCATCCATAGTGCTTGTTGACATGCCTTTCCGACGCTTACGTACTCGGCTTCGGTCGTGGAGATAGCAAGAGCCGTTTGTTTCTTGGAGAACCAAGAAGTTAAGCAACAACCCATGAAGGTACAAACGCCACTCGTACTTTTTCGATCCACATAATCTCCCGCATGATCAGAGTCGGCATAGACAACAGTTTCTACACCGGTCCCCTTGGGATAAAATAATCCCAAGTGTATAGTGCCTTTAATGTATCGGAAGATACGCTTAACCGCTTCAAGGTGAGAGGTTTTGGGATCCTCTTGGAAGCGAGCACAAAGGCAGACACTAAACGTGATGTCGGGCCTACTTGCCGTGAGGTATAATAAACTTCCTATCATACCTCTATACTTAGTGCTATCCACGGACTCACCTTCTTCATCTCTCGTGAGTTTTATTTCCATGGACATGGGAGTTTTCATGGGCTTAGACTCTTCTAAACTAAACTTCTTAAGCATCTCTTTACTATACTTAGCTTGATTAAAGAAGATGCCATCTTCCATTTGTTTAATTTGTAAACCAAGGAAGAAATTTAATTCACCCATCATGCTCATCTCAAACTCGTCGTGCATGATTTTTGAGAAATCATCGCACATCTCTTGACAAGTTGATCCGAATATAATGTCGTCGACATATATTTGAACAATGATGAGATGTGAATTTCTTTTCTTTGTGAAGAGTGTGTTATCAACCTTTCCCATGGTATATTCATGTTCAATCAAGAAGGCTTTTAGTCTATCATACCAAGCTTTAGGAGCTTGTTTAAGACCATAGAGTGCTTTCTTGAGTTTATAAACATGATTCGGACATTCGAAATCAACGAATCCCGGAGGTTGCACAACATACACCTCCTCGTTGATATAACCATTAAGGAACACACTCTTCACGTCCATTTGGTATAGCTTAAAGTCTAAGGCACATGCATAGGCAAGGAGTATTCTAATTGATTCTAATCTAGCTACGGGTGCATAGGTTTCATCATAATCTATTCCCTCTTGTTGGCTGTAGCCTTGTGCTACCAACCTTGCCTTATTCCTAACTATGACGCCATTTTCGTCGAGTTTGTTTCTAAACACCCATTTAGTTCCTATGATTGTTTGATTTCTAGGAAGAGGTACTAAATCCCAAACTTGGTTTGCGGTGAATTGATTTAGTTCCTCCTGCATGGCAACTATCCAACTTTCATCCTTAATTGCTTCACCTACATTCTTAGGTTCTACGGTAGATATGAAACAAAAGAAGTTACTTTTGTTTTGTGCTTGTGACCTAAGGGTTCTTTGGTTTAGGTTACCTATGACATTTTCAATAGGATGGTTTTTGGATTCCTTAATATTGACAATTTTGTCAACTTCAACTGTTTCATCCTCAATGTCATCTTCTAGGGTTTTCTTGCCATTAACCTTAATGACTTCATCCTCATCTAAGTCATCATCAACCAATGGTGATGTCTTAGATTGTGGAGGACTTTCATCGAATGTCACGTTGAGTGATTCTTCGACTTTCGAGGTTTCTCTATTTAGGACAACGTAGGCTTTACTATTTTGGGAGTAACCTAGGAATACACCTTCGTAAGACTTTGGGTCAAACTTGGTGAGGTAATCTTTAGTGTTTAGTATGAAGCATTTGCTTCCAAACACTCTAAAGTAATCAAGAGAAGGTTTTCTTCCTTTCATGATTTCATATGGGGTTTTTCCTAGGATAGGTCTAATTAGAATCCTATTTAGAATGTAAGTTGAGGTGTGCACCGCATTACACCAAAACTTTTGCGGAATTGATTGTTCATTCAACACCGTTCTACTCATTTCTTGTAGAGTACGATTTTTCCGCTCAACTACCCCATTTGATTGAGGAGTGCGTGGAGCCGAGAAATTGTGAGAAATACCATTAGCATCACAATATACTCCAAATTGCACTTCATTATCAAATTCCCGACCATGATCCGTCCTAATAAAAACTATGGTACATCCTAGTTGATTTTGGACTTTCTTACTAAAGATTTCAAATTCCTCAAAGGCTTGTGTCTTATTCTTAAGAAATCTAGTCCAAGTATACCTAGAGTAGTCATCAACTATTACTAAGGTGTAGAGATTTCCTCCGTAGATCCGTATGGCTGATGGACCGAATAAGTCCATGTGAAGTAGTTCTAGGCATCTAGAGGTCGAGACTATATTCTTAGCTTTGTGACTAGAATGAGCTTGTTTTCCAACTTTACAAGCGTCACAAAAGTGTGTGTCGAACTTAATCTTAGGTAGGTTTCTAACTAGTTCCTTAGATGCCAATGATTGTATAAGACGTATATTGGCATGACCTAGTCTCCTATGCCACAGGGTGGTATGATCATCTATAGTTGCTAGACAAATCTTATCTTCAGGCTTATTTTCTATCTTCATGACAAATAAGCCGTTTTTCCTAACTCCTCTGACTATGGTTTTCCCATTCTTAATAATCTCACTACCCTCTTCAGAGAATATGACTCTACACTTATTATCTACCATTTGACTAATGCTAAGTAAGTTAAAACCTAAGTTATCTACGTGCTCAACATTTCTAATAATAAGAGAGTCTTGAGTAATCGTACATTTACCTATAAAGTTGCCCTTAAGTTTGCTACCAAAAGTGACATTACCTCCGTTGTATGCCTTGTATGATGAGAATAAACTTCGGTTGCCCGTCATGTGGTTAGTGCATCCACTATCCTTGACCCATTCGTCAGGCTCCAAGTCAATTCCCAAGCATATCTATTTGCATAAGACAAACATTCAAACATTTGGTCCCCAATATCTCATGGGTCCAAAGTGGTTAGCATTAAACATCCCATGCATTTCTTGCATGTGGTTAGGATGTTGGAATGGAGGACAAATTTCCCATGGCAAGTAACTTTGTAGTTGACAGTCATTCCAAGTTACGGGATAGTTACTTGGAAAACTTTGTCTTCTAGAGTTACGTCTTGGTAGAGGAGTTCTTGACCGAGGTTTGGGAGTGTTTGTTTTTCTAGGTGGAGGAGTCTTAGGCCTTGTGTTAGGTTTTACAAATCCAGGTTTGGGTTTTGACATGGGTTTGTAAAATCTCTTAACTTCCTCTATACTAGCAATTGAGACCTTTGTGCCATTAACAACTATGTGAGTTGGTTTAGGACTTGATTTGTTTAGATTCGACTCAGTTCTGTCCCCAGTACCAGACGGTACCACGGTTCCATTAATTTTAATGGTACCCTTGGTACCTTTAGTGGTGCCGTCTTGGGATTTGACAGAATCAGTAGGTTTGACAGATTTTACACGATTTGTTTTATCTGTCGAGTCATTTTCGGTATTCTTTTTGAACCTAGTTATCCTAATTGCATTTTCCTTAAGTTTTTCATTTTCTAATCGAAGACTTATGCATGACTCACATCCCACGTCTATTTCTTTGTTTCTTTCAAGTCCTTTGACTTGATCCTTTAGTTCTAAAATTTTCACTTCGAGTTCATGCAATTTTGACTTTAGTGATTTGTTTCTACTTAACATTTTTGAAACAATTTTGCATAGATTATTATGTTCGTCATGTAGTATGTTATCATCTATTGATGAGTTTTCATCTATGAAATTAGGGTAGTCGTAACGTACCTCATTAGAAGCATGAGCCATTAGACATGTTTCGTCCTTGGGCTTCTTTTCTTCATCATCACCGCTATCACTCCAGGAGCCTCCTATGAGAGCTCGTTGGTTGTTGACTTTCGGTGGCTTGGGACACTCTCCTATGAGGTGATTAGGATCTCCGCATCTAAAGCATTTCCTATCACTTGTCCCTTTCTTTTCAGCATGGTTCTTTTGTGATGTCTTCTTCTCATCACGAGGTTGCCTAACGAACCTACCTCTTCTCCTAAAGAACTTTTTAAAGTCCCTAACCGCTAATGCATATTCCTCATCTTCACTATCGGAACTCGAACATTCCTCATCACTAGACTCCTTCTTGGCTTTCAATGCTAGAGATCTAACTCTCTCGCTTTTGCCTTTGACTATATCGGAGTCTTTCTTAATTATCATCTCGTGAACTTTCAAGATTCCTATAAGTTCATCGAGTGACAACATCGCCAAGTCCTTTGACTCTTCAATGGCGGTAACCTTTGCTCTCCATTTAGGATGTAGAGCCCTAAGGAACTTCCTAACATAATTCTTGCTAGAGTAACCTTCATCAAGAGCTTTAACACTAGTAATAATAGTATTGAATCTAGCAAAAGCATTATCTATAGATTCATCTTCCGTAATGGAAAATTGTTCATATTGTTGAACAAGAAGATCTACCTTGTTCTCTTTGACTTGGTTATTACCTTGGTGAGTGACTAACAAAGTTTTCCAAATATCTTTTGCCGTATTACACATGAAAATTCTTTCAAATTCCTTTTTAGGCAAAGCATTATAAATCATCATTTTAGCCTCATTATTTTTGGCTAATTTCCTTTTAAGTTCATCACTTTGTTTATCATAAGAAACTATTTCATCCTTTTTAGTTTCCAGATTCATTTGAATAGGTTGAAAGTCACCCTCGGTAATAACATGCCAAAGATCAATGTCTTTTGATTTCACATACGTTTCGAATCTTGTTTTCCAATAAATAAAACAACCAGTTTCGAAAAGTGGTGGTCTTTGCATAGATTGCCCTTCTAGATATTTGTCGGAATCCATTGATCGATTCAAGTTTTAAAATACAATATACTTTAAAATCTTGACTGACGTGGCTTCTGATACCAATTGTGGAAAACTAGAAGGGGGGTTGAATAGTTTACCGGTTTAAAATTCTTTTAAAAATCTTGTTTTAAAAGTTGGCTATTGGAAGCTTTGATTCGAACTCTATGTGTAACCAATCAACACCAATATGAACTACACACTAAACTAACTAATATAAACTATTGAAAGTAAAGAGTAGAGTTGGAAAGATCAAACCGAGACAAAGGATTTATAGTGGTTCGGCTACGAAGCTCTTCTTCGCCCTACTCCACTCCCCGAGTACCACACTCGAGAGTTTCAAGCACTATGTCAACAACTTCCCTTCAGGCGGAGAAAACCGTACACGTCGCTTATCCTATTACCGACACTAAGCTAAATGTCGAGTGCTAATCTTAGCTAGCACCAATCTACCAAGGTCCACTTGACCAAACACTCAAGCCCAATGGCTTCAAGAGATCACCAAGATCTCGACATGATCACAAAGATCAACTCTCACTTCACTCTACTTAATCTAACTACTCTAGATCCTTTGACTACTCACACACAAGCCCAATGGCTTCAAGAGATCTTCACTATCTCTTAAGATCACTATGATCTTCACTCACACTCTCACAAAAGAAGGATAATCTTGATGTATGCTAAGATACAACAAGGATGTAACAAGTGTTACAAAACCTAACCACTACAACTCTTGTCTTCTTGAAGATCTTGAGTTCTTCTCTTGCTAATGAAGAGGGATGACAACACCTTGTATCTACTTGGATACTTGTGTTCTTCTCTTGCTAATGAAGAGGGATGATAACACCTTGTATCAACTTGGATACTTGTGTTCTTCTCTTGCAAGTGAAGAGGGATGAAGAGGATCACTTGAAGGATGATTGGATCACTCTTGAACAAAAGAAAAACTAACCTAAATGATCTAAGAAAGAAAGTGTGAAGAGAGTATTCAACTCAGAAAGTTTTGTGTGTGAAAGGATACCTAAAAACTGTGAAAGGGGTAGGTATTTATAGGCAAAGAAAATCTGAACGTTACAGAAAATTTTGTACGGACGGCTCCGTTAAATACCCCACGGCTCTGTTAAATTTAACGGTACCGTGGAGCCGTCCTAGACTAGGACGCTCCAAATTTTGTCTTTTCTGGTAAAAACTTATTTGGGGAAGGTTAGAGCTGATTTTGCGGGGAAAAATAGCTGTTGTGATTTTCAAACTTATTTTTCCATTAAAACATTTCTTAATATTTCAAAAATAATTTGTCATGTGTATTTTTGAAAAAATGTTTTGTCCCATTTAAAATGTGAATTCTCAAAACATAAATTCACTTCTTTAATCACTAGTTCAAGTTGTAACTTTGTTCTAGAGTGATTTGCGTAGAAACGGGATCTTCTGATTAAAGACTTGTTTACGTTAATTTTAACGTATCGTGATTTCACATTTTGTCATCCTCAAAACGTGAAGTAATCGAAAGATATAGATAACGTCTTTAGAACATTATTTGCAATTTCAACATTTTTTTTACATAACAAATGGGTCTTGATTTCTTTATTTTTTCGGAATTTTCGACCATATTTTTAACCATCATAAATGTTGAATCGTGAAAAACTTAAAACATGAAAGTTGTAGGATTTGGTTCACTCTTTACACAGGCTTTTGAATCACTCAAATTTGATGCCATACGAGTGAGATATCATCCTTTAAAGATGACGTTTTAGTCATATTTGTTGCACACAAGGTGTTTGATGAAATGTCTAGCATAGGCTTTTAGTGTTAAAATTGAATTAAATGCACTAATTTTTGTAAAACAATGCACCATTAATCATTTTATTAATGTAAGATTCAAAAAGTTATGTTCTTTTTATTTTTCATCACTTAATGTCGGTTATTGTTAATCATGTTTTTTGTTTAGCAAAAGTATGTTCATCAGTTATCGTTCATCAGTTTTTATTAATTATTAGGTTGTTTTGTTCATCAGTTATTGTCGGTTGTTTTTCAACATGTTTTTGTTCATCAATTAGTTCCGGTTATTTTTCAACATGTTTTTTGTTCAGCAAAAAGTATGTTCATCAGTTTTTATTCATTATTAGGTTGTTTTGTTCATCCGTTATTGTCGGTTGTTTTTCTACATATTTTTGTTCATCAGTTAGTTTCGGTTGTTTTTCAACATGTTTTTTGTTTACTAAAAAGTATGTTCAACAATTATCGTTCATTAGTTTTTATTCATTATTAGGTTGTTTTGTTCATCAGTTAGTGTCGGTTGTTTTTCAACATGTTTTTTGTTCATCAGTTAGTGTCAGTTTTGTTCATCAATTAGTGTCGATTGCTTTTCAACATGTTTTTGTTCATCAGTTATTGTTTTTGTTCATCAGTTATATGTTTATTCATTATTAGGTTGTTTTTGTTCATCAGTTACTCATGTCAGTTATTGTTTTTGTTCATCAGTTACAGTTGATGAACAAAATCTCGTTTTGATGAACAGAAGTCTGTCTTGTTCATTAGTTAATATTGTTTATCAGTTCATCAGACTTGAATAAGATTAACTGATGAATAACACTAACTGATTAACAAGACTAACTGATGAACAAAATGTCGTCTTTTATGTGTGATATCTAACTCATATGACATTGGATTTGAATGAATACAAAACATGAGTAAAGATTGACCTAAAATTTATAACTTTTATATTTTACAACTTTTCTAAATCGAATTTAATATTGGTCAAATTTATGGTCAAAACGCAATAAAACACAATACGTACATTTTTTTGAAACAATTAACGTTTAAAAAACATCACTTGTTGAATCTTACATTAATAAAATGATAAATGATACGTTGTGGTACAAAAATTAGTGCATTTAAAGCAATTTTAACACTAAAAATCTAAGCTAGACATTTCATCAAACATCTTATATGCAACAAATATGACTACAACGTCATCTTTAATGTGCGAAATCTCACTCATATGATATCGAATTTGAGTGATTCAAAATTCTGGGTAAAGAGTGAACCAAAGTCTACAACTTTCGTGTTTTAAGTATTTTATGATTCGACAATTTTGAATGTAAAAAATAGGGTCGAAAATGGCAAAAACATCAAGAAAATCTAGACTCAATAAATATGTAAAAAAAAAAGGTTTCGAAATAATTAACAATATTTATACCAAATTAAAGAGAATTAAATTTTTAAAATTGTGGCGAAATCAGTTTTTTCTTAAAGTTTGTCGTTTGTGAGTTATATGCGTTTTAAGTTTAAGGGTGAAAAGAAAAAAAGAGTCATATTACCATTTTACCCCTGGATGGATTATTTGAATAAAATAGGTTGGAGGGACACATGTCAAATTATGAGTGACTTTTTACACTTTTTAAACTTTCTCACTTTATAATCGATCTGTATTCGTGAGATAATTTGTGGTTGTATATTCTGAGATAGTTAATTGTCGTTCTAAAAAAAAATCTATTTCGACATAATTAGGTATGTTGTTGTTTTGAATTTAATTTAGGCTTTACGAGTTTATTTGTTTGCCTTGTATTTTGCAAGCTCAAATTTTTGTTTTATTTTTTAGACTTAGGCTAGTCGTTATGCCAACTCTGCAGTTACGGATCATTTAAAAAGTGTAAAAATTATTTATCACCGTTAGATTAGATCTGGTCAAACACATTTTTTTTTAATTTTCGGTCAAAGGGTATAATGGGAAATTGACCTATTTTATTATATTTACCCTCAAACTTCAAATGCAAATAACTCTTAAACGACAAACTTTTAGAAAAAACTGATTTCACCATAATTTTTAAAATTTAATCATCTTTAATTTGGTATAAATCTTGTTTATTATTTCGAATATTTTTTTTACATATTTAATGGGTCTTGATTTTCTTGATGTTTTTAACATTTTTGACAATATTTTTTTACCTTTAAATCTATCAAATCATGATAAACTTAAAACACGAAAGTTGTAGATTTTGGTTCACTCTTTACCTAGAAATTTGAATCACTCAAATCCGATATGATATGAGTGAGATATCGCACGTTAAAGATGAAGTTTTAGTCATATTTGTTGCACACTAGGTGTTTGATGAAATGTCTAACTTAGATTTTTAGTGTTAAAATTGCGTTAAATGCACTGATTTTTGTACCACAACGCATCATTAATCATTTTATTAATGTAAGATTCAAAAAATGATGTTTTTTAATCGTTATTTTTTTTAAATGCACGTATTGTTTTTTATTGCGTTTTTTACTATAAATTTGACCAATATTAAATTTGAATTAGAAAAATTGTAAAACATAAAAGTTGTAGATTTTAGGTCAATCTTTACTCATGTTTTTTATTCACTCAAATCCGATGTCATATGAGTGAGATATCACACGTTAAATATGACGTTTTGTTCATCAGTTAGTCTTGTTCATCAGTTAATCTTATTTATCAATTAGCATTGTTCATCAATTGTGTTTGTGCATCAATTTTTTAGGTAGCACAATAAGGTTTCACATAGAAAAACATTGATGAACATCAATGTTCATCAGTGTTTTAGTTATATTATGTCTGTTCATCAATGTTTGTTCATAAATAATAATCAATGTTCATCAGTAATTTCTATGGTCTTATTGTAGATTAAACATTAATCAAATTTGTTCTTAAAATTGTTTGGCAAAGATACAAATCAATTTGGCAAAAAAAAAAAAAAAAAAAAAAAAAAAAGAAAAAAAAAAAAGATTATGATAGTGTAATAATTATAAAATGATAGTTTGTTTATTTTAGCTATTATGTTATCATATGTTCATCTGTTAGTTTATTTGTGTTATCATAGGTTATAGGTTCATCAGTTAGGTTATGCTTTTCTAGTTTATTTGTGTTATATGTTATAGGTTCATCATAGGTAAATGTTCCAAAACCGGTTAGTACTATTTTTTTCTTCAGATATTCATCAATTAATTGTAAAACCCGAAAATTTAAAACATGCAAAAATTACCAAATTACCCCTGAAACTTTAAAAATTAATTAAAGCTTATTTAAAGTACCGAATTAATCCCGAATATTACATAATATATACATTTATTTATATTTAAAAACATTTAAAAACACAAAATCAATTTCACAAATCAAACCAAAAATAGAAACCTGATTTGTAGGCAATTAAGGCCGGTTATTTGGCTCAATCACCTCCCCAAAACTTGGTCTATAACCTCTAATAGCAATCCCATAATTTATTCTCCCATTTAAACCCTAACAAACTATTGTCGACACATCAAAAATCACCCACATCCACATCCGATTTTTCTGAATCAAAGGGCAATTTTTCTGGAGTTCTTGGTGGTGCAAAAGAGGTGAGAAAAATAGCTACAAGTCCTAGGAGTGCTCTTTTTGATCGTGTTAAATTGTTTGGGTCGAAATATTGAAACCGAGCCACCAAAATCCATTCCGTGTGATTCTTGCATCCTATAATTTTTCTGGTAATTTTCTAGCCTTCTCCTAATCACATATAACGTGGGAAAAATAGTAGAATCAAACCATGCATCATAAAATGATCAAACAAAAAATAACGAACATAAAACCCTAATTTTGGCAATCGGATTCTTATTAATCCATACAATTTTCTGAGCTTGGTAAATAATTTTCATGTGTTCTATATGCTTCTTATAACATGGGAAAAATAGCCATTCAAATTGTTGAAGTCGAATTCGTGATTTATGGAATTAATGGTATTATCGGGTTTTAGAAGAAAAAGGAAATCGTGGCCAAAAATAATAATCGATGGATCTAGGGTTTTTCATTAATGAAATCTGGAAATATATGTTATAATTTGATGATAAAATGATAACCTAATGAGTGGGAATTTTAGAATCGAATTTTGATACAATTTTGTATTTACCGATTTGATTTTATAATGTTAAGGGTGTGTTTTGTAATTATTAAAACTTGTGGGATATTTTTGTCATATTATATAGATCTGGGAGAATGTATAAAAAAATATAACATGAGGTCTTATATGTAAATTTGGCGAGATACGAAATTATTTGTTAATATATGGGGCGAATTGTAATTTAAATAAAAAGAGGGACTAAAAGTGTAATTTATGGAAATTTGAAGAGTCTCGGTGTAAATAATATTATGAAGGGTGAAATGTGTAATTTTGAGTATTTAAGGGCTTAATATGTAATTATGGATAAATATTGAATCGAATTAACACTTTTGATAAATACAAGGACTAATTGTGTAAATTACCGAAAGATGAAGGGGCTGTTGTAACATGATTAAAATGAAGGTTATTTTCTGTAAATTGATGAAATAAAAGGGCTTGATGAGTAATGTAAACATGATAAGTGTTAAAGTGTAAATTATATAATTATAAGGTTTAAATTGTAAATTAATTAACTAGAGGGATGTAATGTGTAAATATGGAAACTTGAAGGCTAAAAGTGAAACTCTGGAAAATAAAGTATTCGAATGGTAAATTATGATATTTCTATTTTAACCTTGAACTTTGGTAAATTTACAATTATAACCCTGAACTATGAAAACTTGTCATAATTAACCCTGAACTTGTATAACTTGTCAAATGATCACGACTTCCATAATAAGCCTACATTAATGACTTAACTTGAATTATATCACTTGAATCTTGCTAAGTATGGAAACTTACTAATTCTGGAAACCTGTTAAGAATAGAAACCTGCTAAAAATAGAAAGTCACTTATAATGGGAAGATAACTGAAACCCCTTTCGTATTTCTGTCTTCTACTCCTTTAGGTTCGAGGAGGGAGTGATTTTGATCCCTGTCAGCTACTCTTGTGTTTGTGCTTGCTATTTGAATAAGGTACGGATATTCTGCCCTTTTCAGTAAGGGGCCTTCGTTCTCTTGATTTATTAGATTCGTTTAAGATTTCCCGAACCATTGCTATGTATCCCTTGTATTGTGAACCTTGATCTGTGTACTTACTCTTGGACCCTTGTTTGAACCCTTGCCTTGATCTTTGTTTTATACCTTGTTCTGAACCTTGCCATGAACCTTGATATGAACCCTGCCATAAAACCTTGACTTGAACCTTGATATTTTTGATATTATAACTGGACGAGAAAATCTTTTTAATTAATTATGAAAATGTTTCAAGAAACTATTTTGAAGACTATCTTTATAGAAACCTTTTGAAAAGACCTTCTTTATGAAAACCGTTTAAAAAAAAAATCATTTTATGGAGACCAGTATTTAAGGTTATTTTGACACCTAGAAAATGGACTTTTAATAGTAAACTTTTAAAGTGAACTTTATTATGAACCTTTGAACCTCCTGATATTGACCTCCTGATATTGACTTCCTGATATTGACCTCCTGATATTGAACCTTCTGATATGAACCCTCTGATTTGAACCTTTACTTAAACCTTTGTCTTGATCTCCTGTCTTGAACCCTGATATGAAACTTGATTCTGAACAACCTGATACTTGATACTTGATACCTGATACTTGATACCTGATACCTGATACTTGACACCTGATACTTGATATTTGACACCTGATACTTGACACCGGATACTTGATACCTGATACTTGACACCTGACACTTGACACTTGATACTTGACCTTGACCCACAGTTTGATATTACGAGCCACCCACCAGGTATGAGGTGTTCATGTCCTTGTCATTGATGCACCGATGACTTGACTCTAGGGTAGGAGAGAGATGTCCTATCCCGTCCCTGACTTGATTATATGGTGTGTATTGGTAGACTCTGGCCACCTGGGGCGTATGGATGCATCCTAGACTTGTCTCTGTTTTCTGTATATGATATATGACTTGTTATCTCTGGTGACTGATGGTGTGTGCGATGCACGTCTTTCACAACCCTTGGGAGCTCATGACTCCAACCCTGAGAGGTAACCCCTCACCCTGTACTTGGTACCGAGGTCTCCCCTCCGTACACCCTGATTACTGGACTTGATATGATTTCTGATTTCTGGGCTCGTAGTGGATTTCTGTTACCCTTACACTTACCCGTATTACTTTCCTTAACTTTGACATATTTACATGACCTTGATATCACTTATCTTTCATTACTGTTACACTATACTTGTACCTTGACTCTGACCGGTTCGTATTTCTTTTCTTATTCATTATTCTGTATTATTGCTTGTTTCTGTTATATCTGTTCACTGAGCTCTCGTAGCTCAGCCGCATTTCTTTTCCTACGGCAGGTACATTTAAGCTAGGAGCTGGGTTTAGCTTGGGATGAGAGCAACTTGTGTGAAGTTTAGACCTTGTCATTCTAGTGTGACCATTTGGATATTATTTCTGTTATGCCATTGTTGGCACTTGGATTTTTATTGTACTTCTTTTACGTCTGTTTTACATTTGATATAAGTCGTGTTGACTTATTTTCCTTTGGATTTTATTATTAAGGCTTCCGCTATTTTATTTCTTGAATGCTTATATCTGATATGAAACCATGTATTTGTGACATCTTTGCCCTTGTCGGGTTGGGGTGTTACATTAATGCTTTTTTTGTTCATAAGTTATGTTATCGTAGGTTCATCAGTTAGTTTATTTGTGTTATCATAGGTTCATCAGTTAGCTTATGTTTTTTCAGTTGATGAACATTAGTTGTTTTTGGTTCATCAGTTATTGACTTTTAGCTATTATGTTATCATAGGTTCATCAGTTAGCTTATGCTTTTTTTGGTTCATCAGTTATTGACTTTTAGCTATTATGTTATCATAGATTCATCACTTTGTTTATTTTAGCTATTATGTTATCATAGGTTCATCAGTTAGTTTATTTTTGTTATCATAGGTTATAGGCTCATCAGTTAGTTTATGCTTTTTTAGTTGATGAACATTAGTTGTTTTTAGTTCATCAGTTATTGTCATGTGTTATGTTTTTGATTCATCAGTTATTTGTCCTGTGTTATGTTTTTTTGATCATCTAATTGTTATTGTCCTGTTTTTTCCCCCCAAAACAGGTTAGTACTAAAGGTTCGCGAAAAAGGATTAAGAGTAGTGTTGATCGTTCAATTAATCCAAGTGGGAAGCGTAGGAAGAACTCTAGATTATGCATATGTAGCATAAAAGATCATAATCAAGCGAAGTGCAATGCTATTAGAGCTGAGATTGCTGCTAAAAAGGCTAGCGATAAGGCTGCTATAAAGGAGAGCAAGCAGATGGCGAAGTTGGCTGCTAAGAAAGCGAAGATGGCTAATAAGAATGCTTGTGTTGTTACTTGGTTACTCTTTCATGTTTTTTGATTTTTTTTATAACTGTTAAATTAATAAAGACTTAGTTGCTGATGTGTTTTTTGTTTTTTATATTGATCAAATGAAATTTGAGTTAAATGTTACTATATGATGTTGACTTTATAATTTCTTTTAAGAAATGTTCATAAAAAAACTATTCATCAATTTTTATTTTTATAAGTGTTACTGTTCTCCTCAATTTCTTAACTGATGAACTAAACCCTAAACCCAACACCCAAAACCCTAAATCCTTAACTGATGTACTGATGAACTAATGTTCATGAATAAAAATTGATGAACAGAGTAACTGATGAACAAAACGTCATCTTTAACATGTTATATCTCACTCATATGACATCGGATTTAAGTGAATAAAAAACACTAATAAAGATTGACCTAAAATCTATAATTTTTATGTTTTACAATTTTTATAATTCGAATTTAATATTGGTCAAATTTATGGTCAAAAACGCAATAAAACACAATACGTACATTTTTTTAAAAACATTATCTATTAAAAAAACATCACTTTTTGAGTCTTACATTAAAAAAAATGACTAATGATGCGTTGTTAGAAAAAAGTTAGTTCATTTAGCTCAATTTTAACACTAAAAATCTAAGATAAACATTTCATCAAATACCTTGTGTGCAACAAATATGAGTAAAACACCATCTTTAACGTGTGATATCTTACTCATAAGACATCGGATTTGAGTGATTCAAAAACCTGTGTAAAGAGTGAACAAAAATCTATAACTTCCATGTTTTAAGTTTTTCACGATTCGACATTTATGAGGGTAAAAAATAGGGCCGAAAATGCCAAAAAAATTAAGAAAATCTAGATCCATTTGATATGCAAAAAAAAAAAGTTTGAAATATTTAACAAGATTTATACCAAATTAAAGAGGATTAAATTTGAAAAATTATGGTGAAATCGGTTTTTTTGTAAAAGTTTGTTGTTTGAAAGTTATTTACGTTTGAAATTTGAGGTGGAATTAAAAAAACGGGTCAAATGACCAAAATACCCTCTAACAGAAAATATTAATGGAAAAAGGGAGGAAGTGGGTGGGGGACACGTGGCACTAGCTTATTGGCTTTCTAGAATTTTTAAACGTTTTGCCTTTTCAAGGGATCGCAACTCAATTGCAAGGGTCGGTCTACTCACGAAGGAAACTTTAGAGGTCGCACTTTTTTTTTTTTTTTTTTTTTTTTTTTTTTTTTTTTTTTTTTTTTGATTTGGTCGCTCAAGCGACCTCATTTTGTGCATTTGGTTTGTCTGCGTATTTTTTTTATAAAGGTGTCACGTTACTACAGGCTTAAGGTTTAAAGAGTTTTAATTTAATTAACAAATCAAATTGTTTAAAGAGTTTTAGGTAGTGCTGGCTTGATTAGTGCATAGCTTTCATGCTTTACAAGATATCCTCTATTTTTCAAGCTCAAATAGGTTCGGGAAAGTTTAAAAGCCAAGGAAATCAAAAATAAATATTTTAGCTAATAAAATAAATTTTGGGAAAATTACCAAGTGTTACACTAGCCTTACGATATACACATGGCTCATTGATGCGTGCGATGTGTCGTTGCGGTTTAGCAGTATTAATGCCTACTCAAGTTTTAAATTTATATTTAGCCGACTTATCAATAACACACACACTTAACGAGCAGTGTACCCGGTCAGTATGAATATAATGGTAAGTAGAGTGTCGATCACTAAGAGTGGAACGTATTATCTAGTTATTCCAATCAGTATTTTAATATTCTAAGTTAGCTATACAACCTAATCTAACGCAAGGGGGTTCAGCCTGGGAGACTGGCACGTTTTGGTTGCAATTAAATAATAAACTAAACTAATGAGCACGAATCAGGGATAGACATGCACGTACACAGATAAATACTCGAGACAATAAGAAGACCTGTCCTGATGATTAAGTAGATTGTCACTTGTTTTATTGATAGTTTTATATGAAGTGTATGTAGTTAACCCTTTCTCGTTGGTCCTAATCTTATCGGCGAGAAATCCCTTAATGATTACTTATGTCTAAAAGTCATTCCTAAGTGATCAATTTAGTAACAACCGTGGGAGCCACATTCTCTTCCGTAGTCAAATGCGCAGGCCACTAATAAACACAGAGGTTATCAATGCACTAATAAGTAGTAACCAAAGACATCAACATATAAACTTTAATTGATGGGAAAGCAGTTTTAAAGGAGTGCAATCTTTCTCCTCACATTACACAAGCCACCAATCCTGATGAATTAAAGTTTACTAACACAATAAAACAAAACTACTTAATGAATTAAATACATGCAGGACCTTCTTACAGCTCTTGTATCTTCATTCGGGTGTGTCTTGTGCTGCCTAATCGTCTGAGTTCGGCCTTAGGGTTTCTGTACTTCGGTCTTGTAAAACTGTCCAACCCTTTTCTTCGTCTGACTGTGGGGTATTTATAGTTTCTGTCAGAGGGTAAGATGCGGCGCATCTAATAAGTAGATGCGGCGCATTGACTTAACTTCGCGTGGGGTCCAAGATTAATATATTCAGGAATATTCGTACACCGCCAGAAGATGCGGCGTATCTTCATTCTTGGATGCGGCGCATGTCCTCTTGTATCTTGGATCGTATCTTGTGAAATCTTGATAGTGATGCGCCGTATGTAATATGCGAGATGCGGCGCATCTGGAGCAGAATGTCTTGATCTTGTACATTTCAGTAGACTCTTAACTTCTTGCTTGTTTTGCTCCATAATTAGTCCAAAATCGCCAAGTTTCACCAAATGCTTGTTTTTAACTGAGAATTACAAAAGTAAACGATTAAGTATCAATTCTCACAGATAATATAATAAAACAAGTCAAATAAATAGGATAAATGATGGTAATAAAATGTACTTATTTGAGTTCATCACTCATCA
The DNA here is from genome assembly GCA_021014915.2 of Artemisia tridentata subsp. tridentata. NCBI lineage: Eukaryota > Viridiplantae > Streptophyta > Magnoliopsida > Asterales > Asteraceae > Artemisia > Artemisia tridentata. Next base: position 419,199,330 of record CP139507.1, on the reverse strand, counting down.
AGGTTTTGAGTGAAACCATACTCCTTGATTTCCTGATCAAATCTTTTATTCCATTTCCTAGATGCTTGCTTTAATCCATAAATGGATCATTGTAGCTTGCATACACAGTTAGGATATCGTGGATTGACAAATCCTTCAGGTTGGTCTATGTAAACCTCTTCGGTTAAGTGACCATTTAAGAAGGCAGTTTTGACATCCATTTGCCAAATCTCATAGTCATAGTACGCTGCTATGGCTAAAAGAATCCTAATAGCTTTTATGTCTGCGACAGGCGAGAAGGTTTCCTCATAATCTACATCGTAGGTTTGAGTATAACCTTTTGCCACAAGACGAGCTTTATAGGTGTGTACCTTTCCATCCATGTCAGTCTTCTTCTTGAAGAGCCACTTGCTACCAACGGTTTTAGCGTTAGGATGAAGGTCAACTTTAATCCAGACTTCATTGTCTCTCATGGATTTCATTTCCTCATTCATAGCATTAAGCCATTTTTCGGATTCAGAATCTGCTAATGCAGCTTTATAGTTAGCAGGTTCATTAAGATCCCCTAACTCATGCTCCTCTGAATCGATGTACAAACACATACGTTCAGGTGCACGTATTGTCCTTGAGGACCTACGAACAGGAATAGCTTCACTTTCTGGTTCAACTTTTTCATGTTCAACCATCTCAGGAGGTTGGCTAGTATTTTCAGAAGGGTGAGTATCTTCTTGAATTTCATTAAGTTCTACAATCCTCCCACTTGCTTCTTGTGAGATGAGACGATTCTCAAAAAACTCAGCAAAACGAGCAACAAATACTTTGTGCTCAGGTGGGTAGTAGAAGTAGTAACCCATTGTTTCCTTTGGGTATCCTACAAAGATACATTTAATAGATCTTGGTTCAAGTTTTTCAGGTGTATCACGTTTCACGAATGCCTCACAACCCTAGACCTTTAAGTAAGACAGATTAGGGACTTTCCCATGTGATAGTTCATATGGTGTCTTTTCAACCTTCTTTGATGGAACCATATTGAGAACACGTGCAGCAGTCTCAAGGGCATAATCCCAAAAGGACACTGGTAGAGTTGTTTGATTCATCATAGATCTTACCATGTCAAGCAGGGTTCGATTTCTTCTCTCAGATACACCATTATGTTGTGGTGTACTTGAAGAAGAGAGTTGTGAGACAATCCCACGCTTCTTAAGATGATCTATATACTCTTGACTCATATATTCGCCTCCACGGTCAGACCGTAGAGCCTTTACGGTCTTACCAAGTTGATTCTCAACTTCACTTTGAAATACTTTGAAAGTTTCAAAGACTTCATGTTTATGTTTAAGGCAGGTAAACATAACCATATCGACTAAAGTCATCAGTGAAAGTTAAGAAATAGCTGTATCATTTTTTTGACACAGTTCTAAAAGGGCCACATACATCAGTATGTATGAGTCCAAGCAAATCTGTAGCTTTCTCCATTTTATGCGGAAAAGGCTTTCTTGTCATCTTCGCAGACACACAAGATTCACACTCATCAAAAGACTCATGTTCAGTTGATTTAAGAAGCCCATCATGTTGCAGCTTCTCAATGCATTTCTTGTTAATGTGCCCAAGTCGGCAATGCCACAAGAATGTAGAGTCCAAGTTACGCTTGGCTCTTTTACTATTAACAGAATACATAGAACAATCATTCGAAACAGAATCATGCATATCAATTTCAAAATACCATATTAAAATAAAATAAATTATCTTTCGAAACTGAAATACCAATCTCTGTATTACAATGAGTAAAACCATTGTCTTTCAAAAGTGAAATTGAAACAATACCCCTAATAATACTAGGAGCATAATGACAATTGTCCAAACAAATTATTAAACCACTAGGAGGTGACAAATCAAAAGTTCCTATAGCTTCAACGGCTGCACGGTTTCCATTTCCCACGTACAGGCTTAAAGCTCCTGGCTTCAGTTTCTTACTTCCCCTGAGACCCTGAGTAGTATTACAGATGTGAGTACCACAACCAGTGTCATATACCCAAGATTTATGAGGAAAAAGTATAAAGTTCTATGACGAAGATACCTGATGTGCTAGCATTACTACCTACATTGCACTTCTTCTGCATCAACTCGGCTAAATAGGCAGGATAGTTCCTCCTCCAGTGTCCAGTCTGATGACAATGATGACATTCAGTGTCCTTAGCAGGATGCTCTCTCTTAGGTGGATGGGGATTCTTGGCCTTGGGGGAATAAGCAAGCTTAGCCTTGCCTTTACCATGATTCTTACCCTGAGCACCATTCATCGGCTTCTTGTTCTTATTATTCTTCTGGATCCTTCCCGCTCTTATAGCAAGTAAAGAAGGAGCAACATCTTTCTTAGGAAGCCCTTGTTCGTGCAACTTAAGCATTGCATGCACTTCATTCACTGTCTTCCCCATGCATTGTATATTAATAATTCTATTTGAATCCATCAAAGTCCTTGTTTACAGAGGTAAGAATCATGCTCACTGCAAGGCCTGAAGACATGGAGTGACCAAGGCATTCCAGTCTATCTAGATATCCCTTCATTTTTAGAACATAGGTGCTAACAGATTGACCCTCCTTATGTTAACATGCATGAAAGGCCTGCACAGTCTCAAGGAATTCCTGTTCTACTTGCCGAGCAAACATGGTCTTCAATTCCTTAAGCATGTTATATGCATCAAAGTGCTCTAGATTCTTTTGGAGTTCTAGAGTCATGCTTATTAGCATAAGACAACCTATGTCCTTGGATGCTTTAACCCATTGGGCGTGAGCAGCAAGGACATCAGCAGGAACCTGCTGATCAGGAGTTGGAGGAACAGGAGATGCAGGTATGGGATGCTCCACATAGGTTAACTTATCATCGGCTGTGAGGACGATCCTCAAATTCCGATACCAGTCGAGGAAGTTTGATCCAGTAAGTTTTTCCTTTTCGAGTAAAGACCTGAATATCGAATTATTGACGGATTGATTTGCTGCCATCTAAAATAAAACAAAGTTCAAAATTTTAGTATCTTCGATAATTAATTCTTTTACAAATTAACTATCCATGTTTTAATAAATAAAACAATTAGTTTACTAAAAAACTAAGACCCTCTTGAACTCCAACTCATCACGGTAGTGCTTACTACTGTGGTAAGTCTTGTGGGTACAAGAGGTAGGCGGAATGCAATAATTGCATTACAAGTGAAACTCTTAGATTTATGAGACTTATGGCACTAGAGTACAAGCTGCTAGTATCATGCATGTTTTGTCTCATCCTATGCCTCGGGCTCAAGGATCTCACCGCTTGACTCGATTAAGTCGTCTTATTAGAGAACATATTTAAATAACTCTAGGTCTCACGCTTAGAGAATAAATACCTTGGGTTGCAATTCACTCACGTCTCACGAAAAGCAAAAGAGGTAGTGCTTACTACTCTGGTAAGTCTTGTGGGTACAAGAGGTAGGCGACGTGCGACAATTGCATTACAAGTGCAACTCTTAGATTTATGAGACTTGTGGCACTAGAGTACAAGCTGCTAGTGTCGTGCATGTTTTGTCTCATCCTATGCCTCGGGCTCAAGGATCTCACTGCTAGACTCGATTAAGTTGTTCGATTAGAGAACATGTGTAAATAACTCTAGGTCTCATGCTTAGAGAATAAACACCTTGGGTTGCAATTCACTCACGTCTCACGAAAAGCAAAAGGCAAGTGCAAGTGTTCTCAATCTTGGATGGCATAGACTTAAATTTCAAATAGGGTATCACATAATTTTTGACAAAACATGTATCAAAAATTGTGTACAAAGAAGCATGTATACATCTTTGTAACACAAGTTTGCAAAAAACGATTTTTCAACTTATTAGGTGTACGAATATCACGGGCAAGGAGTGGTCAAGAACCCTATATTGTACTCTGCATGAGTCAAAAGACCCAAGTTCTTCCAATAATTCCCTCATATGCCGAAGCATGTAGTAGGGCGGGAAAAGACCACACAGAACCCTAGATCTTGTTATAAACAAAGATCATTAATAATAGCACAAAACTTTAGATATCTCATAGATAAAGTTTATTAAATCACACGAAATCCAGCAAGCTATATCCTGGTAGCTTCGAGTAATGATCCACACCCTCAATAGCTTGATGGAACCCGCGATTTAATTAAATCAAATTTCAATAGTTTATAGTCCGTTTAAGTGTAAAAAAAAAAAAGGTTTTTATACATAACACATAACTGGTCGCAAGGAATTAAGTGTGTATATTAACAGACAATAATTAGATCTCACAATATCCAACAAGCTTTATCCTGGTAGCTTTGAGTAATGATCCACACACTCAATAGCTTGATGGAACCCACGATTTAATTAAAAACCAAGTTTCGATATAAGTAATTAGTCTGTTTTATTTCCAAAATCAAAAGCATATATGTAAAACAAGTTGTTAGGTCACCATTCTTACATAAACAAACATAATCTTAGAGAGAGAAATTTAGAGAGCGAAAGAGTGGAAAGAACTTATGAATATGAATATGAAAGTTTATTTCCAAAAGAACCAACACCCTCTCCCTTCTAGGGAGGGGTATTTATAGTGTTTACATAGAAGGAGGGTGTTGCCCTAGATACTAGAAGCATCCATCAAGCCCATGGGCTTACTACATAGGCTAGGATACTTAATACTAACAATTATAAGCCTAATAAACTTAACGACCTATTACAAACATAATGACCAACACTTTACAAATATAACATGTTCCTAACAATCTACCCCTAAGGGTTGGTCATCATAGGTCATTCGACGTCTTTAACTTTCTTTAACTTCTTTACGTGTGACGTCTTTGAATCTTTGTTCTTTGTTCTTGTGATTGTATGTTGGTTTCACAATTTTTTCATCAACGTCTTTAACTCTGTTGTCTTTACGTCTTTTCCAACATGCTCATGTTTCTTTTGACTTTGAATCTTCGTAATTGTATGGTTCTCATTTCTTAGCTTTGATCTTTTTCTTTTCAACTTTGTAGATTCTTTTGCTTTGATGTAGAGTCATAAAGAATCGAAATTTGCTTTGATCTTTGATGAGAACTTTATCTTTGTTAGTATGAGCATGTGGATCTTGAGTGTGAGTTGAAGAATCATGATAGTAATGGTCTCTCCTCTAAGGATTACTCATCAGTAGGTGCATGGTAAAGGTTAGTAATAATCACCAATCGATCACGGTGGACTTTTCATAAAGATTAGACCACTACAATTGTTTTACTAATGAATGTCTTGATTCCATTCACCTTGGTCGGGCACATCAGCCGTCTGAATTCCGCTGAGGGACAATTATCAATACTATTGATAGAATCCACGTAAAGACCCACGTCTTCATGACTCGATTCATGAAAGGAATCTCCTTAGTGGGATTTCCAGCGCTTACAGGCTCGAACTTTGAGAGAATTAACAGCATAGTGTGAAAACCCTCTCTAATCCTTATAAAGGCTGTTCCTGAATTGGATACCTTCAAGAAGGCTTACACTGATATACCGTAGTATACCAACAATTCAGGTGAGCCGCTGAAGTATACCGAAGTATCACTCCACGACTGTAGACCGTTTGAAGCATAGAAACCACCATTATGATATTTGTGGCAAGATCCGAAGATCTCATAAAAGACATTTGCAACTTGTGTTCTTTTTGGCGAACACAAGTGCATGTTTTGGAAAGTGTATCCTAAGAGATCGTTTAATGAATCTCATGGCTCTAGACTCGATTAAGTGCGTTTTGGTTTTAGACGCCGGAGGCATGGAGCAGAGTGCCTCCTTTTTCAATACCAACACATCTCGGAGTGAGAGGTCGATAGATTATGCAAGGTTCTCCGTGAGAAATGAAACAAGTATCTTTTAAGAGATACCTGAGTGGCTAGGAGGTTAAGTGCAGTGTGTCACTGGGTCCATGACGTCTTGTCTTCAATACCGGTGTCATCTTGTGACAACCAGTAGCAGATGTATTGACCCGGTTTCTACCCTAAGTTTCATGGAGGGCTATTTCTTTTCACCCTTTCATAAACTTTTCTTTTTAATTCTTCAACCTCTTCTTTCTCCTTTCATTTCTTTACTCCTTTTTTCCAATCAAACCTAAGGACTTATAGTACTAAATTATTGGTTTTGTCCTTGGGTAGATCCCTCCAGCTCTGGCGGATCATAGGACATAAACCTAACTTTAATCACCTTATTACTCAATGATTATCCTAGGTTCATTGATCACATGCCATAAAACCTTTTTGTAAAATCTCTCAAAGTGTTTATGATTATAAAACATATTTTGTTAACACTTTGAGAGTTTTTCCTTTTTCAGAAATACTCCCCCTTCACATGTGCTCATAAGTTTTTAAGATAAGTTTACACATGTTGGGTGGAGTTCACACTTTTGAATTGATTGATTTTCAGTGAGCATGCCGATTCGAGACACGCTTACATCACTAGTTAGACTAGCTTGAAATTATTACCCGTCCTGGTCACATTCAAAGAGAATCTCTCGAAACGGTACACTCCACTTAGACAAGTCCTATTCGAGACACACTTACATCACTTGTTAAACTAGCTTGAAATTATTACCCGTCCAGGACAAGTCCTTTCGATTACTGACATTTAAGCTTCATCAATTCATTGGTGATATATGAGTCGAGCTATCATGAGATTCCGCACATATTTTAATCACAATTTGTTTTTCTCCCCCTCAAAAATAGCATATTGATGTTGTTTTTGAAAACGTTTGATTAAAATATGCCTTTTGAGGTTTATCGGAAGAAACGAACAAGAACGTTTGATTTTGAACAAAGATTTCATTTTTTTTCAAGAATTAAGAAGCTTTCGCTCCTTATGTTAGGAATATTGCACTGAAGCGTACAACATTGTCCTTTCTTTGAAATTCGGGTCATGCACTGAAATGTGTGCATAAGCCATAGTGTAACAAAGATTGGTTTTCTTATCAAAAATACTCCCCCTCAAACACTAAAATGTATTCAAGAGATAGTCTTCTCGAGTAGAATTGTGAATGAAAAAAAATTAAAACTTGATATAATTCTACTCGAGGTTTTTAGAAAACACAATCAAATGTTATATATATATGATGATGAAAGTAAAGAGTTAGCGTTATTACAGACAATGTTCAATTGTTCTAGTAATACTAACTAACTCTAAGACTCCAATGACCATTCAGGACGACGAAATGTGAGAATGTTTGGCTCCTTTGCTCTTCCCCCAACGTATCATTCCAATCTCCCTTGAACCCTGTGCTTCAGTCTGTAGTCAATGCGTGCTAAGAACTTTACTGCCTGCTTCATATCATTTCTTCTCCACGTCATATGTCGCAACCAACCTTGCTTACGGCCTTGTGTGTGGTTCTCAAGAATGTTTTCAAGCTCAGCCTTGACATTTATCAACGTTTCATCGTTGAACTTGTGAATGTCTTCATATCCCATGAACTTCTGTCTTCCGAATCTAACATATACTACACCAAATGGTCTGTTGATGAACTTGTATGGTTTCCTTTCTGCAATGCCTGGAGGCTTGAAATCCGGTTGAATGAGATTGAGTCGTTTCTAGTAGCTTTCAACACCTAAGTAAGCATCTTTAGCTCTTGTCTTGATCACAATTCTTTGGATGTAAAGAAGGACTAATTTGATGATGTCGTATTGAAGACTTCTAGGGAGATGCTCGAGTTTTCCTTGAACCTTTAACAAATACATATCTTCGATATCATTTAGGTTTAGTCTTGGATAATCTGCTTCACTGAACGAGTACTCATTGTCATCTGCTCTTCGAACCATGATTTTTGTCAGAAAGTTATACCTATATCATGATTCAGTTTTGGCACTCTTGATGGAGAGAATTTTCTGCTTGTAATTCACCTTGTGTTTTGAGGTGAAGGTTAGCTTCCATTTGTAAAACCATTTGCGCATCTCTGGCCAGTGAAAAATACCTAAGACTGCCTCATCATTGTATTCGGCAATTGAAGTTCTGAACATGTCACTGATCTGTTCTTCGAAGCCTTCTTGAACATATACAGCAGCTTTGTATTTGGTAAGAGATGTAGCATATCATTTTTCCGGATCTGTGTTGCCATACATCAAATACTCCAAGTCACGATTGAAGAAATATGGCTTGGGTATCTTGGGATTGTGAGCATGACCAATAAGCGGTAAAGGTTGAGAGTAGTCACGAAACTTAAATGTGTCAGGTTCTTGTGGAGATCTTGCGACGTCCCAATTGACATTTTCAAATAACGCTCTAGCAACTTGTTCTAGATTGTATTCAAATTCCAGTGGAGAAGTGAGAGAAGTCTTGAACTGTGTGAACCCTACTTTTCAAATATTGACGGTGTCGGATAGTTGTAGTTTCTGAATCTTCATTACTTGCTTTAATTTCTTCGTGAAATCTACAATTGAGCCCTCAGCAGGTACTTTTTCTTCTGGAATGTCAGGATATGCATCAATCATTTCTTCGAACCAATCGAACTTTTGAGATGATGGATCAATCCATTCGGGAGTTGGTTGCATAGGTGCATTTGATGGTGGTTCAGAGATTGCTTCAGCTTCTTTATGGTGTGAAACATCATCATGTGGTTCATCATCTACCGGTTCAGTAGATTGGGGTTGAATTTCTTCTTCAGGAGGAATGTTGACTTGTGATGATTGTAATCGAGGGGTCAGTCCAGTCATTCTTGTGTGTTTGTCTTTTGGCTTGGCGTTGTCATCTTTATCAGAATCATCATGACGACTCTTTCTTGACTTGACATTTTTGCATGATTCGTCTTTCTTTTCAGCTTTCTTCATAGATTTAATCAATGCCTTGTGAAGTTCATCTTCCTCTGGATCATTCACAATTGCTTCAAGAAGTTGACCTTTGAGATCGGCAGCTGAAGGTTTTGATGGTTTAGTCTGAATAGTGAGTGGAGTACTCTGAAATCGATGAACAACAATCCCTTCAAGTTTTTCTTTGTCATAGTGTCTCATTGCAGATGGGAGTGCCTCACTAAAGTATTTTTGAACTTCACCAGGCAGATTTTGTTGGAATAAGTGCTCCATTGCTGCTAAGATGTTGTATTCTTTGAATTCATCTATGTCTTTCTGCTGAGCATGAACTTGAGTTTGCAGTAATTTGAGCTGTTCCAGAAGAGATTGTAATTGACTAGGCTTTGTGACTCCTGGAGTATCCTTTAAGGTTTGTTCAGGTGTTGGTTTTGGCTAGGGAGGCATAGTCTTGGAATGTTGATCATGAGACGATGCCACGGGAGATGGTTGTTTAGGTGGGGTTGGTATACGATTTTCTCCTCCAGAATTGTCATCATCATGATCATCATCGTCTTCTTGATCGTCATCGTGGTCATCATCATTATCATCGTCTTCCTTATCTTCATCATTGTTATCATCTTCGTCGGTTTCATCATCTTTCTGTTGGGAACACATTTCACAAATATTCAAGTCTTGTTCATTATCGAAATTAGGTTGCTAATTATGGGTTCTATGTTTGTAATAGCCCACGGCTCATTAGGAGCCCATGGGCCGGCTATCTTGTATTAATTCTTCTAGAAACACCCCATGTGAATGTTGCCCTAATATTTCTCTATAAATAGAAGGCATAGGGTGTCATTTAACTTGTTGGTTTTATTCACAAGTAAGCTAAACTCTTGTCAATTCTATGCGTGATTAAGATTAACCATTTCTGTAACACCCCAACCCGACAAGGGCAAAGGTGTCACATATACAGATTCTTATCAGAACAAACACAGACATTTGACATAAATAATACAATGAAAATCCAAGGTTTACAACTGAAATCAGAACTACAAGCTTTACATTACAAAATTTCTATGTCTAATATAAGGTTCTTCTAGTCATCTTCCAAAAGCTAATGAAGTCTTCTAAAGTCAACACTCTTCACCCAAATCCCAGCTTCCAACTAAACCTGCCGCGAGAAAGAAACGCGGCTGAGCTACACGAGCTCAGTGAACAGATATGACGGTAACAAACAATAATAATGAAATAGGGAAGATGGACGGAATCGTACATAATGTAATAATAGATGAGAAGAAATATGAGGGTTATACAGAGATATCAGAAAGTATGGATAGTATCACGAGTAATGGTGAAGTAATCAAAAGATCCCATCAAGCCCAAACATACCAAGCCCAGTACAGAGATAAGTCCAGTATCATGTCATAGGGTGTCAGTAATGAAAGGTAAAGGTCATAAGTCTATAAAGTGCATGGAAAACAGTAATCCTCTACGAGCCCAGAAACATGAACATGAAATCATAATCATACCGCCATGCAGAGAGATGTTCCTCTCACTAATCCCAGAAATCAGAAATATGGAGTGATCAGCTCCCAGAGTTGTGAAAGACGTGTATCGCACACACCATCAGTCACCATGCATATCATAACATATCATAACATGAACATAATACAGAAATAAATCTAGGATGCATCCATACGCCCCTGGTGGCCATAACTCCCAACACACCAAATAAAATACAGAAAAGGGACGGGACAGGTCATCACTCTCCTGCCCTAGAGTCATGCCATCGGTGCATCGACTGACATGGACATGAAACCCTCATGCCTAGTGAGTGGCTCGTAGTATCAAACTGTGGGTCAAGGTCAAGTATCATGTATCCAATACTTAATTTAGTTTCATAAGTCAATTTCCATTTCAGAATATCAGAGTTCATAATCAGAGATTCATATCAGAGGTTCATACCATAAAGGTTCCATGTCAGAAAGGTCATATATCAGAAATGTTTAATATCAGAAAGGTTCATAACAGAAAGGTCATGTATCAGAAAGGCTTAATATCAGAAAGGTTCATAACAGAAGGGTCATGTCAAAGGTTCATAATATCATGAAAGAAACCAGAAAGGTTCACAGAATCAAAGAACATAACCAAGAGTCACAAATCAGAAATGAGACGAAGGCACCCTATACAATGAGGGCAGAATATCTGTACCTTATTACGAATGCAAGAACACCAGAGTAGCAAAACTGACAAGGATCAATTCACTCCCTCTTCGAACCTAAAGGAGTAGAAGACAGAATTACTATTTTTAGTTATCCTTCCATTTTAAGTAGCTTTCCAGATTTGGCAAGTTTCCCCTTTAAGTAAGTTTCTATAATTAGTAAGCTTTCCGATTTAATGACTTTTAGGGTTAGAATGACAATTAAATAACTTTTAGACTTAGTATGATCATTATTTAAACTTTAGGGTTTAAACTATCATTTTTGCATAGTTCAAGGTCAAATATATAATTTATACAATCGTATGAAAATTCTCATATTTTAAATCTTATATATACTTCATTAGTTACTCACATGCAATCTACCTAGCTATCATTCACGTGCACACTCTAATTCGACAACCCAACATATCTCGACTTCCTTCCCTTTTACCTAACCACATCGACCTATATGCCCTTTTATTTCACCCACTTTACATGACAATAAAGCAACTTAGAACCACACACCTTTGGACCATAATCGCCACTTGTTTCAGCCCACGACACACAACAAAACTCACATGAAATCACAACATACATTTGACACAACAATAGTAAACGACCCAATATTTAGACCCTATGTTCGACTCTTGTTCCCCCACCATACGACCTATCTTTATAGACCATGTTTAACCTTGATTTCAGTCCCCGACACACACCCTAACACCCTATTTATCATGCACCAGACCTTGTAACAACCAGACCAGAAACCTTAGCTTTAACCCACTCGATACACCCCTATACGTCCACATAAAATTATAGCTCACGCCTCTCGTTTTACATGCACATATTACCCACGTTCATGACATGTCTAGAACACGATACACACTCATATACTTGACCTAACAAACACATTTTTACACGTTCAAAATTCCATGTACTACTCGTTATATTATGTACACTAAAATCCAAGTTTCATACAGAAAAGATCAGATTCAAATAGCCACTAAGAGCTATATATATATATATCGACATGTTTTAGGACCCATTTTCATGCAAAAGATTCTGATTTAAATAGACCCTATAACTCCCTATACGACACATACACAAGTCCTATATACCATGAATTAAAAATCCAGTTTCTCATTGATTATATGCGACCGAAAAGTAGGCTTTTGTATCAGATTAATGAGCCTCAAAACTGATTTTAAAAGCAGACTTCATAGTGTACATCGATCTATATTTTCCATATTACAACGATTATAACATAACATTTTATGAGTCCATTTTACTCTTCCATTCCTTAGTATTATAGGCTACAAAGATTAGTCCTTCATGTGATCATGCCGAGAGGAAAAATGAGATCAAAAGGGATACCTTGGTGTCGAGAGAAAACAAGACAAGACGAGGACAAAAGGAACTGGAATTCGAACCCCAAGCACACCTTAACCGATCCACACCAAGGCCTCCTTTTAGAACATAACTTAACCTTGTACACTCTCCTTGAACCACCTTTTTGTTCGAATGAAAGAAGGACAAAATTATTTGTAGCTTCCTGAATAGTTTTAGGGTATCTGTGTAGGGGAGGGAGAGAAAGTCGTGAGATAAATGGGGAGAGGAGCGTGTTTTCAAGGTTGGAAAGTATTATAATTGAAATCAATTTGTTATATTTGTCCGCTATTGATTGAGAGGATTATGGGCTAATTCTTATCCATATTAATTTGTATAAACCGAGTATATCATGGTCCATATGGGCGTGCAACACTTGAACAGCTAGGAAGGTTTTGATAGCTTGTAACAATTATTTTTATTGTGTATTACTTAGGTTAGTTAATATTAATTGTATTTAGGTCCATAGCATATAGTTTTAGGTCTTCAATTATAATGTGAAATTTAATTATAAGGTAGTGTTTTTTAAATGACACATGGTTAAATTTTATACTTAGGTTAAAATGTATAATGCTCTTGTATAATAAATTGTGTGTTCTTATAAATTCAAAATTTTAGAGGGGAAAAATGGGAATTTCAAATGAATGGAAATTTAGGGTGATTAAGATTTACAATTTCTCTCCTTCATCTCAATCTCATCTCTCGTTATTACTTTCATATACGATCTCTAGATATTGTTTAGTAGCTGTTACGTGGTATTAGTAGTGGTTAGTATCTTGTGTTACGTTAATATTAAAGACCATCAAGTGGTATCATACGCCAAAGGATAATTAGTTGTGTGTTTTCGAGTAGTTTAAATCGTTATCTATACGTTTTTACGTTTGGTTTGGTAGCTACGATTGGTTTGTGGTTATTTGTTCGTGATTTAGAAGAAATACACTAGTTTTTTCACTCGTTGCAAGTTTTTGAAATTCATCAAATTTTAGTTTAAACGTTAAAGCTTGTAACTTTTTTAATATTTAAGTGTTATTAAACGTTTAGAACTGAAAAAATCCTGTTAGAACATTGTTTTTTAGGCGGAAAAGTGATCTGAAAAACTTAGCGTTTTATCGGAAGTTTGGTGAAAAGAGGTTTTATCGCAATTTGGTTCAAAAGAGGGTTTATCGCAATTGTGAAAAAGAGGGTTTATCGCAATTCTTGCAAGGGTTTATCGCAATTTCAGCAGCCTAAGGATTTATCGCAATTGGAGTTCAGTGTTTTCCTTGCTTGTATAAGTTTGTGAAAATACTTCGACTTGGCGGTTATTCTCATATCTTGTATATGATGTGGAAAACTAGAAGGGGGGTTGAATAGTTTTACCGGTTTTTAAGTTCTTTTAAAATCTTCTTAAAAGTTTACTTATTAAAAACCTTGATTCGAATCTTATGTGTAATCAATCAACACCAATATGAACTACACACTAAACTAACTAATAATAAGTAAAGTAAGTAAAGAGAAAAGATGGAAAGATCAAACCGGGACAAAGGATTTATAGTCGTTCGGCTACGAAGCACCACTTCGCCTTACTCCACTCCCCGAGTACCACACTCGAGAGTTTCAAGAACTATGTCAACAACCTCCCTTAAGGTGGAGAAAACCGTACACGTCGCTTATCCTATTTCCGACACTAAGCTAGATGACCAGTGCTAATCTTAGCTAGCAACAATCTACCACGATCCACTTGATCAAACACTCAAGCCCAATGGCTTCAAGAGATCACCAAGATCTCGACACGATCACAATGATCAACACTCACTTAACTAACACTATCCTAATGACCCTTGATCTTCTTGATCAATCACACAAGCCCAATGGCTTCAAGAGATGTTCACTATCTCTTATAAGATCACAATGATCTTCACTCACACTCTTACAAAAGAAAAATGATCTTGATGTATGCTATGATACAATCAAGTGTGTAACAACTGTTACAAACAACCTAACAACTATAACTCTTGTATCTTCTTGGATACCTTGAATTCTTCTCTTGCACTTGAAGAGGAATGACAACACCTTGTATCAACTTGGATACTTTGTGTTCTTCTCTTGCTATTGAAGAGGAATGAAGAGGATCTCTAAGTTAGATGATTGGATCACTCTTGAACAAAAGAAAAAATAAACTAGATGATCAAGAAAAGAAAATGGTGTGAGGGATTTAAACTCAAAAGTTTATGTGTGTGAAAGGGTGCCTAAAATCTGTGAAGTGGGTTGGTATTTATAGGCAAAGAAAATCTGAACGTTACAGGTGGACGGCTCCACTAAATCACCCACGGCTCCACTAAATTTAGTGGAACCGTGGAGCCGTCCCAGACAAAGACGCTCCAAATTTTGTCTTTTCTGGTGAAAACTTATTTGGGGAAGTTTGGAGCTGATTTTGGGGGGAAAAATAGCTGTTATGAATTTTAAACTTATTTTTCCATTAAAACATTTCTTAATTATTCAAAAATAATTTGTAAGGTATATTTTTGAAAAAATGTTTTGTCACATTAAAATGTGAAGTCTCAAAACCAAAATTTACTTCTTTGATCATTAGTCAAGTTGTAAATTTGTTCTAGAGTGATTTGCGTAGAAACGGGATCTTCCGATTAAAAACTTGTTTACGTTAATTTTAACGTAACGTGATTTCACATTTTGTCATTCTCAAAACGTGAAGTAATCGAAAGATATAAATAACGTTTTTAGAACATTATTTGCATCAACAATCTCCCCCTTTTTGATGATGACAAAACATAAACTCATTTTAAGTTAAAATTAGTTTTAACAAGTTTTTAATGAGTTTACTCCCATTTCTCCCCCTTTTTGTCGAAGCAAAAAGGTTGCAAGGCTCCCCCTTGATGTATACTCCCCCTCATTTGGAGAACACCAAGGAATCGAGCAATGATTCGTGCTACAAAACAAGGTTAGATAACATATATACAAGATCTAACACGTAGCATTTAAGACAAATATCCAACCATAAAATGAGTGACTAAGTAGCCAAACATAAAAATTAAAAAGAAACAATTCTCATAAAAGCCCATTCATTCATAAGGAAAAACTAAATGTCATACTAAGGTATGACTACATTGTAGAAGCAAAATAAACAAAAGAAGGCACATATACATCCATAGTAGTATGAGACTTCAAGATTTGCTTCAAATGGCAAAAGGGGTCCTAAGCTTTTATTGGTGAAACTAAACATAAGTATGTTTAGTTTGGGCTATTGTGTGGTGGTGGAGGTGGAAGGATGATGGGGCCTATTGGTGGTGTGAGGAGATGCTCAAGGTATGAAAACCTAAAGTTTAACTCATCTCTAAGGCTCATGATGAGATTTTGGTTGTGGTGGCAACAAGCACAACTCAAGGTACGTGGTTGTAGGGGATAAAGGATGGGATGACCCATTAAAGGTTGTAGTGATGGTGATAGTGATGAGGATGATGTGTTAGTACCAAGTTCAAATGGTGATGTAGGTGATAGGGTTAGTGTGAGAGCTAGAGGTTGTGTTGGACTTGGTGGGGTTAAGGATGATGAAATCCTAAAGTTGGAGGATGATGATGTGGTTGTCCTAGTTGTGGTTGCCTTGGATGGAGCTAGAGGTGTAGAGATTGATGAGGTTGATTTGGTTGAGGTGATTGATGTGTGTACATCATCATCATCATCTAAGGTGAGATTAATGAGAATCATCTCATTTGTTGGTTTGATGTTAAGCCTTGGTTTCTTGGCTTTGTGTGAAGTGGTAGCAATGGTGGAAGACATGATGGTTGTATGGTGAGTGTGATAGAGGTAAGGATGGAAATGTATGATGTTAGCTTATATAGCCAAATCAAAACATGCAAAGTTGGATGGATTGTTGAATTTGGGGATTTGGGTGTATGGGAATCAGGTTATGTTTGCAGATTTCCAGGAAAAAGAAAGTCAAAAAGTGGAAGAGAATAGTTAATTTCGTCTTCCAAGGGCACGGTACCACTAAAGGTACCACGGCACCACTAAATTTAGTGGAGCCGTGGCCTCCAGTTGACCCTTTTTCCAGGTCTGCAGATTCTAGGCTGCCTAAATGGGGAAATTCTGGGGAATCCATTTTCTGCAAATCTCAAAGCCTCAATCTACTAAAGAAAAATCACATAAATTTCCTAACACTAGTCTAAACTAGCAACTAAAATTATCATGTGATCTTCTAAGTATAGGCAACTAGCAAGCATGCATCATTCCAAGCATTTTTATCATCTAGTGCATGCAATAAAAAATGTATGAACTAAGCAAAGCTCATAAAATATCAAGATTGATTAACTAATAAAAGTAACCAATTTCAAGTAGGAAATGTTAAGACATTTCAAGTTAGTTTATGTCAAGTGGACATTGCCATGACCTTATTTATAATAGCTTAATAATACTTAAGTTAGTAGTACTACTTAAGTTAATCCTATCTAGTCTCTTTCTTCCCCAACTTCTTTATCTTATTCCCGAGCCCCTTGATTGCCTTGCCAATGGACTTGAACCCCCCAATCGTCTGCTCATGCATCGACACTTGTCGGTTATACATCGTAGTTTCCTTCTCATTATGGCGGTTAGGTTTGTTTCGCCGAATTGAAGGTCAGTGGTTCTTTGGAACGAAGAGGTGTCAAGGTTACGAAAATAGGTGTCGGGAGAGGGGGTATTAGGACGAGACGTTGACGTTCCTTCTTTGTTCACCTCATCATAGTCCTCATCCATCGGTTGAGATGACGAACCATGACCGAAGGAGGAAGAAGAAAGAGGAACATCGGAAGTGGATTTACGACCACGTTTGGACCCTTTGTCCTTACGTTGCTTTGTGCGACGTTGTGGTCCACCAAGGGGTTTCATGACCGGATTGACTAGGACATAGTCGACATTAGTAATGTTGGGAATTAAAATTAAGCAGTTAGTACGGTTCTGTATAAGTTAGTACGGTTGAACAGTCGCTGAAGAATACAAGAACAGTTAGTACTGTTGATAAAAGAAGTTTGTACTGCTTACAAGATCAAGATGAAACCGTGTGAAGATAAATATGGAATTGATATGATGTATATCTTATTTATATAGTTTGATACGAATATAGTTTACTTGTAAAGGACTCTTTGTGCTATAAAAAGAGATCCTCAGTTAGGGTTTTAATATATCTAGATATCCCATACGTACAAGCATTACTAAGAGCTTCACGTTTATTCATTGTAATCATTCAATTTATTGAAGCAAAGTGTTTGGTTATTCAATTGTCTTGTTAATCTTATTGTTACATTCATACGATCACATAATCTCCAAACACATATTCTTCTAAGTACTTGGTAGTAAATTCCGCGTGCTATCAAGTATATACTCAAGTATCCCCAACACAACTCGTGTGTTTAGATCCGGTCAAGTGGTATCAGAGCCAGGTTACTGATACTTTGATTTAGAAGTTTCTGAAGTATTTACTCACTAGCAACCAAGAAGATGGACATGGAGACACCTCAAACCTCAATCCTTGCTAAACTCCCCATGCTGAAACAGAATGAATACGATTTATGGCGGCTCAGAATAGAGCAATATTTCATGGTGCAAGACTACGCATTATGGGATATAATTATCAATGGTGATTCATTCAAACCAATTCCAACTGAGGAAACACATGCTGATGGCTCGAAGACAACAAAGCTCAACACTGAGCCTGTTACTAATGAGGAGAGAATCAAAAAGAAGAATGATCAGAAGGCTAGGAATTTGTTACTAATGGCAATCCCTAATGATCAAGTGCTGAACTTTAGCCAATATGAGACTGCTAAGACCCTTTTTGAAGCAGTGGTGGAAAGATTTGGTGGCAATGAAGCTACCAAGAAGGCACAGAGAACTTTACTTAAACAAAGTTATGAGAACTTCACTGCAACAAGCATTGAAACTTTGGACCATATCTTCATTAGGCTTCAAAAGATCATCAGTCAACTTACAGTGTTGAAGATTGAAATTCCACAGGAAGACCTCAACATGAAGTTTCTAAATAGTTTACCTGCTGAATGGAACACTTATGTTGTGGTTTGGAGCAATAAACCAGAACTGGAGAAAATGACATTGAATGAGCTTTACAACAATCTTAAGATTTTTGAGCAGAAGGTGAAGAAGAGTGGTAGCACCAGTTCTAGTTCAGGGAATATGGCTTTCTTATCTTCTTCAAACAGTTCGAATCATGAAGATGAAGAAGTAGTTGGTACTGCTAAACCAACAGTTAGCACTGCTAGTGTAAAAACAAGTACTGCTGGCTTGACTGAAGAGACCATATATGCATTTGTGTCAGAACAATCTGGTGGGGCTAAGATCTTTAATGAAGATCTTCTTCAAATTGCTGAAGATGATTTGGAAGCTATGGATTTAAAGTGGCAGTTGGCTTTGATAAGCATCAGGGCTAAGAAGTATTACCAAAGGACTAGGAATAAGATTACCTTCAATGGAAGAGATGTTGCTGGGTATGATAAGTCTAAGGTGGAGTGCTATAATTGTCACAAGATTGGGCACTTTGCCAGGGAATGTAGAGGTCCAAGACAACAAAGCAACCAGGGTCAAGGGTTTAAGAATCAGCAAGGAACAAGGAGAACAGTTAATGTTGAAGAGCCTTCTTCCAAGGCTATGGTAGCTGTAGATGGAGCAGGATTTGATTGGAGCTTCATGGAGGAAGAAGAGGAACCAGCTAACTTGGGTTTGATGGCTTTCTCAGACTCTGAGGTACATATTGTTCAAAAATGTTCAAATACTTGTTCTGCTTTAAAAGATTATGAGTGTCTTAAGAAACAGTATGATGATCTTATAGTAGAATTTAATCAAGTAAATTTTAGTCTGGCAAATCATAAAAGAGGACTAGCTGTTTTGGAAGAACAAATTGTGTTTTATAGACAGAATGAGTCAAACTTCTCTGATGAGATAGGTGTTTTAAAGAGAGATTTGCAACTAAAAGATGATAAAATGAGTGGACTTGTATATGAACTAGAGAAGATTAAAAAGGAAAAAGAGAATATTTAGTTAAGTGTAGAAACTCTTGAACATACTTCAAAGGGAGTTCAGAAGATAGTAGAGAATCAAATACTTAACAAAGCTAAGTCTGGTTTAGGGTATAAGTCAGTTGCACCCCCTCTTAGAGGAATGTTTGTTCCACCAGGAATTGATTTAGCTCATACAGGTTTAGAAGAGTTTAAGGATATAGATTTTCCTGGATATGGTGTTAAAGTGAGTGAGAATCCTGTTAAATTTGTTAAGGCAGAAGATTCTTTTGTCAGTGCTAGTGATAAAT
The DNA here is from genome assembly GCA_021014915.2 of Artemisia tridentata subsp. tridentata. Taxonomy (NCBI): domain Eukaryota; kingdom Viridiplantae; phylum Streptophyta; class Magnoliopsida; order Asterales; family Asteraceae; genus Artemisia; species Artemisia tridentata. The sequence continues at coordinate 419,179,708 of CP139507.1, read as the reverse complement.
CTCTTTCTGAGGAAAAGATGTCCTCTGATAGGAACTCAGATGCACCAACTATTGAGGATTGCACATCTGATGATGAGGATGCAAAGGTTAAGGACAAACCTAATGTTGTTAAGGTAGAAGTTAAACATGCTCCTAAAGTGGTTAAGATAGAAAACATAAAAACAGTTAGGAAAAGTGTTCGATATGCTGAGATGTATAGGACTAAGAACAGATCACCAATTTCTGAGGGTAGTCATAGGAACTGGAATCACTCAAAATCTAAGCAATTGGATGATAAGATTGCTATGATTAGAAAAGTGTGCTTTGTTTGTGGAAGTTTTGATCATATGGCTGCTTATTGTGATTCTAACCCATGGAAAAAGAGGGTTTCTGGGAATACAAGGGTGAATAGGAATAACAATACTAGGGTAACTCAAAACTGTCCAGCTAGATTGACAAGCCCTAATGCAAATCATAAAATGTCACCCAAAGCTGTTATGTTAAGGACTGGCATCAAAACAGTTTCAACTGCTAGTCAAAATATGTGTTTTAATAACAAGCAAACTGTTTCAAGTGCAAAACAATTTTCAAATCATGCACAAACAGTTAAAAGGCATTTTTATAAGAAAACAGCAATGACCAATCAGAAATGGGTGCCAAAATTTAAACAAGCAGTTCCAACTGCTAGGTCAGCAGTTCCAACTGCTAGACCAGCAAATCCTACTGCTAGGGACTTAAATGTTAAGGGAAAAAGGGGCAATGCTGTCAAGGCCTCAACACATTGGGTTAGAAAATCTGCTAAACCCAATGGTGCATCAAAGACCTCCAACAAATTTTCTCATCTTGATGCATAAGGCAGATCCAAACCAGTGATGGTTTGGATCCCCAAAAGAAACTAACACCTTTATTTTGTGTGCAGGAACATCCTTCAAATGGTAAAGAAGATAGAGGATATTCAGACAGTGGATGTTCAAGGCACATGACTGGCAACATGTCATATCTTTTAGAATTTATTGCTCTGGATGGAGGACCAGTTGTCTTTGGTGGTGGTATTGGAGGAAGGATTACTGGTAAAGGGGTAATTAAAATTGGTAATCTTGATTTTGAAAATGTGTATTATGTACCAGAACTCAAGTACAATCTTTTCAGTGTATCACAAATTTGTGATAAACAGAACAAAGTTTTATTTACTGATACTGATTGTCTTATTCTTTCTTCTGATTTCAAGCTACCTGATGAAAGTCAAGTATTGCTTAAAATCCCTAGAAAGGATAACACATACAGTGTTGAGATGAATAAACTAGTTCCTAAGGTTGGACTTACTTGTCTTGTTGCAAAAGCCACATTGGAAGAATCAATGTTGTGGCACAGAAGGCTTGGTCATGTTAATTTTAAAACCATTAACAAAATTGCTAAAAATGGGTTGGTAAGAGGTTTACCAAATAAAACTTTTCTCAATGACCAAACCTGTGTTTCTTGCCTTAAAGGTAAGCAACACAGAGCCTCATGTAAGCCAAAGCCCCAGAACTCTATTTCTCAAGCTTTATATATGTTGCATATGGACTTGTTTGGTCCTACTTCTGTGAATAGCTTGAATTTTAAAAGATACTGCCTTGTTGTCACTGATGATTACAGTAGGTTTTCTTGGGTATTCTTTATGAAAACTAAGGATGAGACTAGTGAAATCCTTAAGACCTTCATTGTTGAAGTAGAAAACCTAGTTGATAAGAAAGTTAAAATAATCAGATGTGACAATGGGACTGAATTTAAGAATAAGGTGATGGATGATTTTTGCAGAGAAAAAGGTATTAAGAGGGAGTTTAGTGTAGCTAGAACCCCACAGCAAAATGGTGTAGCTGAGAGAAAGAATAGGACTCTTATAGAGGCTGCTAGGACAATGTTAGCTGACTCTAAGCTACCAGTTTCATTTTGGGCTGAAGCAGTTAGCACTGCTTGTTATGTATTGAATAGGGTTTTAGTTGTGCAACCTCACAATAAGACTGCTTATGAGCTTCTTAGAGGTAGAACCCCTGTTTTAAGCTTCATGAGACCTTTTGGTTGTCATGTTACTATCCTTAATACCAAAGACCAACTAGGAAAGTTTGATGGGAAATCTGAGGAAGGTTTCTTTGTTGGTTATTCTCTGCACAGTAAGGCTTTTAGGGTGTACAATAAAAGCACCAAGCATGTAGAAGAAAATCTGCACATAGAATTTTTGGAGAATAAACCAAATGTTGCAGGTGTTGGTCCAGATTGGATCTTTGATATTGATAGTCTTTCAGATTCCATGAATTATGTGCCTGTTACAGGTACAAATACTAACCATGATGCAGGTTCAGAGGAGGAAGATGAAGATTGCATTTTCATGCCAATCATGGAAGAAAGTCCATAGAATGAGTCTTCTACAAAGATTAATGATATTCCATCATCAAGTGGTGTAGACAAAGAGAAAGATGTTGCTGAAACCAGTGGTCAGAATGGTAAAGAAACTGAAAATCCAACGAGCAGTACAAATGGAGTTAGTACTGCTCAGCCACAAGTTCCTACTGCTGAGCAAAATATTGATACTGTTGAACCAAGTCAGGCTGGTACTCATACACCAGTTCATACTGCTCCTCAAGTTGGTGATTTTGATTTCTTTGGAGATGGTTTGCAAAACATGCCTACCAGCTATGCAGCTCCTTCTACTCCCCATACTATTGTACATAGGAATCATCCACTTACCAATATCATAGGAGATGTACAATCTGGAGTCAAGACAAGAAGGCAGATTCAAGACCCAGATCATCATGGCTTTCTTAGTGTGGTATATGAAGAAAAACATCATGAAGATGAGCATGAGTGTATGTTTGTATGTTTCCTATCTCAGATTGAACCCAAGAATGTGTTAAAAGCTTTAGAAGAATCAAGTTGGGTTGAAGCAATGCAAGAAGAACTGCTTCAATTCAAAATTCAGAATGTATGGGTTCTGGTTGATCTACCAAAGGGAATGAGAGTGATTGGTACAAAGTGGGTATTCAGGAACAAGAAGGATGAGAGGGGCATTGTGATAAAGAACAAAGCAAGATTGGTTGCTCAACGCTATACTCAGGAAGAGGGTATAGATTATGAGGAGGATTTTGCTCCAGTTGCCAGGATTGAAGCAATAAGATTATTTCTTGCTTATGCTTCATTTATGGGGTTTATGGTCTATCAAATGGATGTGAAAAGTGCCTTTCTGTATGGTACTATTGATGAGGAGGTCTATGTTTCACAACCTTCAGGTTTTATAGACCCAGACCATCCTGACAAGGTTTATTAGGTGGTGAAAGCTCTATATGGATTACATCAGGCTCCAAGAGCTTGGTATGAAACTCTTGCTAAATATCTTCTGAAGAACGGGTTACATAGAGGGAAAATTGATCAAACTCTCTTTATTAAAAAGAACAAGGGTGATATTCTACTGGTACAAGTCTATGTAGATGACATCATTTTTGGTTCTACAAAGAAACAGATGTGTAAGGAGTTTGAAAAGCTGATGAAAGACCAGTTTCAGATGAGTTCTATGGGAGAGCTTACCTTCTTTCTAGGTCTTCAAGTACAGCAAAAGCCAGATGGTATATTTATCTCTCAGGATAAATATGTTGGTGAAATATTGAGGAAATTCCAATTTACAGATGCCAAGGTTGTTAGCACACCAGTTGATAAGGAGACACATTTGCTATTAAAGGATCACAGTGGTGAAGATGTGGATGTGCACATGTATAGATCTATGATTGGGTCTCTGATGTACCTTACATCAACTAGGCCTGACATTATGTTTGCTGTTTGTGCCTGTGCAAGATTCCAAGTTCATTGATAACGCCTAAATCTAACATGTTTTTGATAGCGTTATTGGTAGTTTTATATATGTTTTGTGGTTATATTTATATGCTTTTGTTACTAAATCATACCAAAGTGTGTTTGCAAAGCATTTGTAGCCAAAGACAGGAAAATGGATGGAAAAGATGCAAAAATGAGGAAAAAGGAAGTATTTGAGATTGCATGTGAATCTTGTGTCAAGTTCTGCTCCGTAAGGTACTTCAATGAGTTAAAGTCTGAGTAGTCGAGTTAATAAGCTTAAGGATGAAGGGAAAGATCAAAGAATCAAGAGCTACAACCGAGAAACAAGTCGTACGCAAAAGTCCAAGAAATAGGTTCATCAGCCATAGCCATCCGATCGGTCGCCGCCCGCAACCGATTCGGATGGAGTGAATTTGGATTTACCGAGAAGACCAACCGATCGGTAGACCATTCTATCCGATCGGTTGGAAGTCGCTGTTTGACCCAAGACTTCTTTATTAAGGATTGTGACTTTATAAATCCGGTTCTAGGTCCTTCTTTTCAGTATTCTAACCATTCAATACTACTTGGGGAGCAAGAGAAGCATTTATGCACTTAGACCCTTGGTTAGAGCAATTTATGGAACCATTTGTTGAGTATTTATATACCAATCAATCTAGAGTGCTAGAGATGTGTTAGAGAAAGAACCATTCACAGAAAATACTCAAGAAATTCGTCCATAAGTCCAGGAGAAGGGAGAAAGTCGAATATACCATTTTCATTGCTTGTGGAATCATTGTCTTTCACTTGTAATCTTATTTCCAAATCATTGTAAGACTTTCAATCATGGTTTCTAATGTTCAAAGTATTGAGTTTACATTTATGTTTGCTATGAGTGGCTAGTGCCTTTGTGCACTTGCTTAGATGATGTGTATTATTCATTGATTGGCATATGATTGTGATAACATGTTTTAATTCAATTTCAAGTCAATTCTAAGAACCAATTGTGATAAAGTTTCATAGTGACATTTGGGTAATCAAGTTTAACTAGTGCTAGTAATCTTAAGGGTTGAAAGAACTATTGTTATTCCACTAGTTATAATCATTTGTCTATGAATGATTGTTGTCTTCCACTATTCTTGATTAAACAAAGGAACTTAATTGTGATTGTAATGAAAATGCTTTTGTCTATCAAAACGGATTGATTGTAAACCACTTTAAAGGTCGAGAGATTAATAGTTTGCTTTCAATTGTGACCTTTTGTCTATAATCGGTTACCTTTTGTATTGACCATTTCCTAAGCTTGTTTGATTAGACAAAAGATTGTTTTTGTGTTTGAGGAACACCAACTCATGAACCTTGAATTGATCTTGAATTGATTGGTTAAACTTAATGCTTGTTTTCATAAATCAAAATCTTGACGAAGGTTTAATTTGTAGAAACAATAGATTAGTGTCAAAACTAATTATCACAACCAACATGTTTTCCAAAGTTATCACAATCATATTAGTCAATTGTAGTACACTAGTCTAAGCAAGTGTAGTTTTTAATCATTTGAATTTTCATTATATCATTACTACTTGTTTGAGATAGTTGCTTTTAACTTACAATTCGATTCACTACACAAATCCTGCGAACGATCCCGACTTACCATCAAAATCTTGCTACAACGGACGAGTATACTTGCTCGTATGTGTTGTTATTAGATTCGGTAATTCACCCCTTATAAATTTAAAACTTGCACCGAACCGGGCACATCAAGTTTTTGGCGCCGTTGCCGGGGATTTTGATTGTGTTTCTGTAAGTTTTAGTCCAATTCTCATTTAGTTAGTTTTCGTAAAAAAAAAAAAGTTTTACCGAGCTGCCCATCCGATCGGTTGTTCATCCATCCGATCGGTTTTCCAAAATTTTCATTTACCGAGAGAACCATCCGATCGGCGGACACTTCCATCCGATCGGATCCTTCAAATCAAATTTACCAAGAGATCTATCCGATCGGTAGACTGTTCTATCCGATCGGTTGGACGATTCTGATCTTTTCAAATTGTTTTCATTCTTTGCTCGTTTGTTTAGACATTGCCTCGATTCGTTGGGGAATTGTATGAACACTCGATCAATTGGAGTAGAACCAATTCCACCACTTTTCAATCCCGAAAGTTTGATTCGAACAAGATCTAGAAGAAGAAGAAGAACACCCTTTGTTCCACTAGCCAATCGTGTACCAAGAATACCAAACCCAACTTTTGATAACCTTTTTGAAGCCAAAGTCGTTTATAACCCATTCACTGATCAACCTTTTCCCATGGCTGACGATAGACCCATGTGGGAAGCAAACCGAGCCGTAGCACCCACTCCTGGAGCTGCTATTGTTGCTGTCAACTTAGGTGACAATTTCACCGTGAAAGGTCAACATCTTTCTATGATCAAAGACCGTCAATTCGATGGCCGTTCGAGGGCCGATCCTCACAAACACGTTGCCGAATTCATTGAAATTTGTGGCATGTTCCGATACGGTGATACAAATGTAGATGCCATTAAACTCAAACTTTTTTCGTCATCACTTGCTGGAGATGCAAAAGTGTGGTATAACGAATTAACACCAGGAATCATCACTACTTGGGAGGAGATGAGGCAAGCTTTTGTAAGCCGATTCTTTCCACCTGCAATGTTTGATCGACTCATGGGAGAAATTCGTGCTTTCACACAAAATCCTAACGAATCACTCATCGAAGCCTGGCTTCGTATGAAGGATTTACTTCGAAGTTGTCATGGACATGGTTTAGGACGAGGAACCATTATCCAAATCTTTTACCATGGACTTGATGAAACATCTCAAGGAATTCTTGATGCTGGAGGAATTTTTCTTTATAAGACTCCTAACCAGGCATACCAATTGCTTGAAGACCGAGTTCTTCTCAAACTCGACTGGTCAAAAGATGCCAAGACAAAACCCTTAAGAAAAACCGTTGCCTTTGCCGAAAGTTCTGATTCATCTAAACTCATGGAGAAAATGGAAACCTTGGTTTCCAAAATCGATTCGCAATACAAAGATCTTAGAGGAGAGATGAAAGAAATGCGAGATGGTTGTAATAACTGTGGAGGTAACCACCCATCATCAGAATGCGATGATCAACCTATGGATCAACCAAAAGAAGGAGAAGCTAATTACATCCAAGGAGGATACCGAGGAGGAGGATATCGTGGAAATTATTACGGACGAAACTCTGCTAGTTGGCAAGATCGCCGACAAAGGGATAACAACCATGAGTCCCAACCAAAAGTAGAGAACCAAACCTCACAAAATTCCGACAAGAAACCTGAAGAAACAGATTTTGAAAAAATGATGAGAGAATTCGTCACTGCTCAAAAATCAACCAACGAGTTCGTCAAGAATCAATTTTTCAATCTCAAGACCAAAGTTGAGCAAGGTCAGAAAAATCATCAAGCATCTATCCAAGATCTTGAAAACAAATTTGGGAGACTCTCTGATCAAATTTCTTCCCGACCATCAGGTTCGTTGCCTAGTAACACCCAAACCAACCCAAAACCATCATCATCATCGAATGATAAGACTTATCGTCCACCACAAACCAGAAATGAGCATATCAATGCTGTATTCACAAGAAGTGGCCTGTCTTATGATCCACCACCCAACCCAAACAAAACACCACAACTATCAATTTCGATAGTGAGGATGAAGATGAAGAATCCAAGAAGGAAAATACACCAAAAACACCACCCAAACTCAAACCCAAACCACCAGTTAAGGCTTACACTCCAAAAATTCCATATCCTCAGAGCCTTAAGAAAGAAAGAATGGAGGAGCGTTATAAGAAGTTTGTTGAAATAATCAAAGAAGTTAGACTCAATGTACCCCGCATTGATGTTTTAGCCGGAATGCCCAATTACGGGAAATTTTTGAAAGAACTTCTTAACAACAAAAACAAGTTGGAGCAAATATCCGCTACCTTTCTCAATGAAGAATGTTCAGCTATTGTTCAAAACAAAATTCCACAAAAACTCGGAGATCCCAGAAGTTTTCTGATTCCATGCATATTAGGAAACAACATCACATGCGATGCTTTAGCCGACTTAGGTGCGAGTATTAATTTGATTCCCTATTCGCTGTATACGAAACTTTCAATCAATACCTTGAAACCCACAAGGATGAGTATCCGATTAGCTAATCATACTTACCAATATCCTGTTGGTATTGCTGAGAATATGCTTGTCCAAGTAGGTAAATTCATTTTTCCCGTGGATTTTGTGATTTTAGAAATGGAGGAAGATAGTAGAGTACCCCTTATTTTAGGAAGACCTTTTCTAAACACCGCTGATGCGATCATCAAAGTAAAAGGAAAAGAACTCAATCTTGGAGTTGGAGAGGATAGAATCACCTTTTTAATCGATAAAGCAATGAAATATCCACATTCCAGTGATGACACTTGCTTTAACATTGATGTAATCGATGAAGTCACTGAGGAAGAATTGGATGCATTACTTGAAGATTCTGATCTATTCATGACTATTTCAGAGAAGATTAGTGAAACAACTTTTGATAAAGAATTCGCTGATTTTATGGAAGTAAAGATTGATGAAGAAGAAGAAGAAGAAGAAGAAGAAGAAGAAGAAGAAGGAGAGATAATAGAAGAAGATTTTGAGGAAATCAGTTTTAATGATCAAATGAGGATCAAAACATCACTTCAAGAACCACCGATTGATCTTGAGTTGAAACCACTTCCAAAAAATCTTGAGTATGCTTACTTGGAAGACAATTCACTACTTCCAGTAGTCATATCTTCGTTGCTCAATGATTATGAGAAAGAATGTCTGATTTCAGTTCTTAAGAAGCATAAAGAAGCTTTTGCGTGGAAAACTTCTGACATCCCAGGAATCAGTCCTGATTTTTGCAAACACAAAATCAATTTCGAAGAAGATGCCAAACCAGTTGTAGAAAGACAACGTCGACTCAACCCCAACATGAAAGAAGTTGTTAAAAAAGAAATCATCAAACTTCTCGATGCAAGTATCATTTACCCCATCGAGGATAGTCCTTGGGTGAGTCCTGTTCACTGTGTTCCGAAAAAAAGGAGGAATGACTGTTTTGACCAACGAACGAAACGAATTAGTTCCAACTAGAACTGTCACCGGATGGCGAGTATGTATTGATTACAGAAAATTAAATAAAGCCACCAGAAAAGATCATTTTCCTTTGCCTTTCATGGATCAAATGCTTGAGAGATTAGCAGGAAACAAATACTTTTGTTTTCTCGATGGTTTTTCAAGATATTTTCAAATTCCTATTGATCCAGCTGATCAAGAAAAGACCACATTCACATGTCCCTTTGGAACTTACGCTTATCGGCGTATGCCTTTTGGATTATGTAATGCTCCCGCGACTTTTCAAAGATGTATGATTGCCATATTCCAAGATATGCTTGAAACGTCTATGGAAGTTTTCATGGATGACATTTCAGTTTTCGGAAGCTCATTCGAAGCTTGCCTTTCTAACCTCGATAAAAAGCTTGAAATATGTAAAGCTGCACATCTTGTTCTCAATTGGGAGAAGTGTCATTTCATGGTAACTGAAGGAATTGTGTTAGGACACAAAATTTCCAGCGTAGGAATGGAGGTTGACAAAGCAAAGATCGATGTCATTACCAAATTACCACCCCCAACTAACGTTAAAGCCGTTAGAAGTTTCCTAGGACATGCAGGTTTTTACCATCGTTTCATTAAGGATTTTTCCAAAATATCTCGTCCAATGACGAAACTTCTTGAAAAAAATGCTGTTTTCGATTTTAATGCAGACTGTATGAAAGCATTTGAAGCATTGAAAACACAACTGACTAGTGCACCCATTATGGTTTCCCCTGATTGGTCACTACCATTCGAGCTTATGTGCGATGCAAGCAATTTTGCTGTTGGAGCTGTATTAGGACAACGAGAAGAGAAACATTTTCGTCCTATATATTTTGCCAGCAAAACACTCAACAATGCTCAACAGAATTACACAGTTACAGAGAAAGAATTGTTAGCCGTTGTTTTCGCTTTCGATAAATTCAGATCATACCTTGTACTTTCGAAAACAATCGTGTTCACTGATCATTCAGCGTTAAAATATCTGTTTAAGAAGCAAGATGCCAAACCGCGTCTCATCCGATGGATTTTACTACTCCAGGAATTCGATATCGAAATCAAAGATAAGAAAGGAGCAGAATATCTAGCCACTGATCATCTATCTCGCTTAGAAAATCCAAATCTGGAAGAGTTAAAAGAAGATGAGATTGACGATTATTTTCCGGATGAAACACTCATGACTGTTGATACAGATGATGAGAACGAAATTCCATGGTTTTCCAATTATGCAAATTATCTCGTTGGAGGAATTCTAAAGAAAGGATTAACTCATGCCCAACTGATGAAGCGAAAAGTGTACCGCTTTTAAGGGGTCATTTAAGCCCTAAATCGTATTTATTTGATCAAATATTGCCCTAAATCGTTCCTTTTGTCATTTTAGGTACTTTTGAGAAGAAATCTGGAAAAGGAAGCATTTTGGACGTTTTTGGAGCATAAAAGTGAAGAAAACGGCAAAGTCTCAAAATTACGCTGGAAAGTACCTTTGACGGCGTTAGGAATTGGTCCAGACGGCGTCATGGCTTGGCAAAAGTGGTGGATGTGAAAATTACTCATGATAAGCCAGAGAATTTTGCATGGAAATTATGACGGCGTCACCCTTTGGAATGATCAAGGTCGTCACGGTATAAGTTAAAGCGGGACGGCGTCACGCCTAATTATGACGGCGTCAAGCCTTGATAAGCCAGAACGGATTTTGGAGAGCTAAAGAGGGACGGCGTCAAGAAGGCCATCCGAGAACCCTAAAAGCGGCGAGGTGACGGCGTCACACTCCATAACGTGACGCCGTCAGATCTGAAAGTCTATATATAGTTTTGCAATTTTTTGTCATTAGTGTGGAACTTAATGTGGAACTTTGTGTGTGAAAAACCCTAAGACGATTTTAGCAGCTTTTTCAAGGCTTTTTGCCTTGAGATCTTCCATGTTACATTGAAGATAAGTTATCAATTAATCATTCAATATGTCTATGTGTTGTTTGATTCTATCTTGTTCTTGTCTTTTGTTTAACATGCTAGGCTAGGTTTTCTTTGTGTTTGCTTAGATCTAATGAAACCTAGCTATTGATTATTGGTTATTAGTGTGTTATTAGTTGTATTGGATGATTGTTCATCTATGTTAGGCTTAAGAAAACTGGCTAACTTCCTATTCGGTAACTTGCTTGAACGTCTTAAGAAACATGAACCAATGCGTACTAAAGGTTTTTATGGTTGTATTTAATGCACAAGCGAATTCTAGTGATCCCATGTTAGGAGCTTCCTAGCCGGCTCGACATAGGAGTGAAGTAGGAGCTTGTAGAGTTGGGGAAGTACGTACGCCACCCCACGATTGGTATTAAGGAATACACCCGTCATCCACGCAATTAATACACACTAATCAACCGGTAAAAGATAGTTAGGGAGTAAGGAAATCTAAGTAAACACATTTTTCTCCACATAAATTTCACCACCTTTTCATTTTCTGTTATTTTATTTTATTTGCATTCGTAGTTATTTGGGTTAGTTGACTAGCAACTAATTCCGCCCACTCTTTCAAACCCGAGATTTTACTTGCTTTCATAAAATTATAAAAACATAAAAAAGAATCTTCTCTCACCCTTAGACCTATTAGAGTAGTTTTTCACACCTAACGAACACTATTCCCTGTGGAGAACGATCAATCCCCCGTACTTACCACTACACTATACTACATTGGTCAGGTACACTGCCTGGTGGGGTTGTAAGCCTCTTGAGATCCCTCGAGAGGTAAAACCTGTTGTAAGGTTGCAAAACCACGCATCAAGTTTTTGGCGCCGCTGCCGGGGAATAGTTATTGTTTAGGTTGAATTTTTATTTTATTAGGTCTACTCACTAGATTCCTTTCTAGTGAGATTTTTATTTTATTTTTCTAGGTTTTCTTTAGTCTATCTTTTTTCTTCGTTTCTTTGTTCGTAACCATTACCATCCGACATCATGGAAGGTGGTAATATCCTCGATCCCAAAAACCCACCACAACAACCACCACCTCCTAGAGCCCGTACTTTAGGAGAGTATTCCCGTCCTAGCCACCATGGCTATCGAAACACCATTGAGCTCGCTCAAGGAGCCAATATCACTCCCTTGCGATCCGACACCATCCGGTTGGTGCAAAGCGGATGCGCATTCCATGGACTTCGTTCTGAAGATCCTAATCAACATCTCAAGGACTTTCTCAAAATCGTTGATTCTATAGACCTTGATGTTGCCACTCGAGAGACGACCCAACTGCGTCTCTTTCAATTCTCTTTGCGGGACCAAGCTAGTCAATGGCTAGAGCGTCAACCCGCAGGATCCATCACCTCTTGGGATGATCTCACTACTCGTTTCCTTGCTCAGTTTTTCCCACCGGGAAGAACTACCAAGCTAAGGAATGATATCTTGATGTTCCAACAACGTCAAGGCGAAACCCTCTACGAGGCATGGACTCGATTCAAGGACTTACTCCAAAAAGTCCCTCACCATGGCATAGAACTTTGGCTCCAAGTCCAAATCTTCTATGACCATATCAATCTCTACACGAGGCAAACCATTGACCAATCGGCCGGTGGCAAGCTACGTGATCTAAGTGTGGAACAATCATGGGCTCTCCTAGAGGATCTTGCTCTTTATGACAACGAAAGTTGGAGTGATCCCCGTGATTTGAATAAAACGGTCAAGGCAATATCTTTGCCTTCGAACAATTCAAGCACTTCCGACCGTAGGATCATAGAACTTGAAGATCAAGTCAAGTTTCTCATGAAATCCTACGAGGCTCCTAAACCTTCAAGCCAAGTGAACAAAATCACTTCTTCGTGTAAATTATGTAGTGGTCTCCACGACACTCATGATTGCATGGAACTCCCCAAACAGGCTTTCAAAGAATTCGCATCCTCGCGAATCGATAAGGCGGGAGATAAGTGGCTCACTACTAATTATGGACACAAGAATTCCGAAGATAGGTATGAGGCATGGAAGAGTAAGCCAAATTTTAGTTGGAACCAAACTCGAAGCGTATCATTCAATGACTCTACCCCACTCACCTGGTCTGAACATTATCCTCAGCAACATACGCATAAACAACAAAATCGCGAGGAATCACTGCAAAAATTCATTTTCTCTCAAGAAACACAGCTCTCCAAACTTGAGAATCAATTCAGACAACAGCAAGTTGATATGAACAACAAGGTTGATAACCTGTTAAAGGTTATCAATGATTGCCTTGCTGGCAGGTCAACTTGTGAGTTGGCACGAGTTAATGAGATCAAATCTGTCACGGTGACTTACCAAACACCCCCTCCTGTAAAAATCAAGCACCCTAGTAAACTCTTCAAACACATATCACAAACCGGAAAAGAAACTGGAGATACTCATGCCCCTTCGAAACCTCTCCACTTCGTGAACACCATTACAACAATACCTGCTCCTAAACCCAATCTGGACCAAAAATCAACCGAGAATGTGGACAATGAAATGGAGGGTGAAGTTCCCGAAAAGAACCCCGAGGCGCCCGATGACTATCTAGACTCACCAAAGGACTCGAGTACAAGAGAGGTGAGTGATGAGGAGGGCTCGGAAGAGAAATCCGAAATGCCTCATGGGCTCCCAGTACTGCTAGACCGCCCCCTGGTGGAGGAACTTGAGAGGGGCACAGCAAAGTTGCCTATGGGATTTGGAGAGAGAATGGAGGATGGCGCTCCCAGGGTCTTTAAGATATCTTGCACCACTAGGAAAAAGTTCATTAAAGATGCCTACATAAACCCCAACTCTTCTATGAACGCAATATCCCTTTCTCTATATAACGAAGCCTTCACCGAACAGGTCAAATATGAAGGGTCTAATATCATCGGGGTAATAGGAAGGGTACCAATTGTGATAGAAAAGTTCCTCTTTCATATCGAGCTAACTGTATTTAATAACATGGACTCTATCATCAGCCCATCCTTAGCTAGCCTTGTTCTAGGCAAACCGTTCATAAACACAACGGGAGTGATACTCAACGAGGATGATAGTAGTGCATTATTTACCGATGGTGTCAGGAAAGTGATTTTTCGGGATGGCAGTGAAGAAGTGTATGAGTATCAACCATCAGCAATTTGCAACACATGGGGGCTACACGGTAGAAGGCCTGGCCGAATTAAGCAACGTGATCCGAATAATCTCAAAATATCTTGCATGATTGGTCACAAGCATTTTTATAATGTTTACATTGACACATGTTTACCCAAAAATGTGATGTCCTTGTTTCATTATAACAACATTTGCAGATGGGGAATGATTCATAAAGGGATGGATGACGTTGGCATAGATAATGATGTGCAGGTGTTTGTAGGAAATATGACATTCACTATGAGCTTCGCAATCGTCGATAATATCGAAAAGTACATCGATCCCAGGTTATCACAAGTTGTTTTTGGGGCACCTTTTTGCAATGCCACAAGCTTGGTTGTGGACGAGCTCAATGGGATCATGACTTTCACCGATGGGATTAGGGAAATCTCATACCAAACGCCTTACAAGATGAGAGAATTCAAGGAGATTGATTATGGAGGGCTCGATGAGCTAAGTTCCCAACTCGTGTTATGTGACGATGATGTGAGACGGGGATGTAAGGACACTTTTGACCTGTCAAGTGGATTCTTTAAGCATGATAAGGAGCTTAGTTCTAAATACCAAAACAATCCTTTTGATCTCGAGGATCCGAAATACCTTTACTATGAGAGTAATTCTGATAGAGAATCAAAAGAGAATGGCCTAGGAACCGTGACCAACGATGGAATCACGTAATGTACGTGACTTTGAGTCTAGCTACAAGACTCGTTAATAAAGAAAAGCGCTTCTTGGGAGGCAACCCAAGTTTTATTTGCTTTGTGTGTTTATTTGTTTGTTTGATTTTATTTGTTTCCGTATGTATGTTTAAATTTTATTATTATTGATTCATGTTCAAAACTAATTTGTGAAAATGCTTTATCTTGTTTTTAACTTCGTCTTAACTACATATAAAGGTATTTTGCAAAAGTTAAGTGTAAGGGAAATCTAAATCGGTTTATTAGAACACAAATGAACATGAATCATAATAATAATAAATTAACATACATATTAGTATTTGTTTGAGTCAAATGCTTGTATCGAGTCATAATGATGTTTTGCAGGATTTCCAGGAAGTAAGGTATAGTTTTTTCCAAAATTTTTCCGGAAACGTAACATGAGAATTCTGTCAGATTATTTCTGACGGCGTCAGGATTTACAACCTGACGGCGTCAGGTTTAATTTTCTGAAAATTTTTGAAAGTTTTGTTTTCATAAAAAGTTTTTATTAAATCTATAACTTATAATCTCCAGGAATCTGCAAAATTATCATTCCACAAGCATTATATCCTTATATATAGAGTTTATCCCGCCGATGTTATGCAGGTTTTCGTGTTTGTTTTCTCAGGTTTAACAGGTTATTTTGGACAAGGAAATTTTTTGGATCAAGCTTTAGGCGATGCATTAGTCATGGAGCTTCAACATTCTCTTGGAAGAAGATTTAACCATGTTACTTCATTATCCACCAAGCGAATCAGGGGAGTATTTGATTTCATTCTTTTACTTTTTGCTTTTACATCTTGTTATTTGAACATTGGGGACAATGTTCATCTTAAGTGTAAGGGGGGGGGGGGGGGTAAAAGCATGATACGATTAGAGAATGCTATTACGCTTGATTTTTGTTTGTTTAATAGTAGATGTGTAATAAAACTGAGATAAATACCTGTTAGGGTAATTTTAGTGCCAAATTTAAAATTTTTTACAACATTTAGGAGTGAAACTTTGATCTTAATGAGCGTCTCATGGATAGGAGTTATATGACTAGCACAAAAACCGTACCACTAAAAAATTTTCCACCCCAAATATGTGAGGTCCGCCCCTAGAATTGGTAGGAAAAGCATTTATGCTACGATGTGTGTACCGGTAGCACTTAGATTCTAGAACTTGCGTTAGGACCATTCCGAGGCCACAAGTGAGACTACATTCGTGTAGTTAGATTTACTACATGATAAGAGGCATTAGGATTAACCCATTGTTTTACACATGTGTTTTTGTTATAATTACATTGGCTACATTGGTCAAGTAATTTTCCCACACCCTTTGCGTTGTACTCATTTTTAGTACACGATACCCCTAGTGCACCCCTCAGAGCCTATCTTTTCGTTTCTAACTTTAAGCATCTTACTTAAAGGAAGAATTTGTTTACACCCCACTTAAATGTACACCCAAATCGCCTTAGCCTACCTTGTATGCACTCATCTTTAGTGCATTATTGTGACAACATTTGTTTAAACCCTTAGTTAATTATCTAATTGATTACATGGTTGCTAAGTCGAGTCATATCCTTGTACATATTGTTTTGGGACGATTGGGACTCATGGGTAAAGTACTAGTGTAATGGAGTAATGGGGAAGAACATCATTTATTACCCCCATATGTGCTAAATATTTTAAAAGTACTCCAAGTGTTTTGATTATCTTAATTCGAGTCATTAGAATAGTTATTTGTAAAGTTATGTAAAAGTTCAAGTGTAAGGGGAATGCAATGCCCCTATGATGTATTATTTTGGATGGTAGGGCAAGAGTGTATGAAAAAAAAAAAAAAATCGAAAAAATCAAGAAAAATACAAAAAAAAAAAATGAGAAAAAGAAAAATAGAAAAAAAAAACATACGGACTACCATCCCGTTTCATTTTATGTTTATGTTTTTGTTATTTTATTTTTAGCTTAAGATTGAGTCGAGTCTTGGCTTAGCAACATTGTATAGTACATGTAATTGATCAAGATCTTTAACTCGCCACCAGTAAAATATCCTTTATCCAACAAAACCGTGTTTTCCTTTTCCCTACACCTAACGTTATAACCCATGTAAAAGCCCTCTTTGATAGTTTATCTTTGGTGCTTACGCCTAGTGGAGGAGGTTTTCGATCCTTTCCCAAGCCTATGGTAATCTATTTGCTATGACAGGTAGTGAGAAATATTATCCGTTTTCATTTATGAGATTTATTTTGATGACACTTGAGAGATGTGAGTATCTAAACACTACTTGTGAGGTGCTAGTCTGTAATCTCCGTGCTTATTATGATTAAAGTGGAACGACTATTTGTTGTAATTACTTTTATATTAGTGTTAAATGACCCCTACCTTGTATTTTGATTAGAATAAAAGCGCATTTGCTTGAGGACAAGCAAATCTCAAGTGTAAGGGTATTTGATGAAGCGAAAAGTGTACCGCTTTTAAGGGGTCATTTAAGCCCTAAATCGTATTTATTTGATCAAATATTGCCCTAAATCGTTTCTTTTGTCATTTTAGGTACTTTTGAGAAGAAATCTGGAAAAGGAAGCATTTTGGACGTTTTTGGAGCATAAAAGTGAAGAAAACGGCAAAGTCTCAAAATTACGCTGGAAAGTACCTTTGACGGCGTCAGGAATTGGTCCAGACGGCGTCATGGCTTGGCAAAAGTGGTAGATGTGAAAATTACTCATGATAAGCCAGAGAATTTTGCATGGAAATTATGACGGCGTCACCCTTTGGAATGATCAAGGTCGTCACGGTATAAGTTAAAGCGGGACGGCGTCACGCCTAATTATGACGGCGTCAAGCCTTGATAAGCCAGAACGGATTTTGGAGAGCTAAAGAGGGACGGCGTCAAGAAGGCCATCCGGGAACCCTAAAAGCGGCGAGGTGACGGCGTCACACTCCATAACGTGACGCCGTCAGATCTGAAAGTCTATATATAGTTTTGCAATTTTTTGTCATTAGTGTGGAACTTATTGTGGAACTTTGTGTGTGAAAAACCCTAAGACGATTTTAGCAGCTTTTTCAAGGCTTTTTGCCTTGAGATCTTCCATGTTACATTGAAGATAAGTTATCAATTAATCATTCAATATGTCTATGTGTTGTTTGATTCTATCTTGTTCTTGTCTTTTGTTTAACATGCTAGGCTAGGTTTTCTTTGTGTTTGCTTAGATCTAATGAAACCTAGCTATTGATTATTGGTTATTAGTGTGTTATTAGTTGTATTGGATGATTGTTCATCTATGTTAGGCTTAAGAAAACTGGCTAACTTCCTATTCGGTAACTTGCTTGAACGTCTTAAGAAACATGAACCAATGTGTACTAAAGGTTTTTATGGTTGTATTTAATGCACAAGCGAATTCTAGTGATCCCATGTTAGGAGCTTCCTAGCCGGCTCGACATAGGAGTGAAGTAGGAGCTTGTAGAGTTGGGGAAGTACGTACGCCACCCCACGATTGGTATTAAGGAATACACCCGTCATCCACGCAATTAATACACACTAATCAACCGGTAAAAGATAGTTAGGGAGTAAGGAAATCTAAGTAAACACATTTTTCTCCACATAAATTTCACCACCTTTTCATTTTCTGTTATTTTATTTTATTTGCATTCGTAGTTATTTGGGTTAGTTGACTAGCAACTAATTCCGCCCACTCTTTCAAACCCGAGATTTTACTTGCTTTCATAAAATTATAAAAACATAAAAAAGAATCTTATCTAACCCTTAGACCTATTAGAGTAGTTTTTCACACCTAACGAACACTATTCCCTGTGGAGAACGATCAATCCCCCGTACTTACCACTACACTATACTACATCGGTCAGGTACACTGCCTGGTGGGGTTGTAAGCCTCTTGAGATCCCTCGAGGTGTAAAACCTGTTGTAAGGTTGCAAAACCACGCATCACCAACGAAGTAAATTCTTTTCGGATCTTAAACATTATTATTGGGAAGAACCTTATCTTTTCAAAATGTGTCCCGATGGGATGATTAGAAGATGTGTTTATGGTTCTGAAACAAGAAGAATTCTCGATGACTGTCATCATGGCCCAACTGGGGGACATTATGGTCCTTCTACCACCGCTAAAAAAGTCTTTGATGCTGGATTCTATTGGCCGACTATTTTTAAAGAAGCCCATACTCTTGTTAAGAATTGTGATGCTTGCCAAAAATCTGGTAGTCTTTCTCGAAGAGATGAAATGCCTCAGAAAAGCATTCAAGTCTGTGAATTATTCGATATTTGGGGAATTGATTTCATGGGACCGTTTCCTAAATCACACAAATACGAATACACTCTCGTTGCTATTGATTATGTTTCCAAATGGGCTGAAGCGGAAGCTCTACCCACAAATGATGCACGATTAGTTGTTAATTTTCTCAAAAAGCTTTTCGCTCATTATGGAATTCCTAAAGCTTTGATAAGTGATCGTGGAACCCATTTCTGTAATAAACAAATGGAGAAAATTATGAAGCGATACGGAGTTCATCATCGTTTCGCTACAGCTTATCACCCACAGACCAGTGGTCAAGTCAAAAATACCAACAGAGCCTTAAAAAGGATACTCGAAAAAATGGTTAAAGACAATCCCGCCGTTTGGTCGAGAAAACTAGATGATGCTCTGTGGGCATTTCGCACAGCTTACAAAACACCAATTGGTACAACACCATACAGATTGTTGTATGGAAAAACTTGTCATTTGCCGTTCGAAATCGAACATCGCGCTTACTGGGCATTAAGAAACTGTAACCCAGACCTCAAAGTAGCTGGAGAAAAGAGATTTTTGCAATTGCATGAACTCGATGAGCTTAGACTACAAGCTTATGAGAACTCCAAACTTTACAAAGCAAGAACAAAAGCTTATCATGACAGAAAGCTAAGAATCAGAAAATAATTCAAAGCTGGAGACAAAGTTCTGCTTTTTAACATGAAGTATAAGTTCAAAGCTCCAAAGCTAAAACCGAAATGGTTCGGACCGTATACAGTGAAACATGGATTTCCATCCGGATATGTTGAATTGCATGACAAACATGGTGGAAGTTTCATTGTTAATGGGCACCGAATTAAGTTATACTATGACAAGGAGTAGATGAATGAAGTTTCTATTCAAGAGATTCCGCATGAATCGGAATATGAAGCTATAACCTTTATGTCACCCTTCCCGGCCGATTTCAAGAAAAACACTCCATGGGCCGAAGATTCTGGTTATATCTATGATGTTCTACCAAGACCGTGGGAGAAAGTTAAGCTGGAATACATAGATGAAACTGGAGAAGGAATAGTGATTGGAAATGTGCTGTACGTTCCAAAATTTCAAAAGAAGAAGTCAGCACCAACATGAAGAGAGAGAAGTTCGAGTCCGGCTGATGACTCGTTAATAAAACAAGCGCTTCTCGGGAGGCAACCCGTGTGTTTGCTATGTTTATTTTTCATTTTTATTTTCTAGTGATTAAACCCCAAAGTTTTTCTAAATTGCTTAGTTGAACTTAAGTGTGGGGGTGTATCACTGTCTTTTGAATAAAGCGAAGATATATTTCGTATGTGTGTCTCTTTTGTTTTTAGATTACTGCAGATAATGATTTCGAAGCTTGGACGCTAGGATCAAGACTCCTCTTGAAAAGAAAATACGGTTTATTCTCTTATTTCCCTATTTCGTATGTGTGTCTCTTTTGTTTTTAGTCAAGTCTTGGTTGGTTGCTAGCTATTTGGCAAGATGGATGTTAAGTGGAAATCATGAAAGTTCAAAGAAAGCGTAAACTCCGAAAGTTGTTATCCAAGAAAAGTCATCGCAACTATAAGATGACAAGTCAAAAAAAAAAAAAAAAAAAAAAAAAAAAAAAAAAAAAAAAAGAGAAAAAGAAGAAAAGTCATTGCAACTATAAGGTGACAAGAATAAGCCAATGGGCTAAGTGAATCAAGTATGAATAAAGGAAGTATGGAGTTTTTCACAAAATGGCATGATATTGGTTTGAAATAGCTAGTAACATTTGGTTCGTAGACTTTGACTAATTTTGTTCTTATGTTCAACCAATTGCATAAACATATCCCATGCCTTATCCTACCCTTTTTGACTTTGTGAAATTATTAAGTGTATGGACATGTCGTGACCATCCGATTTCTTGAGGAATTGACTAACGTTGTTAGCGATCTAGGGCGTATTTTGGCGACCATCCGTTATGCAAGTAACGTCATTAGCGAACCAAGGTACAATCTAGTGACCATCCGTTATTTGGTAATGCAAGAATTCGTTGTTAGGGAGCTATTATGTTTTGCATGAGATAGTGGCGCGTTAGTCTTTTATACCCCTTTAAGCCTTAAACCCGAATAAAAGCCCTCTTTGATATGTATACTTGGCGCTCACACCATTTCGGTGTAGTTTTGTTTCTTGTACAAGCCTATGGTAATATTTAGATCATGACTGAGCAAATGAGTGTCATTCCTCTTAAATACTCCACCAATCATACAAATGAGTGTTTGAGTGAATTATATTTCATTTTCCTTTCGTGAGGTGTTTAGTAATGTGTATCATGCAAGAAGATCATTTGGGTATTGTCAAACATCTCGATGATTCAACTATAAAAGCTTAAAATGATGAATCTAGCTTGTACTAGTGCTTGATAGATTTGCATCACATTTTCCTAATCATTTGTGTATACCATGTGGATAATTGTTTTTATTTCTAGATTTGCTTGAGGGCAAGCAAAGTTCAAGTGTGGGGGATTTGATAACGCCTAAATCTAACATGTTTTTGATAGCGTTATTGGTAGTTTTATATATGTTTTGTGGTTATATTTATATGCTTTTGTTACTAAATCATACCAAAGTGTGTTTGCAAAGCATTTGTAGCCAAAGACAGGAAAATGGATGGAAAAGATGCAAAAATGAGGAAAAAGGAAGTATTTGAGATTGCATGTGAATCTTGTGTCAAGTTCTGCTCCGTAAGGTACTTCAATGAGTTAAAGTCCGAGTAGTCGAGTTAATAAGCTTAAGGATGAAGGGAAAGATCAAAGAATCAAGAGCTACAACCGAGAAACAAGTCGTACGCAAAAGTCCAAGAAATAGGTTCATCAGCCATAGCCATCCGATCGGTCGCCGCCCGCAACCGATTCGGATGGAGTGAATTTGGATTTACCGAGAAGACGAACCGATCGGTAGACCATTCTATCCGATCGGTTGGAAGTCGCTGTTTGACCCAAGACTTCTTTATTAAGGATTGTGACTTTATAAATCCGGTTCTAGGTCCTTCTTTTCAGTATTCTAACCATTCAATACTACTTGGGGAGCAAGAGAAGCATTTATGCACTTAGACCGTTGGTTAGAGCAATTTATGGAACCATTTGTTGAGTATTTATATACCAATCAATCTAGAGTGCTAGAGATGTGTTAAAGAAAGAACCATTCACATAAAATACTCAAGAAATTCGTCCATAAGTCCAGGAGAAGTGATGAAGCGAAAAGTGTACCGCTTTTAAGGGGTCATTTAAGCCCTAAATCGTATTTATTTGATCAAATATTGCCCTAAATCGTTCCTTTTGTCATTTTAGGTACTTTTGAGAAGAAATCTGGAAAAGGAGGCATTTTGGACGTTTTTGGAGCATAAAAGTGAAGAAAATGACAAAGTCTCAAAAATCGGCTGGAAGTTACCTTTGACGGCGTCAGGATTATGCCTGGACGGCGTCATGGCTTGGCAAAAGTGGTGGATGTGAAATTTACTCATGATAAGCCAGTGAAAATTGCATGGGAATTCTGACGGCGTCACCCTTTAATTTGATCAAGGTCGTCACGTTATAATTTAAAGAGGGACGGCGTCACGTTCATAGTCTGAGGGCGTCAAGCCTTGATAGGCCAGAACGGATTTTGGAGAGCTAAAGAGGGACGGCGTCAAGAAGGTCATCCGGGAACCCTAAAAGCGGCGAGGTGACGGCGTCACACTCCATAACGTGACGCCGTCAGATCTAAAAATCTATATATAGTTTTGCAATTCTTTGTCATTAGTGTGGAACTTATTGGGGAACTTTGTGTGTGAAAACCCTAGGACGAATTTGGCAGCTCTTTCAAGGCTTTTTGCCTTGAGATCTTCCATGTTACATTGAAGATAAGTTATCAATTAATCATTCAATATGTCTATGTGTTGTTTGATTTTATCTTGTTCTTGTCTTTTGTTTAACATGTTAGGCTAGATTTATCTTGTGTTTGCTTAGATCTAATGAAACCTAGCTATTGATTATTGGTTATTAGTGTGTTGTTAGTTGTATTGGATGATTGTTTATCTATGTTAGGCTTAAGAAAACTGGCTAACTTCCTAATCGGTAACTTGCTTGAACGTCTTAAGAAACATGAACCAATGCGTACTAAAGGTTTTTATGGTTGTATTTAATGCACAAGCGAATTCTAGTGATCCCATGTTAGGAGCTTCCTAGCCGGCTCGACATAGGAGTGAAGTAGGAGCTTGTAGAGTTGGGGAAGTACGTACGCCACCCTACGAATGGTATTAAGGAATACACCCGTCATCCACGTGACTAATACACACTAATCAACCGGTAAAAGATAGTTAGGGAGTAAGGAAATCTAAGTAAACACATTTCCCTCCACATAAGTTTTCACCAACCTTTTTATTTTCTGTTATTTTATTTTATTTGCATTCGTAGTAATTTGGGTTAGTTGACTAGCAACTAATTCCGCCCACTCTTTCAAACTCGAGATTTTACTTGCTTTCATAAAAATATAAAAACATAAAAAGAATCTTCTCTCACCCTTAGACCTATTAGAGTAGTTTTTCATACCTAACGAACACTATTCCCTGTGGAGAACGATCAATCCCCCGTACTTACCACTACACTATACTACATCGGTCAGGTACACTGCCTGGTGGGGTTGTAAGCCTCTTGAGATCCCTCGAGAGGTAAAACCTGTTGTAAGGTTGCAAAACCACGCATCAAGTTTTTGGCGCCGTTGCCGGGGAATAGTTATTGTTTAGGTTGAATTTTTATTTTATAGGTCTACTCACTAGATTCCTTTCTAGTGAGATTTTTATTTTATTTTTCTAGGTTTTCTTTAGTCTATCTATTTTCTTCGTGTTTTTGTTCGTATAAGATTTTCATTGACTATTCAGTTTGCCATTATGGAAAACGCGAATCCACCCCTTACACCTGGCGAAGTAGCTTTGTTGCGTAGCCAACTTGAGAATGAGATTAGTGAGCTCAGGGAGCTCAGTAGAATGATTGATATAGAGCTTGATTATGCCTTGAACAACTTAGGGACTGCCATATACTCAGATAATTACTTAGAACGTAATAATCTTACGGTTGATAAGTTGATTGAGAAAATTGATGAAGTGAAAGTAGATCCTAGGTTGGATGATTGTTTCAATGAATACCCCACTAAGGAGGAGATTGCTTACTATAACAACCTAGTTGATAACCCTCGACCACCTTTTGTTAGAATTGACCCAAAGATTAAGAGAGGTGATCCCGGGAATGTGAAGATACCATGTATGATTGGGTACCAATACGTTGAGCATGCTTACATTGACTGTGAATCCCCAATCAACGTGATGTCCTCAGGCCTTTATAGCCAGATCATAAACACACCACTTGAGCCTAGGATGGACCCCAAGTGCCCAGGCGGAGTTTGTAACTTCGTTGGAAGGATTAAGGATATGCATATCCTTGTTGGGAATTTTACCTTTGTCACCAACTTCATGATCTTAGAAGATTTGGCAAGTGTTGTTGACTGCCGCCTATCTCGCGTGGTGTTAGGTAAGCCATTTATTGAAGCATCCAATTTAAGGTATGATCGTTTGAAAGGCACGGTTCAGTTTTCTAATCACATAGATAGGATCACATATAGGATGCCTTATCGGGTAAATGAATTTCGTTTTGTGCCTCGATTTGACAAGGACAACATTGGTGCGATTGAGGACATCAATGAAGAGGATAAAGAAAAAGGCATGTACTATGTTTGGAATAAGAGAAGCCTTTATTATAAAGATTGCTTAAACCTTGGACCTAAATACAAAATTGATATGGAGGTTGTTAGGATGATTAGAGGGGCAATTGAGAAGCAAAACGGAAAAACGTAGAACCCATGACTTTGAGTCTAGCTACAAGACTCGTTAATAAAGAAAAGCGCTTCTTGGGAGGCAACCCAAGCTTTATTTGTTTTGTGTGTTTATTTGTTTGTTTGTTTGTTTTTATTTATTTCCGTATGTGTGTTTAATTTTTATTCTTATTGATTCATGTTCAAAAGTAATTTGTGAAAATGCTTTATTTTGTTTTTAACTTCTTCTTAACTACATATAAAGGTATTTTGCAAAAGTTAAGTGTAAGGGAAATCTAAATCGGTTTATTAGAACACAAATGAACATGAATCATAATAATAATAAATTAACATACATATTAGTATTTGTTTGAGTCAAATGCTTGTATCGAGTCATAATGATGTTTTGCAGGATTTCCAGGAAGTAAGGTATAGGTTTTTCCAAAATTTTTCCGGAAACGTAACATGAGAATTCTGTCAGATCATATCTGACGGCGTCAGGCTTTACAACCTGACGGCGTCAGGTTTAATTTTCTAAAAAATTTTTGAAAGTTTTGTTTTCATAAAAAGTTTTTATTAAATCTAACTTATAATCTCCAGGAATCTGCAAAGTTATCATTCCACAAGCATTATATCCTTATATATAGATTTTATCCCGCCGATGTTATGCAGGTTTTCGTGTTTGTTTTCTCAGGTTTAACAGGTTATTTTGGACAAGGAAATGTTTTGAATCAAGCTTTTGGCAATGCATTAGTCATGAAGCTTTTACATTATCTTTGGAAGAAGATCTAACCGTGTTACTTCATTATCCACCGAGCGAATCAGGGGAGTATTTGATTTCATTCTTTTACTTTATGCTTTTACATTTGTTATTTGAACATTGGGGACAATGTTCATCTTAAGTGAAAGGGGGGGGGGGGGTAAAAGTACGATTAGAGAATACAATTGCGCTTGATTTTTGTTTGTTTAATAGTAGATGTGTAATAAAACTGAGATAAATACCTGTTAGGGCAATTTTAGTGCCAAATTTAAAATTTTTTACAACATATAGGAGTGAAACTTTGATCTTAATGAGCGTCTCACGGATAGGAGTTATATGACTAGCACAAAAACCGTACCACTAAAAAATTTTCCACCCCCAAATATGTGAGGTTCGCCCCTAGAATTGGTAGGAAAAGCATTTTGCTATGATGTGTGTACCGGTAGCACTTAGATTCTAGAACTTGCGTTAGGACCATTCCGAGGCCACAAGTGAGACTACATTCGTGTAGTTAGATTTACTACATGATAAGAGGCATTAGGATTAACCCATTGTTTTACACCTGTGTTTTTGTTATAATTACATTGGCTACATTGGTCAAGTAATTCTCCCACACCCTTTGCGTTGTACTCATTTTTAGTACACGATACCCCTAGTACACCCCTCAGAGCCTATCTTTTCGTTTCTAACTTTAAGCATTTTACTTAAAGGAAGAATTTGTTTACACCCCACTTAAATGTACACCCAAATCGCCTTAGCCTACCTTGTATGCACTCATTTTTAGTGCATTATTGTGACAACATTTGTTTAAACCCAAGTTAATTATCTAGTTGATTACATGGTTGCTAAGTCGAGTCATATCCTTGTACATATTGTTTTGGGACGATTGGGACTCATGGGTAAAGTACTAGTGTAATGGAGTAATGGGGAAGAACATCATTTATTACCCCCATATGTGCTAAATATTTTAAAAGTACTCCAAGTGTTTTGATTATCTTAATTCGAGTCATTAGAATAGTTTTTTTTTATAAAGTGATGTAAAAGTTCAAGTGTAAGGGGATGCAATGCCCCTATGATGTATTATTTTGGATGGTAGGGCAAAAGTGTATGCAAAAAAAAAAAAAAAAAAAAAAAAAAAAAAAATCGAAAAAAATCAAGAAAAATACAAAAAAAATGAGAAAAAGAAAAGTAGAAAAAAACATACGGACTACCATCCCGTTTCATTTTATGTTTATTTTATGTTTTTGTTATTTTGTTTTTAACTTAAGATTGAGTCGAGTCTTGGCTTAGCAACATTGTATAGTACATGTAATTGATCAAGATCTTTAACTCGCCACCATTAAAATATCCTTTATCCAACAAAACCGTGTTTTCCTTTTCCCTACACCTAACGTTATAACCCATTTAAAAGCCCTCTTTGATAGTTTATCTTAGGTGCTTACGCCTAGTGGAGGAGATTTTCGATCCTTTCCCAAGCCTATGGTAATCTATTTGCTATGACAGGTAGTGAGAGATATTATCCGTTTTCATTTATGAGATTTATTTTGATGACACTTGAGAGATGTGAGTATCTAAACACTACTTGTGAGGTGCTAGTATGTAATCTCCGTGCTTATTATGATTAAAGTGGAACGAATATTTGTTGTAATTACTTTTATGCTAGCATTAAATGACCCCTAACTTGTATTTTGATTAGAAAAAAAGCGCATTTGCTTGAGGACAAGCAAATCTCAAGTGTAAGGGTATTTGATGAAGCGAAAAGTGTACCGCTTTTAAGGGGTCATTTAAGCCCTAAATCGTATTTATTTGATCAAATATTGCCCTAAATCGTTCCTTTTGTCATTTTAGGTACTTTTGAGAAGAAATCTGGAAAAGGAGGCATTTTGGACGTTTTTGGAGCATAAAAGTGAAGAAAATGACAAAGTCTCAAAAATCGGCTGGAAGTTACCTTTGACGGCGTCAGGATTATGCCTGGACGGCGTCATGGCTTGGCAAAAGTGGTGGATGTGAAATTTACTCATGATAAGCCAGTGAAAATTGCATGGGAATTCTGACGGCGTCACCCTTTAATTTGATCAAGGTCGTCACGTTATAATTTAAAGAGGGACGGCGTCACGTTCATAGTCTGAGGGCGTCAAGCCTTGATAGGCCAGAACGGATTTTGGAGAGCTAAAGAGGGACGGCGTCAAGAAGATCATCCGGGAACCCTAAAAGCGGCGAGGTGACGGCGTCACACTCCATAACGTGACGCCGTCAGATCTAAAAATCTATATATAGTTTTGCAATTCTTTGTCATTAGTGTGGAACTTATTGGGGAACTTTGTGTGTGAAAACCCTAGGACGAATTTGGCAGCTCTTTCAAGGCTTTTTGCCTTGAGATCTTCCATGTTACATTGAAGATAAGTTATCAATTAATCATTCAATATGTCTATGTGTTGTTTGATTTTATCTTGTTCTTGTCTTTTTTTTAACATGTTAGGCTAGATTTATCTTGTGTTTGCTTAGATCTAATGAAACCTAGCTATTGATTATTGGTTATTAGTGTGTTGTTAGTTGTATTGGATGATTGTTTATCTATGTTAGGCTTAAGAAAACTGGTTAACTTCCTAATCGGTAACTTGCTTGAACGTCTTAAGAAACATGAACCAATGCGTACTAAAGGTTTTTATGGTTGTATTTAATGCACAAGCGAATTCTAGTGATCCCATGTTAGGAGCTTCCTAGCCGGCTCGACATAGGTGTGAAGTAGGAGCTTGTAGAGTTGGGGAAGTACGTACGCCACCCCACGAATGGTATTAAGGAATACACCCGTCATCCACGCGACTAATACACACTAATCAACCGGTAAAAGATAGTTAGGGAGTAAGGAAATCTAAGTAAACACATTTCCCTCCACATAAGTTTTCACCAACCTTTTTATTTTCTGTTATTTTATTTTATTTGCATTCGTAGTAATTTGGGTTAGTTGACTAGCAACTAATTCCGCCCACTCTTTCAAACCCGAGATTTTACTTGCTTTCATAAAAATATAAAAACATAAAAAGAATCTTCTCTCACCCTTAGACCTATTAGAGTAATTTTTCATACCTAACGAATACTATTCCCTGTGGAGAACGATCAATCCCCCGTACTTACCACTACACTATACTACATCGGTCAGGTACACTGCCTGGTGGGGTTGTAAGCCTCTTGAGATCCCTCGAGAGGTAAAACCTGTTGTAAGGTTGCAAAACCACGCATCAAGAAGGGAGAAAGTCGAATATACCATTTTCATTGCTTGTGTAATTAATCATTGTCTTTCACTTGTAATCTTATTTCCAAATCATTGTAAGACTTTCAATCATGGTTTCTAATGTTCAAAGTATTGAGTTTACATTTATGTTTGCTATGAGTGGCTAGTGCCTTTGTGCACTTGCTTAGATGATGTGTATTATTCATTGATTGGCATATGATTGTGATAACATGTTTTAATTCAATTTCAAGTCAATTCTAAGAACCAATTGTGATAAAGTTTCATAGTGACATTTGGGTAATCAAGTTTAACTAGTGCTAGTAATCTTAAGGGTTGAAAGAACTATTGTTATTCCACTAGTTATAATCATTTGTCTATGAATGATTGTTGTCTTCCACTATTCTTGATTAAACAAAGGAACTTAATTGTGATTGTAATGAAAATGCTTTTGTATATCAAAACGGATTGATTGTAAACCACTTTAAAGGTCGAGAGATTAATAGTTTGCTTTCAATTGTGACCTTTTGTCTATAATCGGTTACCTTTTGTATTGACCATTTCCTAAGCTTGTTTGATTAGACAAAAGATTGTTTTTGTGTTTGAGGAACACCAACTCATGAACCTTGAATTGATCTTGAATTGATTGGTTAAACTTAATGCTTGTTTTTATAAATCAAAATCTTGACGAAGGTTTAATTTGTAGAAACAATAGATTAGTGTCAAAACTAATTATCACAACCAACATGTTTTCCAAAGTTATCACAATCATATTAGTCAATTGTAGTACACTAGTCTAAGCAAGTGTAGTTTTTAATCATTTGAATTTTCATTATATCATTACTACTTGTTTGAGATAGTTGCTTTTAACTTACAATTCGATTCACTACACAAATCCCTGCGAACGATCCCGACTTACCATCAAAATCTTGCTACAACGGACGAGTATACTTGCTCGTATGTGTTGTTATTAGATTCGGTAATTCACCCCTTATAAATTTAAAACTTGCACCAAACCGGGCACATCATTCATCCTAAGTTGTCTCATCTGACAGCAGTCAAGAGGATTTTCAGATACCTCAAAGGTCAACCAAACCTTGGTCTATGGTATCCTAAAGAGTCTGCATTTGATCTAGTAGCATTCTCAGAATCAGATTATGCTGGTGCAAGCATGGATAGGAAGTCAACAACAGGAGGTTGTCAGTTCCTAGGATGCAGATTGATTTCTTGGCAGTGTAAAAAGCAGACTATGGTGGCTACTTCAACAACAGAAGCAGAATATGTGGCAGCAGCAAGTTGTTGTGCTCAAGTTCTCTGGATTCAAAATCAGTTGCTTGATTATGGTTACAATTTCTTAAACACAATTATACATATAGACAATAGCAGTACAATGTGTATCATTAAGAATCCATTTCAACATTCAAAAACTAAACATATTGAAATTAGACATCATTTTATAAGAGACTGTGCTGAAAAGAAATTAATAAAAGTTGTTAAAATACATACTGATGACAACTTTGCTGATCTCTTAACAAAAGGTTTTGATGTAGGAAGATTTCAGTACTTGGTAACAGGTATTGGAATGCTTAATCCTTCAAAAGATTAATGTCTAAGTGTTTTTGGTTTTTGTACTGCTAGTTGTGCTATTTGTATAGTTTGTACTGTTTGGTAAACTTTAGTGCTGCTTGTGAACTTGTTAGTCAATAATGATAGCTGTTAAAAGAAAATATTGTGTATTGTGTTTTCTTTGGTTTTGGACTGACATTTCAGGATAAGAAAAGCCTTTTGCTTTGGATTGTGCTTTGGAAAGTATGGTGGTTTGGATTGTCAAGTGTGAATGCTTGTCACACAACAAATGGTAATTGATTCACCATGTCTAACCAACATAAGAATCAACTAGTCCAGATCAAACGGTTTCTGGTAAAGACTACTCAAATCCGTTTATGGTTGACAGTTTACCAAAAACTGGATGGTTATCAACTCACCATATCTAAGTGTGAAGAGTTGGCTAGTCCATAGCAAACGGCTATTGGTAAAGACATGTCAAATCCGTTCATAGCTGATAGTTTGCTAAAAACTATAAGTGGACAAAAATGTTTTCAAGTCCACATTAAAAATTACAACTTGATTTTATCTCTGAAAATTTTTGCTAACAGTTCGTACTGCTGGCTTCACCAGTTCGTACTGATTGTTCAAACTTGGTCCCTACTGAGTTTATGCTCTATGATTCACCTCTCTCAGAAGGTCACACATCTGGAAGTGTTGAGAGCAGTTTGAAACTAAACGACTGAATTGATGGTAACTTGTACAAATTGTCATATTAGATGCTGAGCTTGGATGTCATATGTTCTAGTTCATCTGATGGTGAAGATTCTTCCAAACAGGGGAGGAATTAAAAGTTTGTTCAGTTGCTGTTAAAGATGATTATGAAATTCAGGGGAGGAATTAAGAGTCAGAGATGAATTATAAACAGGTGCATAAAATTTATTCATTAAAGAAGTGCATTCATTACATAAGCAGAAGTTTTGTTACAATCCTGGATTCAAAACCAACATAACCAACGATCAAGCTTACAATCAACACAAACCAACCAACTCCCAACACACAAACCTAAACAAACCTAACACACAACCACTACTCTAGCTTCCTCTTTCCTTTGTCCTTGAAATCTGGCATGGATTTGTGAACTCCTTTGCCATCGATTGAGTTCCACACTTTCCAACTAGGAAGCCCCATCACTTGTTTGTCAGGTCTTGGAAGTGGTTGATGTATTTTGGGCACTTGTATCTTACTCATTCCTGCCACAGCTTTCTCTATCTCTCTTGTCAATACAACTGATAGTGGATGTGCTTGTTGATCATCATCATCAGAGGAAGTTGAAAGGTCATCATCAGAAGATACTTCTTGGGCTTTTGGAGATGGGTTTCTGATAGTCAGATTAGTGTAGTTCGGTGGAAAGTAATTCTTCCATCCTTCACTTTCCGAATCTGAAGATGAATCTGATGAAATCTCAACAATGTTTGGATTGGATGAACTCATTGTGTTTAATAGTTGTGGTTTGAAGAATGAGATGGGTTAGTGTTGAAATTCAAGGCTTTTTATAGAACCAATGGAGATTTAAAGCCATTAAATGCAGGGTTTGTATTAAGAATTAAATTCTTTGGGTTGGTATTTGGAATTAATTCCTTACAGGAATAAGTTTAATTATGAAGACTTTTGAAGAGTTGACCGAATTTGATGTATTATTATTGGTCAAAAGATGGATATGTGAAGAAAATTCCCAAGTGTTTCAAGATTAAAGATAAGTGTTTGAAAGAATCCACCCCATCATATAACGTTGGAGTTTAATTCAAGAAACTTGTTCATTTGCATAGAAATCATAAGTTTAGGGGAGGATTGTTGGGAATTAAAATTAAGTAGTTAGTACGGTTCTGTATAAGTTAGTACGGTTGAACAGTCGCTGAAGAATACAAGAACAGTTAGTACTGTTGATAAAAGAAGTTTGTACTGCTTACAAGATCAAGATGAAACCGTGTGAAGATAAATATGGAATTGATATGATGTATATCTTATTTATATAGTTTGATACGAATATGGTTTACTTGTAAAGGACTCTTTGTGCTATAAAAAGAGATCCTCAGTTAGGGTTTTAATATATCTAGATATCCCATACGTACAAGCATTACTAAGAGCTTCACGTTTATTCATTGTAATCATTCAATATAATGAAGCAAAGTGTTTGGTTATTCAATTGTCTTGTTAATCTTATTGTTACATTCATACGATCACACAATCTCCAAACACATATTCTTCTAAGTACTTGGTAGTAAATTCCGCGTGCTATCAAGTATATACTCAAAGTATCCCCAACACAACTCGTGTGTTTAGATCCGGTCAAGTAAGATGTGGGAAATTTTCCATGACCCACGTGAAGAGACGAGTAAGCAACATACCGTATGGCATGAGCTTATCAGAGCGACTATGAATGTTGGCCATCCTTTTGACCATGTAGTATGCGAGGTTATATGGTTCCTCGATACTAAGACAATAAAGCATGTTAGCAAGACTCGCCGAAACATGATCCCGGTTGCCCGCAAGGCTTAACACATTCTCACATTGAAGGAGTTCCCAAATTCTAAAGTCGGGAAGGAGTTCTTTGAGGTAGATTTTGTTGGGGTCAAGAAGGACAATGGAACCATCACGTTTTTGATACGTGTTGGCGACTCGAGGAGTTTGGATGACTTGTTTGATGGTTTCGATGTTGGGGATTTCGGTATGATAAGTACCTTGACTCTCAAGATTATAGAAAAGAGACTCTAGGGAATGGTCTTCAGTGTATGCACACTGACCATACGAAGGAACACCGAGTATTTCGCCAAGCTCGAAGACGGACAAGATAATATTTTGGTTTTGGATCCGAAAATCAAGAAAGGCATTACCTTCAAGGTCATTGAAGGTGCGGACTCGACTATAAAATTCGAGAACAAAACGAGGACAAATTTGATCATTTATTTGGTATAAACAATCAAAGTCGATAGTAGGGAAGCAAACTTGGATGTTATCCAAGAGAACGTAATGAGCATCGACTACACGTCCTTCGTGTTTGTATCGATCTTGGACTTTAGTAAGATAAGCTTTTTGCTCATCAGGGATGGTAGGATCGTCTAATAGACGGGGAATGTAGGGTTTGGTATCTTGATAATCATTACGAGGCATTGTCACCTACAAAAATATAATATTTTGCATGTTAATTTGTTGCATTTTAGTGATCACATTTTGAGTGTGTGTGTGTGCCTAAATGCAAACGATGTGGAGGTGCGGTAATCTCGACTCTAAAATAAACCTAATGAGATTACCCAAACACTCCTAACTTCACTTTTGTTCAATAAAATATGTTGAATAATACATATTAATTATGTAGGTCGATCCATATTTGAGAGTTCATGTATGCATGCCCAAAACGTTTTTAATTTGCATCAACACTGAACGAAAAAATGTTTCATGATCCTAGACTTGTGAACTTTTTCGAAAACAATGGAATTGGGGAGTTTGGCAAACGGCTCAATGTGGCGCCAAAAATATAAAAATTGAAAAGCCTCAAAGTTAATCATTCCTAATCCATTTTTAATCATCCTAGACATGATTCTATTGAAAACAATTAATCTTAATCTAATTTAAATAGGAAAATTCGGACTAGATTATGCAATATAAGTGGGTTTATGAAAATCCTAGGTTTAGGGAATCATGTAAGTACTATATTGTCTAATCCTAGTCCTAATCTCACAAAAGTTCATCAAAAATTGAAAATCCCCAATTCGAATTTATGCATATGAACTGTTGATGCAAATAATGTTCTAAAAACGTTATTTATATTTTTTGATTACTTCACGTTTTGAGGATGACAAAATGTGAAATCATGTTACGTTAAAATTAACGTAAACAAGTTTTTAATCGGAAGATCCCGTTTCTACGCAAATCACTCTAGAACAAATTTACAACTTGACAAATGATCAAAGAAGTGAATTTGTGTTTTGAGACTACACATTTTAATGGGACAAAACATTTTTTCAAAAATAACACATGACAAATTATTTTTGAAATATTAAGAAATGTTTTAATGGAAAAATAAGTTTGAAAATCACAACAGCTATTTTCCCCCCAAAATCAGCTCCAACCTTCCCCAAATAAGTTTTCACCAGAAAAGACAAAATTTGGAGCGTCCTAGTCTAGGACGGCTCCACGGTTCCACTAAATTTAGTGGAGCCGTGGCATGTTTAGTGGAGCCGTCCGTACTATTTTTTCTGTAACGTTCAGATTTTCTTTGCCCATAAATACCAACCCCTTTCACAGATTTTAGGCATCCTTACACACACAAAACTTTCAGAGTTGAATACTCTCTTCACACTTTCTTTCTTAGATCATTTAGGTTAGTTTTTCTTTTGTTCAAGAGTGATCCAATCATCCTTCAAGTGATCCTCTTCATTCCTCTTCACTAGCAAGAGAAGAACACAAGTATCCAAGTTGATACAAGGTGTTATCATTCCTCTTCATTATCAAGAGAAGAACAAAAGTATCCAAATTGATACAAGGTGTTATCATTCCTCTTCACTAGCAAGAGAAGAACACATGTATCCAAGTTGATACAAGGTGTTATCATTCCTCTTCATTATCAAGAGAAGAACACAAGTATCCAAGTTGATACAAGGTGTTATCATTCCTCTTCACTAGCAAGAGAAGAACTCAAGTATTCAAGAAGATACAAGAGTTGTAGTTGTTAGGTTTTTGTAACACTTGTTACATCCTTGTTGTATCTTAGTATACATCAAGCTTATCTTTCTTTTGTGAGAGTGTGAGTGAAGCTCATTGTGATCTTAAGTGATAGTGAAGTTTTCTTAAAGCCATTAGGCTTGTGTGTGAGTGATCAAAGGATCTAGAGTAGTTAGATTAAGTAGAGTGAAGTGAGAGTTGATCTTTGTGATCGTGTTGAGATCGTGGTGATCTCTTGTAGCCATTAGGGCTTGTGTGATTGGTCACGTGGACCTTGGTAGATTGGTACTAGCTAAGATTAGCACTCGACATTTAGCTTAGTGTCGGTAATAGGATAAGCGACGTGTACGGTTTTCTCCGCCTGAAAGGAGGTTGTTGACATAGTGCTTGAAACTCTCGAGTGTGGTACTCGGGGAGTGGAGTAGGGCGAAGAAGAGCTTCGTAGCCGAACCACTATAAATCCTTTGTCTCGGTTTGTTCTTTCCAACTATACTCTTTACTTTCATTATTTAGCATTAGTTAGTTTAGTGTGTAGTTCATATTGGTGTTTATTGATTACACATAGAGTTCGAATCAAAGTTTCCAATAGCCAACTTTTAAAACAAGATTTTTAAAAGAACTTAAAACCGGTAAACTATTCAACCCCCCCTTCTAGTTTCCCACAATTGGTATCAGAAGCCACGTCAGTTAAGATTTTAAAGTATATTGTATTTTAAAACTTGAATCGATCAATGGATTCCGACAAATATCTAGAAGGGTAATCTATGCAAAGACCACCACTTTTCGAAACCGATTGTTTTATATATTGGAAAACAAGATTCGAAACATATGTAAAATCAAAAGACATTGATCTTTGGCATGCTATTACTGAGGGTGACTTTCAACTTATTCAAATGAATCCGGAAACTAAAAAGGATGAAATAGTTTCTTATGATAAACAAAGTGATGAACTTAAAAGGAAATTAGCCAAAAATAATGAGGCTAAAATGATGATTTATAACGCTTTGCCTAAAAAGGAATTTGAAAGAATTTTTATGTGTAATACGGCAAAAGATATTTGGAAAACGTTGCTAGTCACTCACCAAGGTAATAACCAAGTCAAAGAGAACAAGATAGATCTTCTTGTTCAACAATATGAACAATTTTCCATTTCGGAAGATGAGTCAATAGATAATGCTTTTGCTAGATTTAATACTATTATCACTAGTCTTAAAGCTCTTGATGAAGGTTACTCTAGCAAGAATTATGTTAGGAAGTTTCTTAGGGCCCTACATCCTAAATGGAGAGCAAAGGTCACCGCCATAGAAGAGTCAAAGGACTTGGCGACCTTGTCACTCGATGAACTTATAGGAAACTTGAAAGTTCACGAGATGATAATCAAGAAGGACTCCGACATAGTCAAAGGCAAAAGCGAGAGAGTTAGATCTCTAGCATTGAAAGCCAAGAAGGAGTCTAGTGATGAGGAATGCTCGAGTTCCGATAGTGAAGATGAGGAATATGCATTAGCGGTTAGGGACTTTAAAAAGTTCTTTAGGAGAAGAGGTAGGTTCGTTAGGCAACCTCGTGATGAGAAGAAGACATCACAAAAGAACCATGTTGAAAAGAAAGGGACAAGTGATAGGAAATGCTTTAGGTGCGGAGATCCTAATCACCTCATAGGAGAGTATCCCAAACTACCGAAATTCAACAACCAACGAGCTCTCATAGGAGGCTCCTGGAGTGACAGCGGTGATGATGAAGAAAAGAAGCCCAAGGGCGAAACATGCCTAATGGCTCACGCTTCTAATGAGATATGCTTGGGAATTGACTTGGAGCATGACAAATGGGTCAAGGATAGTGGATGCACTAACCATATGACGGGTAACCAAAGTTTATTCTCATCATACAAGGCATACAACGGAGGTAATGTCACTTTCGGTAGCAAACTTAAGGGCAAAATTATAGGCAAAGGTACGATCACTCAAAACTCCCTCACTATTAGAAATGTTGAGCATGTAGATAACTTAGGATTTAACTTGCTTAGTATTAGTCAAATGGTAGATAATAAGTGTAGAGTTATATTCTCTGAAGTGGGTAGTGAGATCATTAAGGATGGTAAAACCATAAGCAAAGGAGTTAGGAAAAATGGCTTATTTGTTATGAAAATAGGAAATAAGCCTCAGGATAGGATATGCTTAGCAACCATAGATGATAGCTCTACTCTATGGCATAGAAGATTAGGTCATGCCAATATGCGATTGATACAATCATTGGCATCAAAGGAATTAGTTAGAAATCTACCTAAGATTAAGTTTGACAAACACTTTTGTGACGCTTGTAAAGTTGGAAAACAAGCACGTTCTAGTCACAAAGCTAAGAATATGGTCTCGACCTCTAGATGCCTAGAACTCCTTCACATGGACTTATTCGGTCCATCCGCCGTACGGAGCTAAGGAGGAAATCACTACACCTTAGTAATAGTTGATGACTATTCTAGGTATATTTGGACTAGATTTCTTAAGAATAAGACACAAGCTTTTGAGGAATTTGAAATCTTTAGTATGGAAGTCCGAAACCAACTAGGATGTACAATAGTTTCTATTAGGACGGATCATGGTCGGGAATTTGATAATGAAGTGCAATTCGGAGTATATTGTGATGCTAATGGTATTACTCACAATTTCTCGGCTCCACGCACTCCACAATCAAATGGGGTAGTAGAGCGGAAAAATCGTACTCTACAAGAGATGAGTAGAACGATGTTGAATGAACAATCAATTCTGCAAAAGTTTTGGTGTAATGCGGTGGACACCTCAACTTATATTCTTAATAGGATTCTAATTAGACCTATCCTAGGAAAAACCCCATATGAAATCATGAAAGGTAGAAAACCTACTCTTGATTACTTTAGAGTGTTTGGAAGCAAGTGCTTCGTACTAAACACTAAAGATTACCTCACCAAGTTTGACCCAAAGTCTTACGAAGGTATCTTCCTAGGTTACTCCCAAAATAGTAAAGCCTATGTTGTCCTAAATAGAGAAACCATGAAAGTCGAAGAATCACTCAACGTGACATTCGATGAAAGTCCTCCACAAACTAAGACATCACCCTTGGTGGATGATGACTTAGATGAGGACGAAGCCATTAAGGTTAATGGCAAGAAAACCCTAGAAGATGACATTGAGGATGAAATAGTTGAAGTTGACGAAATTGTCAACATTAAGGAATCCAAAAACCATCCTATTGAAAATGTCATAGGTAATCTAAACCAAAGAACCCTTAGGTCACAAGCACAAAACAAAAGTAATTTCTTTTGTATCATATCAACCGTAGAACGTAAGAATGTAGGTGAAGCGATTAAGGATGAAAGTTGGATACTTGCCATGCAAGAAGAACTTAATCAATTCACCGCAAACCAAGTTTGGGATTTAGTACCTCTTCCTAAGAATCAAACAATCATAGGAACTAAGTGGGTGTTTAGGAATAAACTCGACGAAAATGGAGTCGTAGTTAGGAATAAGGCAAGGTTGTTAGCACAAGGCTATAACCAACAAGAGGGAATAGATTATGATGAAACCTATGCACCCGTAGCTAGATTAGAATCAATTAGAATACTCCTTGCCTATGCTTGTGCCTTAGACTTTAAACTATACCAAATGGACGTGAAGAGTGCGTTCCTGAATGGTTATATCAACGAGGAGGTGTATGTTGCACAACCTCCGGGATTCGTTGATTTCGAATATCCGAATCATGTTTATAAACTCAAGAAAGCACTCTATGGTCTTAAGCAAGCTCCTAAAGCTTGGTATGACAGACTGAAAACTTTCCTGATTGAACATGAATACACCATGGGAAAGGTTGATAACACACTCTTCACAAAGAAAAGAGATTCACATCTCATCATTGTTCAAATATATGTCGACGACATTATATTTGGATCAACTTGTCCAGAGATGTGCGATGATTTCTCTAAGATCATGCATGACGAGTTTGAGATGAGCATGATGGGTGAATTAAATTTTTTCCTTGGTCTACAAATTAAACAAATGGAAGATGGTATCTTCTTTAATCAAGCTAAATATAGTAAAGAGATACTTAATAAGTTTAGTTTATAAGAGTATAAGCCTATGAAAACTCCCATGTCCACGGAAATAAAACTCACGAAAGATGAAGAAGGTGAGTCCGTGGATAGCACTAAGTATAGAGGTATGATAGGAAGTTTACTATACCTCACGGCAAGTAGGCCCGACATCATGTTTAGTGTCTGCCTTTGTGCTCGCTTCCAAGTGGATCCCAAAACCTCTCATCTCGAAGCGGTTAAGCGTATCTTCCGATACATTAAAGGCACTATACACTTGGGATTATTCTATCCCAAGGGGACCGATGTAGAAACTGTTGTCTATGCCGACTCTGATCATGCGGGAGATTATGTGGATCGAAAGAGTACGAGTGGCGTTTGTACCTTCATGGGTTGTTGCTTAACTTCTTGGTTCTCCAAGAAACAAACGGCTCTTGCTATCTCCACAACCGAAGTCGAGTACGTAAGCGCCGAAAAGGTATGTCAACAAGCACTATGGATGAAACAAGCTCTTATAGACTATGATATCCATTTAGATGACATCCCCATTATGTGTGATAATAAAGGTGCTATTGACTTGAGCAAAAACCCCGTTCAACACTTCCGTACTAAACATATCGAAATTTGCCACCACTTCCTTCGTGATAATGTTCAGAAAGGAAATATTTCTATTGAGAATGTTCCTTCTCAGGACAATATCGCAGACATCCTTACCAAACCTCTCAAACGAGAATCCTTCAACTACCTTCGTCTAGGTCTAAGAACGATGGAACATGTTCCATAAACCACATGACTCTTGAAGTCATCTCGTGTATCTCGTTAAGTCTAGTTTAGGTTCCCTAGTCAAAGGAATTTATTAGGTATAAATTCTTTCCTCGTGTCCTAGAGTCTCACTAAACCAGCGAGACTTATTCATCAAACATCAAAATGGGACAGAAAACCATCCCTGCAGATACACAGATCCACTAAATGTGGCACGGCACCGTTAAATTTAACGGTACCGTGGAACCGTGCATCTGGAACATTCCGTATTTCAGTTCCCTTTTTTCACACCACTCATTCCAAACCCTCATAACCTCAGCAACTGCTGTCATAACTTAACCTCACACCCAAAACTTAATTACACCCCTTCAAGATCATATTCAAGACATTGAGTTTCAAGATCCTCAATCATTCTCACCCTTTTCAACAAAAATTGTAAGTCATCTTACTCCAATTTTTTAATTTTGGGTCTAGGGTTTATGCATTGATGAAAATTGAATTGGGGTTTTTCAATTTTTTTTCCTAGGAAATTTTCAATTAGAAGTCATCAACACCAAAACTTTTCAAAATCTTTGGTACCAAAACATTGAGGTTACCAAAACACCCCAATTCCATCATTTTCAAAATCTCACGAAACTAGGACCATGAAATTGTTCTTTTCATGCATTGTTGATGCAAACTAAAAACACTTTCTCATGCATACAAGATCTCACAAATCATGATCGAACTACATAATCAATATGTATTCTTCGACTAATTTGCTTGAGCAAAAGTAAAATTAGGAGTGTTTGGGTAATCTCATTATTTTCTTTTGAGTCGAGATTGCCGCACCTCCACATAGTTTGCATATAGGCACACACTAGGCATGTGCATATAATGCAACTATTCTTCATACTAATTTTGCCTAAAAACACTTTATAGGAAACAAAAATGTCTCATGAATATGATTTTGATCATCTCCTAAGTGACACCTACACACCCCAAATATCACAAGAACCCACAACTCCCGGTAACCACGTTCATGCCTATGTCAATCTTGAAACCCGTCGGTTTCATGAAGGCCGTGTTGTTGATCCATCCCTTGTCTACCATCGGGACATCAACACTTCTTTTAGAGCTATAGGATTCGATTGCTTACTCCACATAAACGAGCACATTTGTCCTCGATTTATGTTGGAATTCTTCCGACAAGTTGAACTCGTACGTAACGAGGATCAATCCTTGTCTCTTTGGTTTTGGGTCAGAAATTTCAAATTTGTCCTAACACTTGAGCAATTTGCTCAAATCCTTCAAATCCCCAATCATGGGCAATGTGCCTATACTGAGGATTGGTGTCTTGAGTCCCTCTTCAACTATCGTGAAGAGGATAGTCCATATTGTTCCTACATACCCTCTCCCACTGAACTAACCAAAATCATCCGTACTCATAAGTACTCCTCTTATCCTAATCCAACAAAAATTCGTTTGGAAGAGGTGCGTCATGAACTACTTTCTTGGGCAGTCATCCTGCGAGAAAATGTTCTAAGTCTAACAGGAAATCGTGAGCAACTCCCGGCGTGTTGTGCTCATATGATCTACTGTCTCCTTACCCAACAACCATACAATCTGGCTTACTTCTTTGCTAAGCGAATTTTACATCTCAAGGGTAACAAGAATAAATTGATACCCTATGGGATGTTCCTAACCCACCTCTATCACCACTTCATAAACCTACACCCTTACCTTCATGGTCCTTAATACTCACTTTTCACACCAGTCATGAAACCCATAACCGAGTCATACGTGTCAACCATTCTCATTTCCGAATCCTCCACCACTATGCACCCTTTGATGATCCAAATCATGAGAATGAGATAAATGCTCAAGACGGGAGTATAACAAGAATGGGAGAAGGCTCAAGTCATAAGTAGTTATGAAGAGATTTATATCTCCTACTAGGGCTTATTCTTAATAGACTATATTAGGAATTAATACTCTAATTATCTTGCATGCTTAATACTAAATCTATCTCCATGCATGAATGATCTATGTGATATTTGGATGTTAGTTTATCTTGTCCTTTATGCTTGCATGCTTATGATTATCTTGGAAAATTGCTTGATAATCTTTATGTGCTAGATGTAGCATTATAGGGGA
Organism: Artemisia tridentata subsp. tridentata; assembly: GCA_021014915.2. Classification (NCBI taxonomy): domain Eukaryota; kingdom Viridiplantae; phylum Streptophyta; class Magnoliopsida; order Asterales; family Asteraceae; genus Artemisia; species Artemisia tridentata. The sequence goes on along the minus strand of CP139507.1, from coordinate 419,137,731 downwards.
CATATTAGGAAAACAAATACTTAGTGAGTTGAGGCACTTTCATTTCCAGGAACTAGTTCCCCTAGAAATCATCCCCCTAGCTGCCCAGAACTAGCCTCAACAGAAATTTTCGTGACAATAGTGTCACGGTACCACTAAATAGGGACGGTACCGTTAAATTTAATGGTACCGTGGGTCATTTAGAGGAACCGTGTCCCTGTTTGACGGATTTTTACTGTTCCTGCTAGAATCCTTGCAACCCTAACCTCAAACCTGCAAATTTTGCAACCTCACACACACCCTAAGATTCCTTTGCTACACCATAGGACACTCCCATCAACTTTAATTTAAATTTCACCCAACTTGCCTATTTAAGGCCTCACCCTTGCAAGCTTATCTTGCACTTCACCTTCAACCTCCCATCACACAAACACCATGTCTTCCACACAAGGATCCACCTCTCACATCTCCAAGAAACCTAGGATAACCGTGAAACCACCCTCTAAACCACTCTTTGTGGATCTCACAAAAGATGATGAAGTTATGACACCACCTTCCCAAGCCACTCCTTACTCACCATCACCACCTAATGCACCCTCTAAAACATCCTCTTCCTACAAAACATCTTCATCATCCTTTAACACAACATCATCTATGGAGTACACACTATCCCCCATAACTCCATTGGACTATGCCATGCCAACTCCATCCCCAACAAACTCACCACCACCACCTTCTCCTATCATGGCACAACCCATCCAACCCCATCCTTTTGATTTACATAGGGCTAATTGCCTATGTTGTCTCCATAACCGTAATCTCATCTTCTTCTTAAGAGACGAGATTCATTTCATGTTCTCTTTTATAGAACATCTCTTAACACCACCACCACCCCAAATGATGCCACAATCTCCACCACCTCCTAACCCAAACAACTAAACATGCCCTTGTTTAGTTTCTCACCAATAAACCTTTAGGACCCTTCTTGGAAATGAAGCTTTCCTTTAGTCATTAGGGATTTAGGTTTCCTATTGTCTCTTTTATGCTTCTTATGTAGTCATACCTATGTATGACATTTGCTTTTATGAATGAATGCTTTCATTTTATGTGGATGCTTAGCTACTTAGTCATTCATTTTGTGGTTGGATATTTGTCTTAGGTGCTACATGTTAGATATTGTATATATGTCATCTAACCTTGTTTTGTAGCATGAATCCTTGCTCGATTCCTTGGTATTCTCCAAATGAGGGGGAGTATACGTCAAGGGGGAGCCTTGTCACCTTTTTGATTAGACAAAAAGGGGAGAAATGGGAGTAAACTCATTAAAAACTTGTTAAAACTAATTTTAACTTAAAATGAGTTTATATTTTGTCATCATCAAAAAGGGGGAGATTGTTGATGCAAATAATGTTCTAAAAACGTTATTTATATCTTTCGATTACTTCACGTTTTGAGGATGACAAAATGTGAAATCACGTTACGTTAAAATTAACGTAAACAAGTTTTTAATCGGCCAGCATCCAAGCGAGACTCCATCAAAATCTGACACTCGTTGGGCGACGCCTTCTTTTCTACGAACACCCCACCACTGAATGATGAACTTTGCCAGTTTTCACCTCCGACCCGACCAGGAGAGAACACAGGGTCAAGCCGAGCCCTTACCCGCCTGAATGGAATTCATCCTTCGAACCGAAAGCCCCAACTAGAGATGGAATTCCAGAACCTAAACCACTCCGTTGAGAGCTCCGTGACTCGTTCAAGGGAAGGTCCACCAATGATTGCCATTCTCCCCCTATCTGTCTCTTAATCGGAAGATCCCGTTTCTACGCAAATCACTCTAGAACAAATTTACAACTTGACAAATGATCAAAGAAGTGAATTTATGTTTTGAGACTTCACATTTTAATGGGACAAAATATTTTTTCAAAAATAACACATGACAAATTATTTTTGAAATATTAAGAAATGTTTTAATGGAAAAATAAGTTTGAAAATCACAACAGCTATTTCCCCCCCCAAAATCAGCTCCAACCTTCCCCAAATAAGTTTTCACCAGAAAAGACAAAATTTGGAGCGTCCTAGTCTAGGACGGCTCCACGGTTCCACTAAATTTAGTGGAGCCGTGGCATGTTTAGTGGAGCCGTCCGTACTATTTTTCTGTAACGTTCAGATTTTCTTTGCCTATAAATACCAACCCCTTTCACAGATTTTAGGCATCCTTACACACACAAAACTTTCTGAGTTGAATACTCTTTTCACACTTTCTTTCTTAGATCATTTAGGTTAGTTTTTCCTTTGTTCAAGAGTGATCCAATCATCCTTCAAGTGATCCTCTTCATTCCTCTTCACTAGCAAGAGAAGAACACAAGTATCCAAGTTGATACAAGGTGTTATCATTCCTCTTCATTATCAAGAGAAGAACACAAGTATCCAAGTTGATACAAGGTGTTATCATTCCTCTTCACTAGCAAGAGAAGAACACAAGTATCCAAGTTGATACAAGGTGTTATCATTCCTCTTCATTATCAAGAGAAGAACACAAGTATCCAAGTTGATACAAGGTGTTATCATTCCTCTTCACTAGCAAGAGAAGAACTCAAGTATTCAAGAAGATACAAGAGTTGTAGTTGTTAGGTTTTTGTAACACTTGTTACATCCTTGTTGTATCTTAGTATACATCAAGCTTATCTTTCTTTTGTGAGAGTGTGAGTGAAGATCATTGTGATCTTAAGAGATAGTGAAGATCTCTTAAAGCCATTGGGCTTGTGTGTGAGTGATCAAAGGATCTAGAGTAGTTAGATTAAGTAGAGTGAAGTGAGAGTTGATCTTTGTGATCGTGTTGAGATCGTGGTGATCTCTTGTAGCCATTAGGGCTTGTGTAATTGGTCATGTGGACCTTGGTAGATTGGTGCTAGCTAAGATTAGCACTCGACATTTAGCTTAGTGTCGGTAATAGGATAAGCGACGTGTACGGTTTTCTCCGCCTGAAGGGAGATTGTTGACATAGTGCTTGAAACTCTCGAGTGTGGTACTCGGGGAGTGGAGTAGGGCGAAGAAGAACTTCGTAGCCGAACCACTATAAATCCTTTGTCTCGGTTTGATCTTTCCAACTCTACTCTTTACTTTCATTATTTAGCATTAGTTAGTTTAGTGTGTAGTTCATATTAGTGTTGATTGATTACACATAGAGTTCAAATCAAAGTTTCCAATAGCCAACTTTTAAAACAAGATTTTTAAAAGAACTTAAAACCGGTAAACTATTCAACCCCCCCTTCTAGTTTCCCACATGAACAAACCCTAGACTCAAATTGAAAAGAAATTAAAGATAGTTGACTTACAATTTGTGTTGAATTGATTAGGATTTGTTGATTCTAATGCCTTGAACTTGATTAGCAAATTTGTAATGGGATTTTGGTTTGTGACAGCAGGAGGGAATGAGTTTGTTTGTATGAAATGAGTGTGCAGAGGAAAGTGGAAGAAAAACGGGCATTTTCTCAGATACACGGTACCACTAAACATTAGTGGTGTCGTGCCACTTTAGTGCAGCCGTGGGTCTGTAAGGCCCATTTTTGTTCTGTTTCGACTCTTGACTGATTAATCTTACTTATTTAGTAAGACTTTTTGACGCGAGGAAAAAGTTTATACCTAATAAACTCTTTGACGAAAACGATTAGGCAAGTTGACGAGAAATGACCTTAGTATTTCCAAGGAAATGACCAAGATGTCATTGGAGAAAAATAGGATTGACTTTCAGTATTTCTCGTGAAATAAGTAAAAAGTCGTGAGTTGAGATTTGGAGAATGACTACAATATTTCAAATAAAATATTTAATTAGTCAGGATACAAGACGTAAGGAATGACTTAATATTTCTAGTGAAATATTCAAAAGTCATGTGACGAGACGTGGGGAAATGACTTAGAATTTCAAGTGAAATATCTAATAGTCATGAGAGGAGTGAAAGAGATGACTTGAAAAGTCATGAAGCAATACGTCGGGAATGACTTCAATATTTCCAATGAAATATTTGAGTGGTCATTAGAAGGACGAGATGAGTGACTTAATATTGAGTAAGTCACGAGATAAGACGTAAAGGATGACTTTAATATTTCCAGTGAAATATTGAACTAGTCATGAGTGGGATGAGATGGATGACTTAAGAAGTCATGAGACGAGACGCAAGAAATGACTTTAATATTTCTAGTGAAACATTTACAAAGTCATGAGATGAGATATGAGGGATGACTTCAATACTTCCAAAGAAATATTCAAATAGTCATGAGCGGGATGTGAAGGATGTGTTGGTTAGAATATCAACGATGTTGTCCTTAGAGGAAAACTTTTCCAAAGAAAAGATTCCTTTTTGGACATTGTCGTGACGGAGGAGATGACGTACTTTGATGAGATTCATTCATGAGCAAACCACGGGGTTCTCGGTCAAGTCAATTTGCATCTCGGCTGTTACTCTTCACAAGAGTGTTGTTGGGATGGACGTCTCATTTGATTGGAGCTTGTCTCATCCATAGTGCTTGTTGTCATGCCTTTCCGGCGCTTACGTATTCGGCTTCGGTTGTGGAGATAACAAGAGTTGTTTGTTCTTGAAGAATCAAGAAGTTAGGCAACAACCTATGAAGCTGCAAACTCCACTCTTTTTCATTTCACATTCTTTCCCGCATTATCATGGTTGATACAGACAACAATTTGTACATCAATCCCCTCGAGATATCATAATCTTAAGTGTATAGTGCCATTAATGCATCGGAAGATACATCAAACACTTTAAGGTAAGAAGTTTTAGGATCCTTCTTACAAGTGGGCACAAAGCCAGACACTAGACATGACAATGGGCCTACTTGCCGTTAGGTAAACCAATTTACCTATCATGCCCCTAACCTAGTGATATCCGCGCACTCACCTTCATCGTCTCTTGTGAGATTCGTTTTTGCGGATATGGGCGTTAATGTTAATTAAGATTTTTCTAAGCTATGTATCTTATACATATAGTATACTTAAGTTTATGGGGATACTTTCTTCAAGTAGTATTATATACGGGCTAGGGAAGAAACTTGATTCACTCATCATTGCTCATCTCATACTTGTCACGCATTATCTTTGAACGATCATTGTACATTTCTGGACAAGTTGAGTTTGTCATGATGAGATGTGAATTTAGTTTCTATTTTATAGTGCCTATCATGTTAGATTCTAAATACACTATATGCTTAGCATTTCTACTAACAAAGGGTGTTTTAAGAAAGCGTACCTGAGCCTGAGGTATTGCCCTTAAAACTCGAAGACTAGACTACCTTTGTTGAAAGCTAGACATATGAGATATGACTTGACTTTGCATCACAAGATTTGTTTGATCACAAATCATACTCCATTAGTTAGACTTCAAGTTTATTTACAACCATGTTCTCCTAGCAAAACAAAAGTTCAAACATCTGGTCCCCAATATCTCATGGGTCCAAAGTTGTTAGTGCTAAACATCCTACACATTCGTTGCATTTGTTTAGGATGTGAGAATGGAGGACACATTTCCCATGGTAGGTAACTTTGAGATTGACGGTTACTCCAAGTTACGGGAAAGTCACTTGGATGATTTTGTCTTCTAAGGTTACCTCTCGGTAGAGGAGTTCTAGACCGAGGTTTGGGTGAATTTATTTTTCTAGGTGGAGGAGTCGTTGACCTAGTGTCGGGCTTTACAAATCCAAGTTCAGGAGTTGACGGGGATTTGTAAAGGCTTTTGACTTCCTCTATGCTAGCAATAGGTACTTTAGTACCATTTACAACTATGTGACTTGGTTTAGGACTTAAGTTATTTTTCAAGATTGACCCAGTTCTGACTTCAGCACCAGACGGTACCACGGTACCACTAATTTTAGTGGTGCCGTCTGTACCTTTAGTGGTGCCGTCACCTTCAGACTCAGAAACTTCAGGCTTTACAAATTTTACATGTTTAGTACTACTTGTGGAAGCCTGATTTGGGTCAAATCCGAAACCTGCACGGTCATGTTCATTATATCTAATGTCTTCAAGTATATCATTAAGTACTTTTGTTCCTTTTTCAAACTTAATGATTCTCAAAGCATTTTCTTTGAGTTTTTCGTTTTCTACTTGAAGACTTATGCATGACCCACATCCTAAGTCTACTTCTTTATTTTTCTCAAGTCTTTTGACTTGATCCTTTAGTTCTAAAATTAGCAATTCAAGTTCTTGCAATTTTAATTTTAGTTTTGTGTTTCTACCTAAAATCTTAGAGCTAACTTCACATAATTTATTATATTCGTCATGTAACCTATTGTCATCTATTGACGAATTATTATCACTATAGTAAGAAGAGTCGGAATGTACCTCATTAGAAGCTTGAGCCATTAGGCATGTTTCATCGTTGAGCTTCTTCTCTTCTTCTTCACCGCTATCACTCCAAGAGCCTCCAATGAAAGCTCGTTGGTTTTCGGATTTTGGTAGTTTGGGACATTCTCCTATGAGATGATTAGGATCTCCGCATCTAAAGCATCTCCTATCACTTGTCCCATTCTTTTCAACTCGGTTCTTTTGTGATGTCTTCTTTTCATCACGAGGTTGCCTAACGAACCTACCTCTTCTCCTAAAGAACTTCTTAAAGTCCCTAACCGCTAATGCATATTCTTCATCTTCACTATCGGAACTCGAACATTCCTCATCACTAGACTCCTTCTTGGCCTTTTTTGCTAGAGATCTAACTCTTTCACTTTTGCCTCTAACTATATTGGAGTCTTTCTTGATTATCATCTCGTGAACTTTCAAGTTTCCTATTAGTTCGTCGAGTGACAATGTCTCCAAGTCCTTTGACTCTTCAATGGCGGTGACCTTTGCTCTCCATTTAGGATGTAGAGCCCTAAGAAACTTCCTAACATAATTCTTGCTAGAGTAACCTTCATCAAGAGCTTTAAGACTAGTGATAATAGTATTAAATCTAGCAAAAGCATTATCTATTAACTCATCTTTCGAGATGAAAAATTGTTCATATTTTTGAACAAGAAGATCAATCTTGTTCTCTTTGACTTGATTATTACCTTGGTGAGTGACTAACAAAGTTTTCCAAATATCTTTTGCCGTATTACACATGAAAATTCTTTCAAATTCCTTTTTAGGCAAAGCATTGTAAATCATCATTTTAGCCTCATTATTTTTGGCTAGTTTTCTTTTAAGTTCATCACTTTGTTTATCATAAGAAACTATTTCATCCTTTTTAGTTTCCGAATTCATTTGAATCGGTTTAAAGTCACCCTCGGTAATAACATGCCAAAGATCAATGTCTTTTGATTTCACATACGTTTCGAATCTTGTTTTCCATTAAGTAAAACAACCAGTTTCGAAAAGTGGTGGTCTTTGCATAGATTGCCCTTCTAGATATTTGTCGGAATCCATTGATCGATTCAAGTTTTAAAATACAATATACTTTAAAATCTTGACTGACGTGGCTCCTGATACCAATTGTGGAAAACTAGAAGGGGGTTGAATAGTTTTACCGGTTTTTAAGTTCTTTTAAAATCTTCTTAAAAGTTTACTTATTAAAAACCTTGATTCGAATCTTATGTGTAATCAATCAACACCAATATGAACTACACACTAAACTAACTAATAATAAGTAAAGTAAGTAAAGAGAAAAAATGAAAGATCAAACCGGGACAAAGGATTTATAATGGTTCGGCTACGAAGCACCTCTTCGCCCTATTCCACTCCCCGAGTACCACACTCGAGAGTTTCAAGCACTATGTCAACAACCTCCCTTAAGGCGGAGAAAACCGTACACGTCGCTTATCCTATTTCCGACACTAAGCTAGATGTCGAGTGCTAATCTTAGCTAGCACCAATCTACCATGATCCACTTGATCAAACACTCAAGCCCAATGGCTTCAAGAGATCACCAAGATCTCGACACGATCACAATGATCAACACTCACTTAACTAACACTATCCTAGTGACCCTTGATCTTTTTGATCAATCAAACAAGCCCAATGGCTTCAAGAGATGTTCACTATCTCTTATAAGATCACAATGATCTTCACTCACACTCTCACAAAAGAAAAATGATCTTTATGTATGCTATGATACAATCAAGTGTGTAACAAATGTTACAAACAACCTAACAACTATAACTCTTGTATCTTCTTGGATACCTTGAGTTCTTCTCTTGCACTTGAAGAGGAATGACAACACCTTGTATCAACTTGGATACTTTGTGTTCTTCTCTTGCTATTGAAGAGGAATGAAGAGGATCTCTAAGTTGGATGATTGGATCACTCTTGAACAATAGAAAAACTAAACTAGATGATCAAGAAAAGAAAATGGTGTGAGGGATTTAAACTCAGAAGTTTCTGTGTGTGAAAGGGTGTCTAAAATCTGTGAAGTGGGTTGGTATTTATAGGCAAAGAAAATCTGAACGTTACAGGTGGACGGCTTCACTAAATCACCCACGGCTCCACTAAATTTAGTGGAACCGTGGAGCCGTCCCAGACAAAGACGCTCCAAATTTTGTCTTTTCTGGTGAAAACTTATTTGGGGAAGTTTGGAGCTGATTTTGGGGGGAAAAATAGCTGTTATGAATTTTAAACTTATTTTTCCATTAAAACATTTCTTAATTATTCAAAAATAATTTGTAAGGTATATTTTTGAAAAAAATGTCTTGTCACATTAAAATTTGAAGTCTCAAAACCAAAATTTACTTCTTTGATCATTAGTTAAGTTGTAAATTTGTTCTAGAGTGATTTGTGTAGAAACGGGATCTTCCGATTAAAAACTTGTTTACGTTAATTTTAACGTAACGTGATTTCACATTTTATCATCCTCAAAACGTGAAGTAATCGAAAGATATAAATAATGTTTATAGAACGTTATTTGCATCAACATATGATTTTGAGAAAGTGATCAGAATTGTAATTTAGATAACCTATCGAAATTGCATGATCTATCGCAATTTTGTTAACTTATCAAAATTTGCTTTTCTATCGCAATTAAGATAACTTATCGCAATTGTAAGTTCTATCGCAATTAGAAAGCTTATCGCAATTATCAATTTCTATCGCAATTGCTGAAGCTATCGGAATTCTTGGAGTTATCGCAATTCTCTGTGCTATCGCAATTTAGAATCTTATCGCAATTCAATACCTTATCGCAATTTGGAAACCTTATCGCAATTTAGAATCTTATTGCAATTCAAAACCTTATCGCAATTTGGAAACCTTATCGCAATTTGGAACCTTATCGCAATTTTGACTCTTATCGCAATTGGCAGCGTGAACAGTGTTATCGCAATTGTCGTGAACAGTAATCTATCAAAATTGAACAAAAACACCACTTAACCAAAACCAAACCTCATAACTCATAACACACATCTTAATTGTCTGTACGATCAACAAAAACACAAGGATGTCTCAACCACCATACAATAACTACTTCTACAATAAACAACAGCAACAGTATCGTCAACAACCATTTCAGCAGCAGTATCCTCAACAACAGTATCAACCACAGTATCGACCACAGTATCAACAACATCACATGTTAATGCAGCAACATAAATTTCTTCCACAGCAACAAATCCCTCAACAACCGATGCAAAATTACCAACCTCCTTCAAGAGAACCACACTGGTTTAACAAAATGTGCGAAGCCATAAGCAGTCAACAGTCGAGGCATGAAGCAGGTTCTTTGGACACACCACCAATGTTAACACCAGGGAACTATGTGCAGTGGTCCAGTCGTTTTCTCTGATTTATCGAGTTAAAGAAACCTCATGGGAAGTATCTGAAGAAGGTTATCAATGATGGATCATATCCAGCTCCTACTACTACCATTCCTGCAGATCTAAATCATGTTCCTCCAAGAGAAGCTACAACAACCCCTATCCCTCTAGCTCAACTCACCACAGAACAAGTTCTTCAACAAGAGGCTAATGAGTTAGCTATGTCTTACATCCTCCAAGGGATTCCAAATCCTATCTTCAGGAGCATCGATGTATAAAAGACAATAAAGGATATATGGGAGCATGTGCACCTTCTTATGGAAGGTACTGAGTTAAATCAAGAGGACTTGGAATCAAAGTTGTATATGGAATATACACACTTCACCATTGAAGTTGGGGAGTCTTTAGAATCATACTACCATCGGTTTACCAACATCATAAATGATTTGGATCGTCACAACATTGTGTTACCAAAGATTGCTGTGAACTCTAAGTTTCTGGGGTGTCTCAGACCGGATTGGCAAAAGTATGTGACTTTCGTTTGCCAAGCCAAAAATCTACACAATGCTTCTTATGGATTGTTGTATGATTACCTCAAACATCACCAAGCCGAAGTTGACAACGATCGAGCGGCTCATGGTAGATTTTCATCAGTACCTACTTCAAACCCACTTGCATTAATGGCTCAATCTCACTTTGCACCAAATCAGGATTTTGTTCAACCACCACCACCTCATTCGGGTTTTGCACCACAACCTTCAAACCAACTTGTCCCATATGAAGCACCTTCACAATACTCTGATAATCAACTCGTCCCATACGATAACACTGATTATAGTATGTACTCCAACGTTGACAACGATGAAGATGATGCCTTTAACTCTTTAAACGAGGGATTTGCATTGATCGCTCACGCCTTTAGCAAATTCTCCAACAGGTCCAAAAATCGTTTAAGGTCTTCATCAAACACAAGGAATCAAGCAGTGGTTAATGATGGAAGGGTTGAAATTCAGAACAGGGCTTCAGGAAGATTTGGTTCAGGAAATTATATGGGGAATTCTGGTGGTCAAAGGTTTACTTCAGGAGGTAATGGTAGAAACAACATGGGTAATACACAGAGGAGGACTCAGATTGCAGATACCTTAAAAGCCAAAATTGCATTGTTAACCAAGGATCTTGAGTGCTACAAGCAACAACTTTCAAATTTTGAAAACAAAGAAAAACGTGAGAAAAGCTTTGAGTCTGCTTTCCAAGAGTCATACGTGAAGGTACAAAATTTAGAACATCAAGTTCGTGAATTGACCGTTTCCAAACATGAATTAATTTCACAAAAGGAACAAGAAAAAATTGATTTTCAAAAACAGGTTGACATTCTTCATTCTGAACTTTCTAAAACCAAAACTGAATTGTCAACTTGTCAAGAAAATTTTTCTGAACACAGACAAGTTTCAAGGAAACGTGTTAATTCATACCTTGAGGAAATTGTGACATTGGAGGGCAAACTTAACGAATTTCAAAACGTTGTTTATAAAATGGGTGAATCTGTCACAACCATTCAAAAATTAACAGTCAAACCAAATCCCCAAGGATATGGATTTGCAATTGGAAATGATCAACCATGTTTTTTAAACAATGCACTCAAGGAAAATCCAAAGTTGAACAGTGCAGAATTATTGATGGATGATACTTTCACACGTGTGGTTGTGTATAATACTGAAGAGGAACTGGAACACGAGGACGAGAGTCGATCTAAGTTGAGTTGTATACATTATAACAAACCATATGATTATTCGAAAGCACCTCATATTAGTGAAACTTTTGTACCTCAAAAAGATAGATCTAATCAAAGGTGGTCTTTAACCGAAATAAATGCTTCATCTGAAGTTGGTCCAGTATCCACTGTAGCACAAGTCAATGGTCGTCTACCTAATCCAGGTGTCAATGATCAAATGCCAAAATAATGTCGCATTCTTAAATATTTTAATACATTTATGGATGACATCAAACTTTTGGAAGACGCAATTGAAAGAAATTCTGAAATCAAAATCTTCACTTTTCTCTCTCCTTATGAAAAAGAAAAGAGAGAAGTTTTTCAAAAACAATTCTTGCCACATGTCAAACACCTGCGACTTTGTGCGACACAGTGGGAATAGGAACTTCAATCAGAAGTTGCATCAACGATGAGCATTTTCAAAGCAAAAGATAACAAAATTGCAAAACAAAAATGTCAAAAGAAAGCTTTGGAAAAAGATTCAGATCGACTCTTGATGAATGTTCTCAGTTCTGATGTGATATCTATGCTTATGAATGCTATCTATTTATCGTGCAATGAATTGCTTGTTGATGATCACTGTGTTGAAATTGAGACAATGAGAATTGAGATTGAAAATCTGAGAAAAGAAAATGAGAGAATTCGACAAATCAATGTTGATGTGGAAACCTAATGTGCAAACGAAATTTTCAAACTTAACCAAAGGTTGAAATGGTGTCAGGCTCAGAGTATTAACTTTGAGTTAGCACTACAAAGCCAAAAGGAATCAGTGTCTTTCCAAAACAGTCATGCTTCTACCAGTCAATTTGAAAAAGAAAATACTGTTTTAAAACAACAAATTTCTGAATATGAAAAAGACATTGATCGAGTTTGTGAAAACAGAAATGACACTATTTGGTTAAACAGAGAGTTAGAATCAAAGATTCAAGAACAAAAACTCATCATCATTGATTTGAAGAAAAAAATAAGAGTACTTGACAAAGGGAAATTTGTATCAAATAGTGTGATTGCACCAGGAATGTACAGAGTAGACGAGACTCATAAGAAAGCATCTTCAATAACCACTAATGTGCAAGCTTCAACTTCCACAGGATTAGGGAACCCTCCTAAGGTTAGAAGATCCAAGACCACCACAAAGACCAACAAGAAGCTTAGGGTCTGGAAACCTAAGAGTGGATCACCTAAAGAAGCTGAAGTATAAGTTCACAATATGAAGTCGAATAAAACGCATGTTATGTCTAGATTAGAATCCAACTTGTCAAAGTGTAATTCTGAAAATGATGTAATAAATGCTGAATATTTGAATGTTTGTAATGCTGTTATGGTTGATGCTTACTGTGTGTTCTGTCATGCTAGTGTATTATCTGGTAATCATCAGAAATGTATTGCTAAAACCCTTTTATCACGAAAACAGAAACGTACTACTGGCATTTCCTATAGGCCCATAACTGCTGCTAAGTCCATTTTAGGAAAACCGCCAAAAGTAGTTTCTAAGACCACCGTTGACAAGACCATAGTTTCCCCTAGGACAATCCATTCACCAAGCGCATTCACTAGGAAGAAAGCACAAACTAGTTGGACGTGGCAGCGTTGGTTACAATATAAACCTAGTTTTACTTGGGTACCAAAGATGCTTAACACTTGTATTACTAACCCAACGGGATCTACCGGTTCCAACCTTCCATTTGTGTCATCTTCTTGTGATGTAGGTGATTCAAATTGTGCTATGGATTGTTGATAGCGGGTGTTCTTGGCACATGACAGGCAACTTAAAGCTCCTAGTAAACTTCATCGCGAAGTTCATAGGCACTGTCAGGTTCGGGAATGATCATTTCGCAGCTATCATGGGATATGGTGATTATGTCAACGGGAATATCGAAATTAGCCGTGTCTACTATGTCGAGGGCCTTGGTCATAATTTGTTCTCCGTCGGGCAGTTCTATGATGGTGATTTAGAAGTGGCTTTTCAGGAGAAAACATGTTTTGTTAAAGATCTACAGGGAAATGACCTGATGAAGGAAAACGTGGAACCAGTCTTTATACTATTTCCTTCTCCGACATGACTGCTTCGTCTCCGATATGCTTACTATCTAAGGCACATTCCACCAAAGCATGGCTATGGCACAAACACATGTCTCACCTGAATTTCAAAACTATGACCGAGCTCACTCATAAAAAGTTGGTCGATGGTCTTCCAAGATTCAGATATGCCAAAGATCATCTGTGTCCTGCTTGTGAACAAGGAAAAAGTACTCGTGCTCACTTTCCTCCTAAACCCGAGCACAATACTGATCACGTTCTTCAACTTCTTCATATGGATCTTTGTGGCCCTATGCGTGTTCAAACTATCAATAGGAAGAGGTATATACTGGTAATTGTTGATGACTTCTCGAGATGGACTTGGGTATACTTCCTTCGTACAAAAGATCAAGCTCCTCCAATGATCATCACCTTTCTCACAAAGATTCAAGTTCAGCTACGAAACACCGTCAGAAAAATTTGAACCGACAACGGTACTGAATTCAAGAATCAGACTCTTCGGGAGTATTATGAGAAAGTGGGTATTGGACATCAAACATCTATTGCTCGCAGCCCCGAACAGAACAACGTGGTCGAAAGATGAAACCGAACTTTAGTGGAAGCAACAAGAACGATGTTGATCAATGCTTAACTACCGGATTATCTCTAGGCAGAAGCCGTGTAACACCCCAACCCGGCAAGGGTAGAAGTATCACACAAATGGCTCCATATCAGATCAAACAAAGCATACAATCAATAGTAATACAATGGTTCTCAAAGGTTACAAATGAAATCTTGCAATACAAAGGGTTACAAAGGAAAATAAAAGCTGCCTATCAAATCCATAAGTACATCTCTTCTAATGGCTTCTACTCAAAGTCTTCTAGGTCCAAAGTCTCTTCACTCTTACCCAGCTTCCAACTAAAACCTGCCGCGGAAAAAGAAACGCGGCTGAGCTACTAGAGCTCAGTGAACAGATATAACGTAACAAGCAGTAGTATAATGTATAATTCACATGAGTAAAAGAATGTGGAAGCATGAATACATGGTATCAAGATGAAAGGTAAGAGTACATGGTATCATAAGGGAAGGAAAAAGGGTACATGGTAAAGGAAGTCAGAAATCCACTACGAGCCCATAACATAACATGAATCATAATCATAATCATAATCGTAAACATGCAGAGGGGAGACCTCTTAGTATCCTGTGAATATGAGGGGTGTCCTCAATCATGGGTATCCTGTAAATATGAGGGGTGTCCTCAATCATGGGTTGGAGTAGCTAGCTCCCGGAGTGTGAAAGACGTGTATCGCACACACCATCAATCACCATGCATAACATAACATAACATGAACATAACAAATCTAGGATGCATCCATACGCCCCAGGTGGCCATAATCTGCCTCTACGTAAACATAACATGCAGGGACGGGACAGGTCATCACTCTCCTGCCCTAGAGTCATGCCATCGGTGCATCGACTGACATGGACATGAAACCCTCATGCCTAGTGAGTGGCTCGTAGTATCAAACTGAGGGTAAAGGTCAAGTATCATGAATCATGTTTTTAGTTTACTTGCATAGGTCAATATCTTGTTTCATAAGTTCATAATCATAGGTTCATAATCATGGTTCATAAGCAAGGTTCATAAGCAAAGGTTCATGAATGAAAGGTTCATAATCATAAAAGGTTCAATATCATGATGGTTCAAAAGATCGGAGTGCATGAAATAAGGAAACATGGCAATGGTATAGGGAAACCCTAATATGAATCATAATAAGAGAATGAAGGCCTCTTAATAAAGAAGCAGAATATCTGTACCTTAACGAATACGCAAGCAAAAGAAATGAAAGTCAAATCAAATAGGAGATCACTCCTTCTTCAACCGATCTACAAATAATCATAAGTTCTCTTAAGTTTCATATCATCGAAAGGTTTCATGTTTGTTCTCATTTCATATTAGATAACCTTAAGTTATATCATTCTCATATGCCAATTCAAAGTATTACCAAATGATCATATTCATAGTTCAAGATTCATAATGTCTTTTACCAAATTTAGGGTTTTATGTAATTATCACAACTTTAGGGATTAATATGTAATTCTCATAAGTTAGGGTGAAAAATGTAATTACCATGAAGTTACGGTGTTCACAAGTTAGGTCCCTTAGTTTTAAAATAATGACGGTTTAAACCCTTACGTTTACAAAACAAACACAAAACACCTTTTCATTACCTTTTTAACCTTTTATAACTTCACACAGTTTTATATAAGAAATTGTTAGGTTTTTAATAAATTGAAAATCGTACAAGAACTCAGTAATAAAATTCCCAAAAATTCCCAGAGATGCTCAAATGTCTTAAATATTTTACCAAATTTTTCCATATTTTATTAAGTAGTATAACTATGGATTAAAATTCACCTAAACCAACTCGTCCAGATTTTTGACTGATTTTACTATACGAAAAGTTATTAGTTAGAAACCTTTTAAGAAAAATTCAAAAAAATCTACAAAAAATTCCAGGAAGTAATAGACATCTTATATATTACCCAGTTCAAAGGAAACGTTCTAACTCGACACGATTTGAAAATTAAAAATCAAAAACCCGGACTGATTTTCCAGACTCACAAATCCGATCAGACACATAATTTTCTAAAAATAAAAAAGTAACCTTCTAGGCCTCTAAAAATTACAAACTAAATTTTCCCAGGTAGCCATTTCATTGAAATTAGTTTTAGACTCTTAAAACACCCAAAAATTCGATTCCATCATTTAGTTATAGCCGGTTAAAGTCGAACAAATTTTCAGTTCAGCAGACTGTTATCACAGAATCATTGTCACTTAGGGTTTTCTCATTTTTTTTCATTAGTTCTTGACACCAAACGATTTTAGGTGAGTCCATACCATATTTAGGTCAATTAAAACAAGTCTTAACATAATCAAAACGAATTAAAACCATCACACACACCAGGATCGAATTGCATATCATAGATTTTAGGGTTTTCTTTTTATGATTTTATGTGACATCTTTTGCACCATAATTTCGGCTAGAACAAAAAAAAAACAAGAACAAGGATTGAGCAAAGACAACACGATACCCTTGCAGACCATGAAGAACACGAACACAAGATCAAAACACCACACGAATTGGGTCTTTTCTCCTCCTTTGGTCGATTGGCAGCCACAAGGACAAGGGAACAAGATCGGTTAGGGTTTGTTACAACAAATTCGAATGGATCAATGATGATTATATGATTACCTTAATTGTTATGAACCAAGATCAATTCTCTTTTTTTTTTTTTTTCAGCCCTAGCTTGGATCGAACAATAGCACACAATAGGGAGGATAGCCGATTGTTGTGATGGAGGGATTTTAGGGTTGTATTATTTTGTGATAATCGGTTCTAAAAAAAAGGAACCGTGTTTTTTTTTGTTTTAGTATTTAGGGCAAGAATCAATTGCATTAATGGGCTTAACATATATTTAGCAATCATGTATTTGGACTCAATTTTGGTCCAAGGGGGGGGGGGGCGGCATTACATAGTTTTTTTTTTTTTTTTTTTTTTTTTTTTTTCTTTTTTTTTTCTTTTTTTTTTGTACAAACTTATAACATAAGGTTTAATTTTATGTTTAGTTATTTTGGTGACTTATGATATAACTAACATTAGATTACGGTACCATAAAATGTTACTAATGTGATTTTCCGCAAGTTCTCAAAATTTAAATTCGAGGGTATTTTAGTCTTTTCGGATTATATAAATTTCGGGGTTTTACAACTCTTCCCCTCTAAAAATTTTTTTTTCGTCCTCGAAAATTGAAATCCGAAATCGAAGTAGAAATACGAAATCGAAAGCGAAATCAAAATGAACACGTACCATGTCAAAAGAGAGAAATGCGGATAACTGGATCATATTGATTCCTTGGTCTCCCAAGTAGCCTGGCTCTCAGGATAGTTCTTCCAAAGAATCTTTACGAATGGAATTGTTTTAGTTCTCATGACTCTTTCCTGACGCTCAAAACAGCCTCTGGTTCTTCACTATGCGAAAGATTTTCCCGAATCTGATCGAACGGGCAAATCACAACATGAAGCGGATGATAATCATACTCACGAAGGAGTGATACATGGAATACATCGTATACGTGGAATAACTGGGAAGGTAACGCCAAGCGATGAGATACCTCGCCAACCTGATCAAAATCATCGAAAAGCCCTAGGTTTTCATAATTCACAACGAATTCGTTCCAAGGAATACGAAACAACAACGTAGCGGATAACGATTAAATCTCACATAGAGATGCATGAGACATTCATGCTTGGAAGCAATACGTAGGTAGTACTAAGGAGTAAAACCTTATCAACTCAGTCCAGATTCTTAACGAAAAGGGAAATAATGCATCATATTAGAAGAACTCATCAGTTTCCAACAGTTCCTGATCGAACTAAGGAACGTACCACCGATCAACCGAAGCGCGTAACGAATCATCGAATGTATCAAGAGTTCTATAAGAGATAGATAGAATACTTGAACTGATGATCAATCGAGTACAACTCGAAATATCAACTTGTATCGAAACGCCTAATGAGATGGGTAGCATATTTGTACCGACGATCAAAAGAGTATAAGTCGGAGTATCAAAACGCATCAGAAACAAAACAAAATAGGTCGAATAATCATACGGATAAAATACATCAAAGAGCTAATGTAGTCGTACAGACGATAAACTAGCACATAACGGAGGATCGGAACGTACCGGAGAACATAACGGAATAGGTCGGATAATCGTATGGAAAACAACAACTCAAAGGATTAACGCATCGTGAACCAGATCTTCTTCATACGCCCAAAACGTCTAACTCTCCACAACGAGGACATCGTACAAAACATACAAATTTCATAGTCCATCACTCAAGGTTTTCTTCCACAAAGATAACTAATTCACCAATCACAGTAATCCATCCCGATCCTTAAACCAGTAAATCTCCAACTTAATCCAATCCAAAAGGTGTTCTACATCTCCGTAGGCACATTCAATCATGCCAATACATTTGTCAAACTCTTCGTCCAATACACCTCCAATGTCAACATAGTTGCTCTGTCCGCCCATCCATCTGAAGGTGAGTAGTCGCCATAAAATCTTGAGCCTATCTTGAAGGCCTTCTGCATTTCTTCTGGAAGTGTGAAACAAAACTCGATTTTTCTGACACGATCACTGCAGGTACGTCAAGGAGCTTGAATAATCTTCTGTTGAAATAAATCTCTGCTGATCTTCCAAGTGAGCCACCAAGTTGAACGATTCACTACAACCTACATCATTTTGTTCTTCCCAACGTGTGCATAAATCCCGTTACAAAGTTGCTGACAGTTTTAATCCCACGTCTTCATACCAACATCTCAAATGAGGAAAAACCACTCGCACGCTGATGCTAACTCCCAATCTGTTGACATGCTAGACACTTGCCATCAAAGTAATTCACATCCGTTGTCATACCATCCCGTCATCATTTATGCTACAAGTCTCTACATAATAGTACAACTAATATGTATAGAGCGAAAAGAACGGGGTGCTTCGAGCATAACCGTTTCATTCAAATCTTCTACATAGATCCTAATTCCACCACCTTGCTCCTGAGCTTTTTCACATCCGTCATAAGCAATCTCCAGACTAGTTCGCCTCCCACGATTTATCTGCATAGGTGCATCACTAGCAATCTTTCCGTATAACCTAAAGACATAGCTGACCTCCTCAAGTAGAAACAAATATCCCTCTTAACTTTCCAAAAGTTCTCCAACTTATTCTTCATCCCTACCAAAATTATACTCTTCGAGAAACTTACCTCGAGCTCTTCTGACGTAGAAATTTCAACACCAAAATACAAGGATGATTCCCGTGTTTCTCTTTCGTCTCTGAATATACTAAATCTTCATACTATGACAATTGTCCAAACATTCATGAAGTACCCGATTCATCAAGCTCACAAGAATAGTCGGAGCAGTAACCAATATGATTGGCATCACCATGCTCATAGAAATTATAAAGGATACAAATCATTGCTAGGAACATCTTGCTCCTTCACTTGAAAGTGGACATAATCAGATTACAAATCGATCATAGAGAAAACTTCACCCTGAAGTTGATTAGATAAGTCGTCGATAACGGTATCAGTCCTAATCACCATACTACTAAGATTCCAGAATTCCCAGAACAACCTCATACCACCATCATTTTTGTTCATAACCAAACTGAAACACAACACAGAGACGCACACAGACGGATAAACCACTTCCTAGAAGTAGGTCCTTCAATACTCTTCATTCAACGTATATCGTTCGTACGGGATTTTGGTATTAGGCAAAACTTCGCTTACACACGGATAGATTTCTGATTCAAATAACATACTGACCTCAGGCACTCCTCAAGACATTCTATGACTCCAATAAGTTCAAGGTATATGATGTAACTATTATCACGCTGGCCAGACGTCATAATACTTGCATCATATACACATGCCTTTATTGCAATCACAGTCTAACTCAAGTCAGGACAGAACACATTCTAATAAACGGATCAAAACAATTACATCCGAGGGGAAATCTTGGTAGTCCATCAAAGAATACATCGCGAAATTCATCATCGAAAACTCTCGAGCGAGTTACATCAAACGGAATATCTTCACAAACACGAGGGATTAATATACGGGATTTCAAAGCAAAGGTGATCATAATAGTATGCCAGGTCAGAAACCTGGGCACGGAGTTTGAGTTTCATAAGTCATCAGAGGTGACAAAATTATAACTATCGTTAGCATCTCAATGCTCAGTCACAATTACATGACCAGAATCGAATCGAACATTCCCAAAGAGATCAGATTAGCAGACTGAAATTGACCTTCAAACATCCTCAACCAAACATGAAAATCTACACTAGTGATGGATAGTCACAAGATTCTCATAGAAATAGAATTAGGAGTGACAACTTAATAATGCAGAGGGGACTTAATGCGCTTAGCAAAACAATGACACCTCAGGATATGTCGTTCTCGTATCAAATAAAACCACGCCGCATGATCGTGCAAGTAAGGAATAACCAAAACGGTACTTGATGTGTTAGCAGTCTGGTCCATGGTCAAAGCGAACACTCGACCCTCGGCAGATTGCTGTCAATCATTCTCATTCTTATGGTTGTTACCATTCACCAACGGACACTCTTTCGTCTGACATCCAATCACGCTACAACTGAAACCGGCATCCAACGCCTTATAACACGATCCTCCAGATGAAACTTCTCACAGTCAACACATGGAGGAGATGGAACCTGGTCCCACAACTTCTTCTACTCAGACGAATTCGAACATAGGGATCAAAACGAACAATGAAGACAAATCAAACGTCAGGACAAACATACGAAGGAGAAGATCGCGTCAACGAGAAGCCTAATGTCTATTCAATATCCTCACAGGTCATTCTAAGGGAGGGAAACAAATCTTCCTATATCCGTGGTTCAAAATTATCAGAGTTCGCATAGGATTAGCAATGGATTATGCAGATTCAAGTAGTATCAGATGGTACATTCTATATCCAACATAAGTAATGAATTCACATAATGTGTCAAACATATGACGGTTGAATGACCTTCGGGATGGTCAGCAAGGTATCAAACTGTTTATCAAACAACTCGGAGATGGAGGTCAAAATCAGGAAGTGAAGCCTAAATGGTGTAAGGTATCCATACGGTTCTTAAGGCATTCCAATCTTACTTGGTTACTAAGCTTAGGTTGCAAAACTTTCTAGCTTCTGAAATAAATGTCCGTACAAGGCATATCTAAAGGCATAAGCACGAATCAGAGTAATGCGGAAGCAATGCTACTTACATAGATATCCTAGTCTACCCATTCCTCACCGGTTATAACTTATGTTCTTATGGGGAATCCTAAAGGAATTTCTCAAAGGTTGTCTTATGAGCTCCTACAGTGGAAACTTAGTGGTCCAAACTTACACAGGCCAAGGGTAAATGTATTACAAGTCGCAGCCTGGCTCTGATACCATAATTGTAACACCCCAACCCGGCAAGGGTAGAAGTATCACACAAATGGCTCCATATCAGATCAAACAAAGCATACAATCAATAGTAATACAATGGTTCTCAAAGGTTACAAATGAAATCTTGCAATACAAAGGGTTACAAAGGAAAATAAAAGCTGCCTATCAAATCCATAAGTACATCTCTTCTAATGGCTTCTACTCAAAGTCTTCTAGGTCCAAAGTCTCTTCACTCTTACCCAGCTTCCAACTAAAACCTGCCGCGGAAAAAGAAACGCGGCTGAGCTACTAGAGCTCAGTGAACAGATATAACGTAACAAGCAGTAGTATAATGTATAATTCACATGAGTAAAAGAATGTGGAAGCATGAATACATGGTATCAAGATGAAAGGTAAGAGTACATGGTATCATAAGGGAAGGAAAAAGGGTACATGGTAAAGGAAGTCAGAAATCCACTACGAGCCCATAACATAACATGAATCATAATCATAATCATAATCGTAAACATGCAGAGGGGAGACCTCTTAGTATCCTGTGAATATGAGGGGTGTCCTCAATCATGGGTATCCTGTAAATATGAGGGGTGTCCTCAATCATGGGTTGGAGTAGCTAGCTCCCGGAGTGTGAAAGACGTGTATCGCACACACCATCAATCACCATGCATAACATAACATAACATGAACATAACAAATCTAGGATGCATCCATACGCCCCAGGTGGCCATAATCTGCCTCTACGTAAACATAACATGCAGGGACGGGACAGGTCATCACTCTCCTGCCCTAGAGTCATGCCATCGGTGCATCGACTGACATGGACATGAAACCCTCATGCCTAGTGAGTGGCTCGTAGTATCAAACTGAGGGTAAAGGTCAAGTATCATGAATCATGTTTTTAGTTTACTTGCATAGGTCAATAATCATGTTTCATAAGTTCATAATCATGGTTCATAATCATGGTTCATAAGCAAGGTTCATAAGCAAAGGTTCATAAGCAAAGGTTCATGAATGAAAGGTTCATAATCATAAAAGGTTCAATATCATGATGGTTCAAAAGATCGGAGTGCATGAAATAAGGAAACATGGCAATGGTATAGGGAAACCCTAATATGAATCATAATAAGAGAATGAAGGCCTCTTAATAAAGAAGCAGAATATCTGTACCTTAACGAATACGCAAGCAAAAGAAATGAAAGTCAAATCAAATAGGAGATCACTCCTTCTTCAACCGATCTACAAATAATCATAAGTTCTCTTAAGTTTCATATCATCGAAAGGTTTCATGTTTGTTCTCATTTCATATTAGATAACCTTAAGTTATATCATTCTCATATGCCAATTCAAAGTATTACCAAATGATCATATTCATAGTTCAAGATTCATAATGTCTTTTACCAAATTTAGGGTTTTATGTAATTATCACAACTTTAGGGATTAATATGTAATTCTCATAAGTTAGGGTGAAAAATGTAATTACCATGAAGTTACGGTGTTCACAAGTTAGGTCCCTTAGTTTTAAAATAATGACGGTTTAAACCCTTACGTTTACAAAACAAACACAAAACACCTTTTCATTACCTTTTTAACCTTTTATAACTTCACACAGTTTTATATACGAAATTGTTAGGTTTTTAATAAATTGAAAATCGTACAAGAACTCAGTAATAAAATTCCCAAAAATTCCCAGAGATGCTCAAATGTCTTAAGTATTTTACCAAATTTTTCCAGATTTTATTAAGTAGCATAACTATGGATTAAAATTCACCTAAACCAACTCGTCCAGATTTCTGACTGATTTTACTATACGAAAAGTTATTAGTTAGAAACCTTTTAAGAAAAATTCAAAAAAAATCTACAAAAATTCCATGAAGTAATAGACATCTTATATATTACCCAGTTCAAAGGAAACCTTCTAACTCGACACGATTTGAAAATTAAAAATCAAAAACCCGGACTGATTTTCCAGACTCACAAATCCGATCAGACACATAATTTTATAAAAATCAAAAAGTAACCTTCTAGGCCTCTAAAAATTACAAACTAAATTTTCCCAGGTAGCCATTTCATTGAACTTAGTTTTAGACTCTTAAAACACCCAAAAATTCGATTCCATAATTTAGTTATAGCCGGTTAAAGTCGAACAAATTTTCAGTTCAGCAGACTGTTATCACAGAATCATTGTCACTTAGGGTTTTCTCATTTTTTTTCATTAGTTCTTGACACCAAACGATTTTAGGTGAGTCCATACCATATTTAGGTCAATTAAAACAAGTCTTAACATAATCAAAACGAATTAAAACCATCACACACACCAGGATCAAATTGCATATCATAGATTTTAGGGTTTTCTTTTTATGATTTTATGTGACATCTTTTGCACCATAATTTCGGCTAGAACAAAAAAAAAACAAGAACAAGGATTGAGCAAAGACAACACGATACCCTTGCAGACCATGAAGAACACGAAAACAAGATCAAAATACCACACGAATTGGGTCTTTTCTCCTCCTTTGGTCGATTGGCAGCCACAAGGACAAGGGAACAAGATCGGTTAGGGTTTGTTACAACAAATTCGAATGGATCAATGATGATTATATGATTACCTTAATTGTTATGAACCAAGATCAATTCTCTCTTTTTTTTTTTTTTTTCCAGCCCTAGCTTGGATCGAACAATAGCACACAATAGGGAGGATAGCCGATTGTTGTGATGGAGGGATTTTAGGGTTGTATTATTTTGTGATAATCGGTTCTAAAAAAAAAGGAACCGTGTTTTTTTTTGTTTTAGTATTTAGGGCAAGAATCAATTGCATTAATGGGCTTAACATATATTTAGCAATCATGTATTTGGACTCAATTTTGGTCCAAGGGGGGGGGGGGGGGGGCGGCCATTACATAGTTTTTTTTTTTTTTTTTTTTTTTTTCTTTTTTTTTTTGTTCTTTTTTTTTTGTACAAACTTATAACATAAGGTTTAATTTTATGTTTAGTTATTTTGGTGACTTATGATATAACTAACATTAGATTACGGTACCATAAAATGTTACTAATGTGATTTTCCGCAAGTTCTCAAAATTTAAATTCGAGGGTATTTTAGTCTTTTCGGATTATATAAATTTCGGGGTTTTACAAGCCGTTTCAACCGCCTGCTACACCCAAAACAGATGCATGATCACCAAACGGCACACCAAGACTCCATATGAGATTGTTCACCGCAGAAAACCAAACATTAACTACTTTCATGTCTTTGGAGCTCTCTGCTATCCAATGAATGATCGTGATGACCTTGGGAAATTAAAAGCCAAAGCGGACATAGGAATTTTTGTCGGATATTGTGAAAATTCAAAGGGATTCAGAATTTGGAACCGTCGCACCCGGGAGATTCAGGAGACTATACATGCTAATTTCGATGAGCTCACCGATATGGCTTCTGAGCACAACAACTTAGGACCCGAATCCAACCGTCTCAACTTCCCTGATCCTTCAGCTGCATCCTTCTCTCTAAACCGCAAAGACCTAGAAGATCTGTTTGCTCCGCTCTTTGATGATACTATTGTTAGTCGTGCTCCTGATGTATCCACAAGTTCTACTGCACAACCACTCATCAACAATCAAGAACCTGATACACCAGTAACTACAACCACAACAGTTGCTGAAGATGCACCTCAACCAGAAACATCATCATCCATAGATCAAACAGCTTCTACTTCTGCGCCTGTAGCTGAAGGTCCCCCTCTACATTCTTCTGAAGTACCCACACCAGCAGATTATGACGGCAATACGTTCTTCAATCCATTTGCTCCAGCTCTTACCATTCCTGACATCGGAGAATCATCCACGAGCAATTTGGAACCGTCAAATTTTCACCATACCTATCAACACTACCCATCTACACACAAATGGAAAAAGGATCACCCCCTTGTAAATGTAATTGGCAACCCAGAAAACCCAGTCATGACACGACAACGACTCCATACAGATGGTGAAACTTGCATTTATGCACTCATCGTTTGTCAATCTGAACCCAAAAACATTAAAGAAGCCCTTACCTACGACAACTGGATTGAGTCTATGCAAGAGGAATTGGATCAATTCACGAGGTTGGAAGTTTGGGAATTGGTAGAAAGACCAGATGGGGTTTACGTCATCGGGCTGAAGTGGATCTAGAAAAATCAGTTAGATGCGGATGGTACGGTTATTCGTAACAAGTCCCGATTGGTGGCTAAAGGATTTAGTCAAGAGGAAGGAATCAAATTCGAAGAATCTTTTGCACCAGTGGCGCGTCTTAAGGCCGTTCGAATGTTCCTTGCATAGGATGTGTTTGAGTAGAATGTGTCTGAGTAGAATGTACCGATTTCGAGCGATTTTCCTTGAATATGATCTGGACGGGTAATAATTTCAAGCTAGTTCTACTAGTGATGTAAACGTGTCTCGCGACGATCATGTTCATTGAAAATCAATCAATTCAAAAGTGCTAACTCTACCCGACATGTGCAAATTTACCTTAAACACTTATGAGCACATGTTGAGGGGGAGTATTTCTGAAAATCAAAAAACTCTCAAAGTGTTAACAAAATATGTTTTCATAATCATAAACTCTTTGAGAGATTTTTCAAAAAGTTTGGTTTATGGCAACAATAGGATAGTTATGGTGATATAAGGTGACTAAGGTTAGGAATAACCGTCCTATGATCCGCCAGAGCCGGAGGGATCTACCCAAGGACAATTTCAATAGTTTAGTAATAGAAAAGTCCTAGGTATGATTGAAAAAGGAGAAATGAAATGAAAGGAGAAAGAAGGGGTTGAAGAATGAAAAAGAAATGTAAAGAAAAGGGTGAAAAGAAATAGCCCTCCATTTGTTCAACCTTAGGGCCGTTCGAATGTTCCTGGCATACGCTGCTCACAAGAATATCACGGTTTATCTAATGGATGTGAAGACGGCATTTCTCAATAGACAACTGCGGGAAGAGGTGTACGTTACACAACCAGAGGGCTTCGTCGATCCAGAGCATCCGAACCACGTCTACAGGCTCAAGAAAGCTCTCTATGGCCTTAAACAAGCCCCGAGGGCATGGTACGACAAACTGTCTGCATTCTTACTAGCCAATCATTTTACTAAAGGATCAGTTGACCCGACTTTATTTATACAAAAACACGGGGAGGATATTCTCATTGTTCAAATTTATGTAGATGACATCATTTTTGGTTCAACTCATAAAAAATATTCAAATGCTTTTGCAAAACTAATGAAACAAAACTTTGAGATGTCCATGATGGGTGAACTCAAGTTCTTCTTAGGACTGCAAGTTCATCAATCACCCCGTGGTATATTTTTAAGTCAGTCCAAATATGCTCAGGAAATATTGAAAAAGCATGGCATGAATAGTTGTGACACCTATAACACCCCAATGTCTTCCTCATCCCTGAAGCTAGATGCTGATCTACATGGCACACCCATTGATCCTACGAAATATCGTAGTATGATTGGGTCTATCATGTATCTCACAGCTAGCAGACCGGATGTTGTATTTGCCACGTATCTATGCTCCCGTTATCAGTCAAGACCAACTGAACGTCATCTGTCTGCTGTTAAGAGGATCTTTCGATACATAAAGGGAACCATTCATTTGGGGATCTGGTATCCGAAGGATTCTGGGTTTGAACTTGTTGCTTTTTCAGACGCTGACCATGCAGGATGCCTAGACACACGCAAAAGTACATCAGGGGGAGTTCAATTCTTGGGTAACAAGCTCGTCTCTTGGAAATCAAAGAAACAAGATTGTACATCACTATCGTTAACGGAATCTGAATACGTGGCCATGTTAGCATGCTGTGCTCAAGTCATTTGGATGCGTTCACAACTGATGGATTATGGTTACATCTTCAACAAGATTCCAATGTACTGCTATTCCAAGAGTGCCATCGCTATTTCGTGCAACACGGTTCAACATTCAAAATCAAAGCATATTGCTCTCCGGTATCACTTTATCAAAGAGCACGTGGAAATGGGTACAGTTGAATTATACTTCGTGGGTACTGAACACCAATTGGCGGATCTGTTCACCAAAGCCTTGTCTCATGCAAGATTTGTGGAACTGGTTCACCAGATTGGTATGCGATGTTTGACTCCAGATGACTTGGACAATTTTCTCAAAAACAATTAAACCGAGTCAAACATCAAAACTATCTTTGTAAATATTTAATGGAAAACACAAAAATATTTTCTATTTAATTTAAAAAAAAATGCAAGCACAATACCTTCAACACCTTGTTCATTTTTTACAACGTTAACAATTCTTGCTGAACAAGTGTTGAGGGGGAGAACCATATTCAAATTTTAAAAGTATTTTTAAATTTTGTACTTGCATAATTTCTTCAAAAATTGTTGCTTCAAAAAAGAATGGTGGTAATATCATAGGATTAAGAGTTGTTAGTGCCACAAATGCTAAGTCTAAAAGTTAGAAAATGTGAGCAAGGACTTAAATTGCAAAATACATGAGTTAGGGACTAAAAGTGGAAAGTTGGAAAAAGTTAAAACAAATTAAACAAAAAGGTGAAAACGCAGTTAATGACACATTCACTTTCACTGACAAAATTCACCCACCGCATTCAATATTTTCACCCACCAAGATCCACGGCTAAGAATCAACCATCAAATCCTTTCAAGAATCTGCTAATTTGTGAGTAAAAACATGTTTATAATACGATTATAAGAAACAGTTTTGAAGGATTTAACAATCCAACGGTTCAATTTGTCACAATCGAATGCTTTAGATCTAGGGTTTATGCTTAATCATATTTCTTGATTTTAAGTGTTTAAGTTGTAATTCGTTGGTGGGATTTGCTCGGAATATGTTCCTAATCATGTTGCATATGTGTAATTGAACCCAGAAACAAGATTGTTACATGTTATAACTGTTAGGGTTTAAGCGTAGAATTGGGGAAAAGTGATTGTATGTGTTGTAGTGTAATTAAACCATTGGAATGTTGTTCTTATGCTTTGAATTGAATGATTATGCCTTTGACCTGTTCCCAGAAACACCATGGTTGTAAATTAGCCATCTAGGGTTTAAGAAGAACACGTTCAGGTTGAATTTTGAGTTTCTTGGTTAAAAGTTGTTAAAACTTGAACAAATAACTTAGAAACATCATAGGATGCTATTGGAACAAAGTGTGCGAACATAATAACAAGTTTTGATAAATTTTTGAAGAATTTGATGAACAATACGTCTACAGTGTTATCGAAATTTCTTGTATAAGAAATTATCGAAATTGTCATTTTCTATCGAAATTGTCATTTGTTATCGAAATTGTCATTTTCTATCGCAAATGTCATTTTCTATCGAAATTGTCATTTGTTATCGAAATTTTCATTTTCTATCGCAAATGTCAAATTCTATCTCAAATGTCAAATTCTATCGCAATTGTCAATTTCTATCGCAATTGTTCAATTCTATCGCAATTGTCCAATTGTATAGGAATTGTCCAATTGTATAGGAATTTTCAGATTCTATAGGAATTTTCAGTTTCTATAGGAATTGCCAGATTCTATAGGAATTGTCACTTCTATAGGAATTTTCATTTCACCAAAAATTGTCAAAATTGTTTTTCGTACATTAACATGAACACGAATTGCCATGTTTGAACTTGTAAAATCACACTAAGTTATGAAAGGACTACATGTGAAACAACAAGTTTGAATAAAAGCTAACATTCATATATCCTGCAACTCTGTGTCTGAATGATGTTTCAGTTATCTCAAAATGGCTGCACCACCACAACAATCACTTCCAATGCTTACAAAGGAAGAAATTTTCCCACATGGCTACAAAGCAGAATATGGTAACAACAATGCAAGGGTTGACTTTGAAAAGATAAAGTGTGCAGAACCAAGCTGTCAGATTGCAATTGAAATACTCAAGAGACACAAGTACTGTAACTTGCTGGATAGATAAGACAGTGTTCATGAGTTGTATATTCATCAAATGTGGAGCACTATAAAGCTGGACGATGATGAAAGATACTTCACCTGCACACTGGATCGTAAGAAAGTAAAAGTCACCCCGAAACACCTTCGAAGAGCCTTAGACTTACCAGAACCTGCTAACAGATATTGGCCTACACCAATCGAAGATGAAGTTCTCAAATTCCTCATAGAGATTGTATACGATGTTCTACCAGGTACACCACTGACAAAGATTTCAAAGGTCAACGCCAAATACATCCCACAACCCTAGAGAACTATATATTACATATTGGTCCGTTCAATCTCAGGGAGGGACAGTGGTCATGAGCACCCACGAATATCACACCTTCAATCTTCTGGGAATAGTCAATCAGAAATAGATTGATTATGCACAACTCATCTGGGAAGACATTGTTTTTCAGATCCAAACTCGCCATCAGAAACCATCTGCCAAAATTCCATTTGTTCGATATACCAAGCTGCTCATAAGTCTTCTGCTTGACGAGAACACCGACATTTCTCCACGTCCTGAAGACTGAGAAATGCACTTGTTTAAAATGGACAGGATTGTCAGTCTGATTTACTTTCCCAAAGGAAGCTCACACAAGCAAGGGTCAAGACTGCCAGAATCACTGTTAACAGACTCAGTTAAGGAGACCCAAGCTTTCAAAGATTATGACAGTGCTTTCAACAAAAGTCAAGTCGGGTTTGCCAAGCTTGGAGAAGAAACGGGATCTTCTAAGACTCGTTCAAAGGGAAGCAGCAAGACTGGGAGTGCTTCGAGTGCTTCAAAGCAAATCAAACCTTCTGCTCCTAAAACCATCAAAAGAAGAGTCAAAGTTAATATTCCAAAATCAGAACAAGAAGAAGGTGGGATTCATGCTGAAGAGGAATCTGACTCAGAAACAGAATCTGAAGAAACTGTTTACATACAAGAACAGTTAGATACTATTGTAGCAATGAAAGAAAGCAAAAAGAATCACAAAGATGATGAAGCCAGAAGAGTAGAGTTAAGGGTTGAAGAACTAAGGAAAATTGAACAACGAAAAGGAGCTGGAGGATCTGGAACTGTTAAAGAAGTAACTTCAACCCACCCTGATCCGGTTAATCAACCCGGAGGGTCTGGAGTTACTACAGAAATTACATCTCAGCCCGATTCGGTTAATCAACCCGATCGGCCTGAGTCACATGCTGAAGACATCCCTCCACAACCAAATCCGGTTAATCAATTCGGCAAGGACAAAGAAATAATGACAGATGAGGAAATAACAGATGACATGCTGGAAGAAGGTGATACGGAGCAGTATGTAGAAGGAAACGTTAATAATTTCTGGACTGAATCAGAAGATGATGATCAGCCTATTGGAGAGGAAACCACAGAAGCTGCAAACATACTTGAAGCTGAATATAAGGCGGAAGAAGAAAGGAGGAAGGAAGAAGAACAAAAGAAGAGGGAGGAAGAGCAGAATATGGCCGAACGAGAAGCAGATCAATACATTTCAACACCCTCCCTCACTCCACCTTGTTTAACACTCACTCCTCATGAGCCTCAGCAAAATCCACAACAAAAAGATTCCACACCTCCTGCCTCACCACCAAAGGCTCCAACTCCTCCTGAATCATCGTCACATCCCTCACCACCACCCCAACCATCACCTGTCAAAGAAGCAACAACAACTGAAGAAAAGAGCAAAACAATCATAAAAAGCAAGAAACCAAGGATCGCCAAGCTAACATGAATTGAAATCATCTCACCAGAAGCCAAAAGTTTGAAAAAGGCTGCAAAACTGGCAAGGGCAAAGAAAGACAACAAGCTCAGTGACCAAGTAAACGAGTTAACAAATACGGTCAAAGGCCTTGCCGCACAAGTAAAGGAATTACAACAAACCAAAACTCTAATGGATGAATTCCTTGAAGATGATGTCAAAGAACGATTGCTCAAAGAAGCTAAGAGCAACACCAAGGCATATGTCAAGAAGTATTTGTCCAAGCTTATGAAAAATATTGAAGAGTATGTCTACACCAATCTCACAGAAAAAGTTAAGAACATCACAGCTTCAATTCCTCATGACTCAACAACCCAACCAAAGCAGCTTCTGGATTATACAACCGAAGAACTCCAACTAGCACTCCTTACCAAACTTACAGCAATCGTCTCACCTACAAAAGAAGAAATAGCTCTCTGTGAGGCTATTAATGCTAATCTGGATTCTTGCAAAGTTACGGCCAATAAAGGAAAACATCCACGAGACGATGAAGATCAAGACCCTGACACCCAATCCAAGAAACACAAGGGTGAAAGCGAATCTGGACCACAGTTCAAAGAACCTATTGGACCGTCAACTACAACAACATTTCAACCACCAAAGGCCTTGGAATCTGGTCCTAAAGAAACAGAGCATCATTTTGAGCACTTTGCTACGGAGGAAATGGAATTTCAGCAAGAAACTGATCAACCTGATTCACCGCCAAAGACCAAGGCTACAACGAGCAGGAAATCTTCAAAAACACCAAACATAGTCTCATGGCTAGATGATGATGAGATACAAGGAAATGAATGGTTTGACCAGTTGGCGAGTGCTCAAACACAAACAGACGAAGACTCTAAGATTGAAGACAATACATTTGAGTTCACAAAACAACTCAAACGTACTCAGAAGGTCAAGAAGATGACTAAAAGAGAACGTCATCGAATAAAAAATGATGCCTTCAATCTTCTAAAAGACAACTCCTCCAGTGCAGCTGAGCTCGAGTATCATCTCAAAAACATTGCTCGTGCAATGTCTAGCGAGTTCAGCTGGACTAACCCAGATGTGATATTGGCTGGAAGCACCTCCAGGACAAACCAGCCATACATCACAGACTGGAAGAAGCCACTGCCGGTACTACGAGTGTCAAGTCAACCATCCATCCCTTATCAATTCTTCTTCAACAACGACCTGGAACTACTCATGCATGGAGCTGAATGTAAACCCAAATATGCAACTTCTATCACTTTGATACCAGCAGCAAACTATCCGAACCCTACCATCGAGGAAACAACATCACATCTCTTCGTTTCTGAGAAGGTGCATTATGACCACGATGCAGAACTAGGCATCTATCACTGGTTCGAGAAAAGGAAGACGTAGTACAAAAGTAAACTAACCAAGAAGTCTCAGGATTCAGTGAGAAGTGATCTCAGGATTGTTGCAGTGGTAACTGTGAAGGGGGAGAAGAAGTATGATTACACCTTCTTGTCCGAGATCAAAGTAAGAAGGCATGACCAGCAAACCTACACGTTCTCTAAAGCGGATTTCCCGGACTTAAGTCTTAATGATCTTGAAGACATGTATCTGATTAAAGTTCAAGGGAGACTGCAACATCTTACACCAAATCTTCAATATGCCTTCAGTACTTCTATTCTTCATTTCATCAGAAGGAAGGTCATTAAAGAACGGGTAGAAGATCTTCAGCTAGGAGTCGAGAGCTATCAGAAGAAGTTAAACATAACTGCACCACAGCTATTACTTCCTAAGATAAGCAATGAAGCTCAATACACCTTCAAGAAGGAGCCAACCTTTGGATTCGTTTACAAGAGCGATCTGACGATTAACTGCTTCATGGCATATAAGGAGATTCATAAGTTCTGTGACCACACGCTGAAGAAGGTCCGTGATGGGTTGGTTATTTGAGTTCGTGATCAACAGTTGCAGAAGATAAAGAGATGGACGAATGACAAGTTGAGACAGATCTGACAGTTTGTGACAAGAGTTGAGAGAAGGTTGTTCCGAAGAGACCAGATGAAGAGGTTCGAAAGATATGTTTGAGGTTATCCGTCCTTCCCGGTCAGAATATTTCAAAGACCAGATCCAGTCTACACCTCATTTGGAAGGGGAGGATGATGTAAGACTTTGGTTTATTCTTTGACTAATGATTCTTGCTAATATGATTGTTAACAATGGCTTGTACACACATCACAGTGCACAACCCGTTCTTGTAATGAAAGGACCCTGAGGTACGCTTCAGTGCCTCAATCCTGATCAAAGGAGCGAAAGCTTCTTACTTATGAGTAGAATTAAACCAGAATTTTTTCTAAGTTTTTCAAAATTCTGCTCATAAGGATAAGTATTCCCTTGTCAAAGGGGAGTATTTGAAATATAATCTTTATTCAAAAAACAAAAGTTCTTGAAATTATTCCTGTAAACCTCAAAAAGAGCATATTTTAATCAAAAGTTTAACAAAAACAACATGAGTATGCTATTTTTGAGGGGGAGAATAACGATATGATTAAAATATGGTAAATCTATGTTGAAATCTCACAAGAGCTCGACTCAAGAATTGACCCTCGAATTGACGATAACAAAAGTTAGTAGTCAAAAAGACATGTCCGGGACGGGTAATAATTTCAAGCCAGTTTATCTGGTGATGTAAACGTGTCTCGCAAAGGATGTGTCTGAGTAGAATGTACCGATTTCGAGCGATTTTCCTTGAATATGATCTGGACGGGTAATAATTTCAAGCTAGTTCTACTAGTGATGTAAACGTGTCTCGCGACGATCATGTTCATTGAAAATCAATCAATTCAAAAGTGCTAACTCTACCTAACATGTGCAAATTTACCTTAAACACTTATGAGCACATGTTGAGGGGGAGTATTTCTGAAAATCACAAAACTCTCAAAGTGTTAACAAAATATGTTTTCATAATCATAAACACTTTGAGAGATTTTTCAAAAAGTTTGGTTTATGGCAACAATAGGATAGTCATGGTGATATAAGGTGACTAAGGTTAGGAATAACCGTCCTATGATCCGCCAGAGCCGGAGGGATCTACCCAAGGACAATTCCAATAGTTTAGTAATAGAAAAGTCCTAGGTATGATTGAAAAAGGAGAAATCAAATGAAAGGAGAAAGAAGGGGTTGAAGAATGAAAAAGAAATGTAAAGAAAAGGGTGAAAAGAAATAGCCCTCCATTTGTTCAACCTTAGGGCAGACACCGGGTTCAATTCATATGCTACTTGATGTTACTATGGTAACACTGGTATTGAAGAATAAATTCGTCATGGACCCAGTGACGCAATGCACTAAACCTTCTAGCTACTCAGGTGTCTCTCAAAAGACACTTGTTTCATTTCACACGGAGAACCCTTCATCATCTATTGACCTCTCACTCCGAGATGTGTTGATATTGAAAAGGAGGCAATCTGCCCCATGCCTCCGACGACCAAATATAAGCACTTAATTGAGACTAGAGCCATGAGATACATCAAAGATCTCTTAGGTACACTTAGCATACACTGGCTGTTCAAAAAAAAGAACACCAGTTCTAAATTATAAGAGTGTCCTTCGCAGATCTTAGCAATCTGCCGAGAACATTCATGAGAGAATTCATAAATTGTGATTCTCAGTGATTGAATGGAAATCCTGCCAGGGTCAACATCAAACAGCCCTGACAGCAGGTCACTTCGGTAATCCCTTGTGGATTACGCTTAATCGTGGGTGCACTTCGGTGTGTCCATGTAAGCCCTTTCGAGGGTATCAGATTCAGAACGGCCTGGGTTAGGATTAGAGAAAATCTTCACACTATGCTGTTGACGATCTCGAAGTCTGAATCTGTAAGTGCCAGATGATTTATTGCTAACTGTTTACCTGCAGCGAATCATGAATACCTGGAGTTCCACCATCTTTCCATCATGCTCATATCCTGAAGCAAAGTTCTCACAAAGGCTAAGAAATAGCAAAAGTTCAAAGAAATTTAAGAAAAGTCAAAGATCAAGTACGTTAACCTTTCACAAGTCAAAGATCAAGCTTATGAAGAGAGAACTACGTGATATATGAAGAACAAAAGTCAAAGAACATATGAGCATGGTGGAAAAGACGTAAAGACACTATTAGAGAAAGGCAGATCGAGAAATTATCATATCATATCACAACAAGAATGAAGAACAAAGATTGTAAAGACGTCAAAAGCCAAAGAAGCAAAGATGACGTCGAGCAACCAAGATGACCAAGACTTAGGGGGAGATTGTTGGGAACACGTTTCACAAATATTCAAGTCTTGTTCATTATCAAAATTAGGTTGCTAGTTATGGGTTCTATGTTTGCAATAGCCCACGGCTCATTAGGAGCCCATGGGTCGGCTATCTTGTATTAATTCTTCTAGAAACACCCCATGTGCATGTTGCCCTAATATTTCTCTATAAATAGAAGGCATGGGGTGTCATTTAACTTGTTGGTTTTATTCACATGTAAGCTAAACTCTTGTCAATTCTATGCGTGATTAAGATTAACCATTTCTCTCCTTCATCTCAATCTCATCTCTCGTTATTACTTTCATATACGATCTCTAGATATTGTTTAGTAGCTGTTATGTGGTATTAGTAGTGGTTAGTAACTTGTGTTACGTTAATATTAGGGACCATCACTTTCTCTTCTTCTTCTTCATCATCTTTCTTTTCTTCATCAGTTGCATCTTCATCAGATCCTGAGGGTGTGTGAATGAATTGGTCTGATTCTTCTGATTCACCTTCAAAATTCAACAAAGTAGTTTCCGTATCATCTTCAGCTTATGCCTCTGTCAGGACTTCATCATCACCAACCTTTGACCCTGACCCTTCACCCTTCTTCTTTAACCTTAGCTTCTTAAGATCAGCCAGATATTTTGCTTTGTTTTCCTTTAAGGCTTACATGATTTGTGATATTTCTTGGTTCTTAGTCTTCGGGTGTTGTAAAGTGTCATCGGGTGTGTCTTGATCCATTGGTGCTTTGCCTCTATTCAGATCTTCATCATGTTTTTCTTTCTTGACTTTCATGATCCATTTTCTTTTCTTTCTTGACTTTCATGATCCGTTTTCTTTCTTCCCTTAAGTTCGTCTCATTTTCTTTATCTTCAGAAGTTTCATCTCTGAGCATTGGTTTCTTCTTAGTTGCTCGAGTAACTTTCTTTATTCTAGTCGTGCTTGCTTTATTTCCTCTTCCTCTACCTCTTCCTGAGCCAGTGTTTCCTTTGACAATTGTCGTCACCGACCCTGCCTTTTCTTCTTCATCATATTTAGCATAAGCCTCTGTTGTATTCACCACCTCAGTAAGTAAGAAGTTTGGAATTCGGAGACCTTGGTTGGTGGTGTTTGTCGCATGAATTTTTACTCTTGAAAGAACATGATCCATATGCTCATAATGATATTTGTCATTTAGTCTTTCATCAATCTCTGGATCATTGTTCATAAAGTAAGAAATGAGGAGCTTGGTCAATCGTAGGAATGGAATCTTGTATGCTTTCTTCTGCACAAATTGATAAGCTTGATAAACCATATCTTTCCATATATACATTTCATAGTCCAGGTGTGCGATGTTGATGACTCCCCCGAAGAATTGCAGATGCTCGAGCCTGGGATAATCGTGGCCAGTTACCTTTCCCGTGACACAATGACTGAGGATGGTGTAAATAGTCAACCATGGCTGAGGAAGATATCTTCTATCAACTTCGGAGTGAGAAGTGATTTCTTCATAGGATTCATCATAACCGATATGCTTAAGTGATTTGACAGTCTGATCAAAAGAGGGATCTGCCGAAAAATGTTGACTTTTGTCAGAAACTGCAGGAGGAAGCCCAAGTACGGTGCGAAGAAGATGAACATCGAACTTGATGGTTTTGCTATCAATAGTAACTGTCATGGTTTTCGTATCACGGCTGATGATTAATGAATGCCAGAATTGGTTGAGGTAGATTTACGGAACGCTTGTAGATCTAATTAGGACATGTCTGAAGAAGTGTCTCTTGAGTATCTCCACCATAATTTGACAAGTTGGGTGGCATGGGAGTTTCTCCAAATCAACCCGGTAGTTGGATTCCCCTATTTTCCTTTCATCCCCCTCGGGTATCATCTCATTCCTTGCTTTTGACACTTGAGACATTGTGAATCTGAAAACCACAAGAACCAACAAAACATAACGAATTTTGCATATGCATGTTAGTGTAAGTGACTTAATTCTTAGCATTGAGAAGTATGATTAGATCACACAATAACATGGAGTAATCATGTAAACTATTTAGCAAAAATGCATAAGAACAAGTAATAAATTTAAGTAAAGAAAAGTCTTCAAGAAATTTCAAAGTTAAGAAAAAAATTTATAAATCTGAAAAGCACATTCCTTACTCGAAGGAATAATTCTAACTCGAAGACAGGATGAAAACTTTTCTTATTCGAAGGATTTAAGAAAAAATTTGAAAAGGGTGTTCCTTACTCGGAGACATCCATTTTCCTTAGTCGGAAAAATTTGAGACCCTCCTTACTCGGAAAAATTTGGCATGGGAGTTTCTCCAAATCAACTCGGTAGTTGGATTCCCCTATTTTCCTTTCATCCCCCTCGGGTATCATCTCATTCCTTGCTTTTGACACTTGAGACATTGTGAATCTGAAAACCACAAGAACCAACAAAACATAACAAATTTTGCATATGCATGTTAGTGTAGGTGACTTAATTCTTAGCATTGAGAAGTATGATTAGATCAAACAATAACATGGAGTAATCATGTAAACTATTTAGCACAAATGCATAAGAACAAGTCATAAATTTAAGTAAAAAAAAGTCTTCAAGAAATTTCAAAGTTAAGAAAAAAATTTATAAGTCTGAAAAGCACATTCCTTACTCGAAGGAATAATTCTAACTCGAAGACAGGATGAAAACTTATCTTACTCGAAGGATTTAAGAAAAAAATTGAAAAGGGTGTTCCTTACTAGGAGACATCCATTTTCCTTAGTCGGAAAAATTTGAGACCCTCCTAACCCGGAGTAACTACAAAAATATCCTTACTTGAAGAAACA
Organism: Artemisia tridentata subsp. tridentata; assembly: GCA_021014915.2. Lineage (NCBI taxonomy): Eukaryota > Viridiplantae > Streptophyta > Magnoliopsida > Asterales > Asteraceae > Artemisia > Artemisia tridentata. The sequence goes on along the minus strand of CP139507.1, from coordinate 419,099,425 downwards.
AGCAAACTCGAAGAGTTTGTGAAGAAATTTTCTAAGTAGAAGAAACGTTTCCTTACTCGACGTATTTTATAATATTATCTAAGTAGAAGAAATTAATCTCTTACTCGAAGAATATCATAAAATTTTCTAAGTAAGGAAAACTTTCTCTTACTCGAAGAAATTCAAATTGAAATATTCCTAAGTAGAAGAAACGCATGTCTTACTCGAAGACATTCAAGCTAACTCGAAGAAATTCATACATAATCAAAAATCAATTAAGGATAGATAAAGGACCAGGAAAGCAACAAATATCTTCCTAAACATATCCTAAACAGATCCTATAGCCGAGAAATCAAATCTAACAAACACATTGGCCATAAAAAATCTTTACGCTACACGAATTTCTTCAACTAAGAGCATGTGATTAAACTTTGATACAAGGCTTTAGGCGCATGATTTGGGGACCTATTTGAGTATTTCTAAACACTCAAAACACTTACATAATACACCTAGTAGTTGCAGCAATTCATACGACCATATAAACCCTAACCCACTCAATTTTCATTAACAGAAGTTAATTATCACAATTAATCAATAATGGAGCAATCCTAAGCATGATATTAAGCAACAGAGCCACTTTAATTAGCCTACAACCTAACACATACGAAATGCCCAAATTAATCCCTTAAACCCTAATTCTTTGATTAAGAGATTTAGCCAAAGATATGTTTCCAAACTTTGGGCGAGTAACTAACAAGTGTAAGTGAATGATTATAACACTTACAATCGATAAAAGGGCAAGATAAAAAAAATCTTAGTCTGAAAAAAAAAATAGCAGCAATTCGAGAGTGTGTAAGATTTTTGTGAGTTAGAAAATGATTTGAACTTTCTTATATAGGGAAAGGTTTGATGGTTTGGAAAGTTTGGTCCCTCAACCCGTTTTTCCCTTCAAGCGCAGTCCCAAAGTCACCAATTTTGATAATTGACAACAACAGTCCCTTAGGTTTGTTGTTGTTTCATTTTTGGTCAAAACATTTGTTAAAATTTTAAATTTTACATTTCTCCCCCTTGAACTAACAAATACTTTTGAAGAATTTTCTCAATGATTTAATTCAAGAGATCATGGAAATTTCGCCCGAAGAAGTTTTATTTTTGATGAAGAATTAAGAGAAGAGTGTGTGGAATGCATAACTTTTTCTAAGAAACATTTCTCCCCCTCAAAATATGTTCTTTTTAAAAAATTGAGAAAGTAAGTTGATTACGTACATATTTTGATTTCTCGTTGAATTCCGCACACAGAAAGAGATAATTATTATTCAAAAAAAAATATTTATTATTGTTTTATTTATTATTTTATTTATTTTTTTTAAATAAAAAGGAAAATCTTTTTGGATTTAGTATGTTTTATATTTTTGTATTTTGTTTTTCAAAATAGTTTTTACAAAGATATTTGATGTTTGACGTTTTTTATGTTAGTTTGAGAAAGTTTTCCAGATCGGCCGGAGTTAAACACCGCATACCAATTTTGTGGAAAACTAGAAGGGGGGGGGGGTTGAATAGTTTTACCGGTTTTTAATTAGTTTTAAAACTTTACTTGTGAAAAACTATGATTCAATTCTTTTGTGAAATCAATCAACACCAATATGAACACTAAACAATACTAACTAATATAAACAATAAATATAAAGAAATGAGATGGAAAGATCAAAACGGGACAAAGAGATTTATAGTGGTTTGGTCACGAAGCTCTTCTTCGCCCTACTCCACTCTCCGAGTACCAAACTCGAGAGTTTAAAGCACTATGTCAACAAAGCTCCCTTCAGGCGGAGAAAACCGTACAACGTCGCTTATCCTTATTTCTGACACTAAGCTAAATTTCGAGTACTAATCTTAGCTAGTACCAATCTACCACGATCCTTGCTAAATCACACAATCAACACACTTGACTCGATATACGCGATCTACCCTTGATTCACTTGATCAACACACAAGCCCACAATCTACAAGAGATCTCCAAGATCTCAACAAGATCATAATGATCTACTCTCACAAACTACACAAAAGAAAATCAACTTGATGTATGCTAGGATACCACAAGTATGTAACAAGTGTTACAAGTGCACTAACTATAACTACAACACTTTGTATCTTCTTTGATACTTTGTGTTCTTCTCTTGCACTAGTAGAGGAATGATGGTGATCACTTGGTTGGATGATTGGATCACTCTTTAAATAAAAGAAAACTAAACTAAATGATCAAAGGAGAGAAGATGTGATAAGAGTTTTGAACTCATAAAGTTGTGTGTTAAAAACGATGCCCAAAAACTGTGAAGAGGGCTGGTATTTATAGGCAGAAGAAATTTGCCCGTTATAGGGACACGATACCACTAAATACCACACGGTACCACTAAATTTAGTGGTACCGTGCCAGACAAGAACGCTCCAATTTTTGTTTTTAGTGGTGAAAGTTTATTTGGGAAAGTTTGGAGCTGATTTTTGGGGGGAAAATAGCTGTTATGATTTTTAAACTTATTTTTCCAATAAAACATTTCTTTATAATTCAAAAATAACTTGTAAGGTATATTTTTGAAAAAGTGTTTTGTCACATTAAAAATGTGAAGTTCGAAACACAAATTCACTTCTTTGATCATTTGTCAAGTTGTAAATTTGTTTGTTCATACCTAGAGTGATTTACGTAGAAACGGGATCTTTCGACTAAAAACTTGTTTACGTTAATTTTGACGTAAAGTATGTTGATCCCAGTTGAGCTAATGATCTTGTTAATTATCTTAGATATAGATCTAAGACAATAGGTATAGAAATTGTTCTTGAACAAACTATTAAGTACTATGCGGAATCTAATACTTAATCTTAAGAAGAATTATTAATGAACACAAACGAATTCTCAATAAACACTTCAATATATTAATACGGTTACTCAAAAGTAACAGGGTTACAAAAACCTTGAAGTGATTCGACTTAGAAATCTTACATATGCTAAACTAAACCCTAGATCCTCCTTTTATAGACTAAGGAGTCCTAGTCAGTTACAATGACTTTCTATACAAGAAATATCTTTTCGTATCTATTCTATAATTATCCAAACATACTATACATAATTATCTCTTAAGCAGCAGAATATTATCTTTACCAGTAGTATCTTCTATGCCCAGCAATAGAATCTACTTAGTATATTTCCTTAATCCTTTCGAATACTCCAGCAGTAGAATGAAATATACCAGTAGCAGAATAAATAAACCTAGCAGTAGAATGACACTTAGAATATTTTCCACTTAGCACAATAAGAAGTAATATCCATTCTGAGCAGCAGCATCTTAAATCCCAACAATCCTCCCCTAAACTTGATATTTTCTCCTAAAATCATCAAGTTTCCTTTAATCCTTAAACCATCACCAGGAGGATGCTTCCAAACACTACTTCTTCTTTCTCCCATAATTCTGCCCATAGAGTTTTCTTTGTATCCTTCTGATAAGATCAACTACCATTTGATTCCTACGATCAACATGAAGTTTAATATCTCCTTCAACCAGCATCTTAAGTGTAGACTTAGCCAGAGGGTAATCCTTTTCAACCAGCATGTACATTTGAAGTCCTCCATGCATTACTACATTGTGAACTCCACATGACTCATATAATCTCCAAAGGCTAATTTTAGTACTTCTACCCTGTTCCATCCACACTCTGTCATTAGCACAAACTTCAAACATGATCTTCAGATCTCCCCAGAGTACTCTATCAATCTCATCTTGTGGCCTATTTTCACCATATTTATTCTTGACTAATCCCCACAAGTTCACCAAATCTTCTCTATCAATATTTTTAAGCATTTGAGAAAATGACTTAAACCTTTGAATTCTTCCACCAACTCTGTAGATCTCAAACCAAGGAATCTTCTTATCATATCCAGTCTTCCATCCAGTAATAGGAGTTTTAGAACTTAAAGGAGCAGTATCTACAAATGTATCATCATCAGAATCTACAATTGTAGTCATTTGTTGTAACTTAATTGTTTCCTTGTAAAACTGCTCTGATTGCTATGTTGCTTCACTCCCAGACTTAGAACTTTCCACAATAACTTTTGACTTGTTGGATTTCCTTTTCTTCCTTCCAACACTTTTTAACCTTCTGATGCGCGTGATGTGTCGTTGCGGTTTAGCAGTTTTAATGCCTATTCAAGTTTTAAATTTATATTTAGCCGACTTATCAATAACACACACACTTAACGAGCAGTGTACCCGGTCAGTATGAATATAATGGTAAGTAGAGTGTCGATCACTAAGAGTGGAACGTATTACCTAGTTATTCTAATCAGTATTTTAATATATTAAGTTAGCTATACAACCTAATCTAACGCAAGGGGGTTCAGCCTGAGAGGCTGGCACGATTTGGTTGCAATTAAATAATAAACAAAACCAATAGGCACGAATCAGCAAGTAGCACACACGTACACAGATAAATACTTGAGACAATAAGAGGGCTGTCCTTATGATAAGTAGTTTGTCACTTGTTTTATTGCTAGTGTTATATGAAGTGTATAGTTCGATGCAACGCACCGAGATTAAGTCCTTTCTCGTTGGTTCTAATCTTATCGGCGAGTAAACCCTTAATGATTACTTATGACTATCCTATTTATCTTTCTCCTACTTTTCTACAGACCATAGAATGCATAGGCGATCTAATAAACAGGCGAGGGCAGAGGCATGGCGACCCGATCAACGCTCAGCTAGCCACAGAGGTTATCAATGCACTAATAAAAGTCACCAAAGACACTAACATATAAACTTTAATTGATGAGAAAGCAGTTTTAAGGGAGTGCAATCTTTCCGTTGTCACATTACACAAGCCACCAATCTTGATGAATTAAAGTTTACTAACACAATAAAACAAAACTACTTAATGAATTAAACACATGCAGCACCTTCTTACAGCTCTTGTATCTTTGATTTGAGTGTGTCTTGTGCTGCTGCCTTGACTGAATTCGTCCTCTGGTCTTCGTAAATAATATATGTCTCGGTCTCTCCCTCTTCGAATTCGTCTGGTCTTGGGGTATTTATAGTTTCTGTCTGAGGGTAAGATGCGGCGCATCTAAGGAGTAGATGCGGCGCATTGACTTAACTTCGCGTGGGGTCCAAGATTATAATATTCAGGAATATTCGTACACCGCCAGAAGATGCGGCGTATCTCCATTCTAGGATGCGGCGCATGTCCTCTTGTATCTTGGATCGTATCTGGTGAAATATTGATAGTGATGCGGCGCATGTAATGAGTGAGATGCGGCGCATCTGGAGCAGATTTGACTTGATCTTGTCCATTTGAGTAGACTCTTCACTTTGCGCATGTTTTGCTCCATAATTAGTCCAAAATCGCCAAGTTTCACCAAATGCTTGTTTTCAACTGAGAATTACAAAAGTAAACGATTAAGTATCAATCCTCATACATAATATAATAAAACAAGTCAAATTAATAGGATAAATGATAGGAATAAAATGTACTTATTTGAGTTCATCAAATATCCCCCCACTTGAACTTTACTTGTCCCCAAGTAAACCTTAGATTAAATCTTATGAAAATGTATCCTAAAAGATATTAGGATTTATTTTTATATTTAAGCATGTATTCGTTTTTGTCATAATCACACAACTAAACACTTAACGAATTAGAAGTAAAATAAAATATTTTGATAAAAGCAAATCTAATCGTTTAACTGTCCAGTCGTGACGAATATTCTATCATAAGCTTGGCAAGTATACACATCTCCTCCACTAAAGCCAAGGAATAACAAGTCTCAAGTGGTAAAAAGGGTTTTTAGGCTTAAGGGTTAATTATTCTTAATCTCTATCGATTTCAAATTCCAGAAAAGGCGACAAAATCACAAATACATGATCGAATCCACGAACACGATACTTGCAATTGCTCAAATCCTTAACTCGAATAGGCTAAAGATAGGTCCAAACTTCACCAATAATAATATATTAAAAAGGGCGACAAAATCATAAATACATAGCCGAATCCACGACTACGATACTTAAGATTGCTCAAATCCCTAATCTCAACAAATCAAAGGTTTGGTTGGATAAAGAATAATATAGGGTATGGATAATATTTGGGATATAAATTGGTGTAAAATGAAAAATAAACAAAACAAATAAATTAAAATCCTAAGTGTGGTTAATCACTATCCCAACCATCCCATGAATAAGACTCATATCATTGAATAACTCACGCTTTAACACTTGAAACACACGCTTTAGGTAGACACGAATTATACTCAACAAGATCTTAATCAAAGAATAAACCTTAGTTGGCGTTCCCATAACTGCCAACTCCCATTCAATCCATAGATATAATATACAACAAATAGTGGTGATATCAACCACTTAATACAAAACTTTACATCGTTGGTTAAAACTAACATCCAACTCTTCCTTTTTCTTTTTCTTTTCTTATTTTTTTTTCGATTTTTTTTTTTTTTTTTTTTTTTTTTTTTTTTTTTTTTTTTTTTTTTTTACTTGAAACATAGACATAGATGTGTAAAATTTCACCACATCACTATAATGATAATTCTGGATAATTTTCCATACTTTTCATAACTTCAGAAATAACGATAATAGCGAAAGTAGTAAACACACGAAAAATAAACTCAAAGATATACAATATTTACTTTCACTCCAATTGCATTGTGCAATTTCCCGACCTAACCATAGATAATGAATTACGCACGCGAACACAGGTAATGTAAGGAAACACACTTTGCCTAAAGCAATTAACCAACCACGGATTCTAATCTACAGGGTAGGCTAAGGTGTAAGGGTGTAACGAAACATTTTAACAAAGGTGTAAGAAACGAAAGGAATGGCTCTGAGTGTTTTTCTAGGGGTATCTTACTCTAAAAATGAGAGTACCAAAAGGTTTTATACGGGGGTTAACTAACCAGTGTAGTTAGTTAATATCACATAACATATAAAGGCTATTTGGGTGTAATCCTAGAAATTTACCAATTTAGACAAGTCATTCCAATTATATAAATAATACTCATTATGGTGGTCTCGAATAGTATACAAGCCAAGTTCTAAAGTTTACAAGTCACCGGCACACTCATAGATTTGTGAATTTTGAAAAATCACAATTTTTGAAAATAAGGTCATGTGTGCAGCTATGCAACTTAGACTTTAAACAAAAACATGCTAAAATTTTTTAAAATTTTGATATATTAAGCACATTTTAAGCATATTTTGAAAAGTTTAGGACAAGTAAGTGTTAAGTGTTCTAATTCTCCAATCCCCCCACTTAAGTTAAACAACGTCCTCGTTGTTTGTATGAAAGGTTAAAAACTGGAAAATAAAAGAATTAGAACAGAAAAACTCCCCTGAGATTTGCTCGGTATGATCCTCCATTAGTTTTAGAGCAAAAATCATCTTTCTTGTGGATTAGAACGATTAAGCTTCATAAACAATGTATCCACAGGAAATGCAGGAATCTATAATACCACCAAGGCTTCAAAACACACCTAAGATAAGAAAGGTTCAAACTTGCATAATACATTAGTAGTTAGGAAAAATAAAACTAAATAAAAATGAAAGATGAAAATCATCAGGTCAGTCGATGCGCCGTATCTTATGGAAGAAGATACGCCGTATCGAGCCTGGAATAAATACGGATTAGAATAAAAGATGCGCCGCATCCTTAACCAGGGATGCGCCGCATTAAAATAAACTGATAAAAAGTTTTAAATTCGAAAATAAAAAAAATGCAGAAAAATAAAGATATGACCATTGCAGGAGATGCGTCGCATCTCATGATGGAGATGCGCCGTATCCTCGACGGCCTGACTGACTCGACACAAAAACAGAAAATTAAAAGATAAATCCGGGTTGTCTCCCGGTAAGCACTTGTCTTTATTCCAGAGTCTTCAATTTAGACTCACGTTCAGCTCTTTAATATCGATCATTGAAGGAGTCAGAAACATCGCGCTCCCTCATTCCCAATTCAGTAATATTGAACATTCCTTGCTCGTCCATAATTTCCACGCCGTTCTTCTTTAATATCTGTATAAACAAAGTTCTGTCCCTTTCGGGCAGAGATGACAAAATGATAGACGGGAAATTCTTATTATCAAATAAGCATAAATAAGCAAGGTGGGGTGGTAGTTCAATAAACACATCATTATTCAAATTTGTTTTCTCAACTATTTTCCTACGTTTGTTAATTACTACACAATCATACCACTCATCATCAGAATCATTGACAACATCGCGTCTAAGTTCGGTAGGTACATGAAGGTCAATAAATTCCTCAAAGTTCTCATGATTAGGATTAGTTGAGTTATTTTGAATCAATGTTTCTCCCATGGGCCTAGCTTCAAGATCGAGGTCCATACGCTCTCTTAATCCTAGCACATAGACTCCTCTAATTATGCTTTTAACAGGATCTTGGCACTTATAGACTAGTTTATTATTCCCTACCCTTAATGAGATTTTTCTTTTAAATACATCGATCTTAGCATGGGCAGTAGACAAGAAAGGTCGACCAAGGATTAAGGGAATCTTAACATCCTCGGGCATATCTAAAATAACAAAGTCTACAGGGAAAATAAACTTCTCAATCTTAACTAGCACATTATTAGCAATCCCTTCAGGTCGTTTTACCGTTTTGTCAGCCAACTCAATAAGTAATTTAGTTGGTGTTAATTTACCTAGTCCTAGGGTAATGAATGTCTTAAGAGGCATAACACTAACACTAGCTCCTAAGTCAGCTAACACATTATTGAAAGATATATTATTAATTGAACAAGGTAGAGTAAAACTTCCTGGGTCTTTTTCTTTATGAGGCAAGGCATTTAAATCGGTTGCAGAGCTCCCTTCTTTCATTGTAGCCTTAATCTCCTCTTCAATCTTTGTCTTTTCTTTGAGTAGTCTTCTTAAACTGATTGAAGAATTAAAGAAAAATTCGGGTCTTGCACCGTCATTACCATTCATCGATCTTCTAGGTGAGTAAGGAGTGACTTCTTCAGTGGTGCTTATGGCCTTGACATGATCTCTTGGGTTGGTTTCGGTTGAGCTAGGTAAACTTCCATATCCCCTTTCTTGAAGAACTTTGCTCATTTGACCAATTTGTTGTTCCAATGCTTTGATCGAAGCTCCTTGATTTCTTGTAGTAGTGTCCGTTGAAGCTCGAATTTCTTTGATCATAGCAGTATTCTCTTCATGTCTTTTAGCAGCATCGGCCATAATTTGCTTTAGAGTGTCATCTAAAGTCTGCCTCCTCTCTTGATAAGCGGGATTAAAGTTGTTCTTTTGATAGAATCCCGGGGTAGCTTCCCTAAATCTTCCTGAAGGTCGGAATGGTTGTCCAAATTGGGTGTAATATGCTTCTTCAAATGTCTCACTTTCATTCTTATTTGGGCAATCTTTAGTGTAGTGAGGTCCTTCGCACTTTTCACATCCAACTTGGGCAGCATACACTCTTTCATCACGCTTCTTCATCTCTCTACTAATTTTATCCAATTGAGCTTGAATAGCAGCAATCCCGTCAAAATTAGTGCTGCTCTTAGATCTAGTAGAGGTCCCATCGTGCCATTTTTGAGAATGATCAGCAGCTTCTTGGATCGCTTTCCTAGCATTGGCTGCACTCATTTGGGGCACAGCTCCCTTAGCGTCCAAGATTTATCTAGTAGGCACGTCCAATCCTTGATAAAACAATATTATCTCCTGCATAGCGGTTAGATAGTGTTGAGGACATTTTACCAATAAATCTTTAAATCGTTCCCAAGCTTGATAAAGAGTTTCATCAGGCTCTTGCTTGAAACTGTTGATAGCCTCCATCTTTTTAGCAGTCTTAGCAGGTGGACAATATCTCTTCAGGAATTTGCTCTTCAAATCTTCCCATGTAGTGATTGAACTAGCAGGTTCATTCCTTAGCCACTTGTTAGCAGCTCCTTTAAGTGAGAGTGGAAAGATTCTTAGCATGATTTGATCGTCAGTGACTCCTTCTGAAGTAAACAAATCCGCAATCTCGAGGACCTTTTCAACATGCTCATTAGCATCTTCATGTTCCGATCCACTGAAAGCATTCTCTCTTAGCTCCTTGCGAAACTGACCCTTCAATTCAAACTTTGACTTGTCATCAAACTTTGGTCTAGCAACTCCTGAAGTGTAATCAGCACGGGTTTTGTTCATGTATTCCTCCATAGTTGTGTTTTCACCCATTGCTTCTGTTTCTTCTTCCTCTTTCTCTTCAGAAAAATAATCAAGCTCGAATGAACTTGAAGTATCAAAGCTTTTTGTGTTGAAAAGCCTTTTTAGCGAATGAAAGACTCGTTCAGGATCTTCGAAAGGTTGAATCAAGTTCTTCGTAGAACTCCTGGTCATGCACTTCCTGAAATCAACACAAAAATATCAGTAGGGCATGCTCGAGAAAGTAATATATCAGAAAATTAACAATGAAAACGGAATACGAAAAATTAAAGTTACTGATATCTGCAGACGATGCGCCGTATCCAAAAAGTTGGATACGCCGTATCTTATAATCGTTAAAATTTAATCAGACTTTATTCAGAAAATAGATACGCCGCTTAGAAATTAGAATGCGCCGTATCTGTTTCAATTATCAAAAATCGATATTTATTAAAAATTAAATGCGTCGTATTAACAACAGTTAATGCGCCGTATTTTCGTTACGTTTCAAAATATAAGATTTTTGATTCAGAAAGATGCGTCGTATCGATAAAAATCGATACGCCGTATCTGTTTAATAATTCGAAAACTGTTTTTAATTAAAATAATAGATACGCCGTATCTGCTGAAGCAGATGCGTCGTATGGCGTTAACGTTTAGAAAATTTTTTATCAAAAACAGATACGCCGTATCTTGGGGAAAAGATGCGTCGTATCGAATTAATTAAACGCGTTGTATTTTATAAAAATTGAACGCAATACGCCGTATCTGAAAAATCAGATGCGCCGTATCGTTCGATTTAGCTCAGAACAACGATAGCAGAACACAAAAAATACGAAAAATAAAAATAAAAACACACAAACGAAAATAAACACAAATAAAAGCAAACAAATAACACACAAAAAAGAAAATATGCAAAATAATACAATGAATGCAAATTAATCTAATACACAACAAAATTAGCGGTTAGAAAAATTAAAAACCTAATTAAAATACTAATCAAATTAACAGATAATAACAATTCACTCCCCGGCAGCGGCGCCAAAAACTTGATGCGCGTGATGTGTCGTTGCGGTTTAGCAGTTTTAATGCCTATTCAAGTTTTAAATTTATATTTAGCCGACTTATCAATAACACACACACTTAACGAGCAGTGTACCCCGTCAGTATGAATATAATGGTAAGTAGAGTGTCGATCACTAAGAGTGGAACGTATTACCTAGTTATTCTAATCAGTATTTTAATATATTAAGTTAGCTATACAACCTAATCTAACGCAAGGGGGTTCAGCCTAAGAGGCTGGCACGATTTGGTTGCAATTAAATAATAAACAAAACCAATAGGCACGAATCAGCAAGTAGCACACACGTACACAGATAAATACTTGAGACAATAAGAGGGCTGTCCTTATGATAAGTAGTTTGTCACTTGTTTTATTGCTAGTGTTATATGAAGTGTATAGTTCGATGCAACGCACCGAGATTAAGTCCTTTCTCGTTGGTTCTAATCTTATCGGCGAGTAAACCCTTAATGATTACTTATGACTATCCTATTTATCTTTCTCCTACTTTTCTACAGACCATAGAATGCATAGGCGATCTAATAAACAGGCGAGGGCAGAGGCATGGCGACCCGATCAACGCTCAGCTAGCCACAGAGGTTATCAATGCACTAATAAAAGTCACCAAAGACACTAACATATAAACTTTAATTGATGAGAAAGCAGTTTTAAGGGAGTGCAATCTTTCCGTTGTCACATTACACAAGCCACCAATCTTGATGAATTAAAGTTTACTAACACAATAAAACAAAACTACTTAATGAATTAAACACATGCAGCACCTTCTTACAGCTCTTGTATCTTTGATTTGAGTGTGTCTTGTGCTGCTGCCTTGACTGAATTCGTCCTCTGGTCTTCGTAAATAATATATGTCTCGGTCTCTCCCTCTTCGAATTCGTCTGGTCTTGGGGTATTTATAGTTTCTGTCTGAGGGTAAGATGCGGCGCATCTAAGGAGTAGATGCGGCGCATTGACTTAACTTCGCGTGGGGTCCAAGATTATAATATTCAGGAATATTCGTACACCGCCAGAAGATGCGGCGTATCTCCATTCTAGGATGCGGCGCATGTCCTCTTGTATCTTGGATCGTATCTGGTGAAATATTGATAGTGATGCGGCGCATGTAATGAGTGAGATGCGGCGCATCTGGAGCAGATTTGACTTGATCTTGTCCATTTGAGTAGACTCTTCACTTTGCGCATGTTTTGCTCCATAATTAGTCCAAAATCGCCAAGTTTCACCAAATGCTTGTTTTCAACTGAGATTTACAAAAGTAAACGATTAAGTATCAATCCTCATACATAATATAATAAAACAAGTCAAATTAATAGGATAAATGATAGGAATAAAATGTACTTATTTGAGTTCATCACCTTCTGCCTTTTTTCTTCACACCTGTATTAGGATACTCTTTTTCCTCTTCCTTTACAACCTTTTCTTTCACATTTTCTTTTTGCACATTTTCTAGTTCTTTCTCAACTTCAACCTCAGTCTCAATTTCATATTCCTCCATCTTCTTAAACCTCTTTATAATAACTTCTTTTTCCCATTCAGACCCCATTGGTATGAAACTCTCAACTTGTTTCTTGGCTTTCTCAAACATCTTCTAAATTTCCTCATCTGAATATGGTTTCAACTGCACAAGCTTCCATCCCTTCATATTCTTCAAGTAATGCTCTTGAAAATTTCTTATTTGCTTGACAGTTGGAGGTTTAAGCAACTTCTTTTTCTTTCTCTCAGCAAGATACCATTGTCTTCTTTGTTCTTTGTACTTTTTCAATCTTGCATCTACAATTTTCATATCTCCCATTGGTTGTGCATCTTGCTGTTCCTGTTTCACCAACTTAGAAAACTCAACTTCTACATCACATTCAACTCTCTCCTCATCCCAAGCATCCAGAAACTCCTTTGTTTTTGCCTCATCCTCAGCATGCTTCTTTTGTCTTTCAAGCTCTGCACGATTTTCTTCCTCATATTGATCAACCAACTTCTTTGCAGCTTCTTTATCATACTATTCTTGAAGATGTTTTGGCCAGTACTCAAAAGGAACATCTTCAGGATAAGGTTCAGGCTCATCAACCATCTTACCTTTTCCTTTTCCAGTACATGTATGAGATTGAGTAGGCTTTTTGGATGGAATAAGTTCTCTAATTGACACACCTTTAACTGGAACTCTTGGAGGTAGAGTTGGTTGTGTTGTTTGTTTTGATGTTGGTTGAGATTGTGATTGTTGTTCAGTAATAGATGGTGGTTGTTTAGGTTCTGGTTGTGTTTTAGGTTGTTGTTGTGGTTGTGGTGATTTTGGTGTATATGATTTAGACTTTAGTTGTAACATTATCTTGGCTAAGCAAACATCATCATCTGACTCTTCATGAGTAGAAACTTGCTCTGACTCAGCAACATCATGATTAACCCCAGCAGCAGAATGCCCAGAACCAGCAGTAGTTTCTTTGCCTAAACCTTTGACAACTTCAACCATAACCTCAACATGTTCATCCAACTGCTCTTCATTCAAACTGAGCAATTTCTCACCAAGCTTACCAGCAGTAGAACCAACCAACTTGCTTGAAGCAGTATCTAGAGTATCTTCTTGCTCTTCCAAAACCAACACCTCTGTATCAGCATCCTGGGCAATTTCCTCTGATTGTTCTGGTTGAATCTCTTCTGTGCCTTCATTATTACCCATATCCATATCCACATCTAAATCAGCAGCAACACTTTCAAAAACATTTTCAGCCTCCCCTGAAGTCTTTGTCTCCTTCCTCCCCTGTTTAGGAGCATCCTCCCCTAAACCCATGCCTTCTGAGGAGCTAACTCTCTGAGCTGTGCCAACCTTCTTTAATCTTTTGAATACCCTTGTTCTTGATCTCTTTTGACCCTCCAAATGTCTGACTCTCATCTTCAAATTTTTCACTGTGTTTGTGAGGTCAAGAACTTGGGATTCCAATGTGGTACATCTTTCCATCAATTCATTGATTTGTTGCATCCTATCCTCACCACTTCGGCCTGTGTTACCTGTCCCGAGAGGTGGATCACTGGAATTGTCATTTTGTACATTTTGTGTTGCCAACAATTCATCAGTTTCATTTCTAGCCTCATCACTTCGACCTGTGTGACCTGGTCCGAGAGGTGAATCATAGACATTGTCATCTTGTACATTATGGTCCATTAATTTAATAGTTTCTTCTCTACCCTCATCACTTCGGGATGTGTTACCTTCCCTGAGAGGTGAATCAATGGGTTTAAACTCAGTATCAGACCTAGTCTGATCAGCTGAGCCCCCTTGTTTGCCATTTGGCTGGGGTTACCATCCTCTATTTCTGGTTCATAAGAACCTTCCACAGTAGATGTTGCCATGGTTGGGGTCTTAGTTATGTTAACACTGTCCTGCCCAGTTACTAAACTAGAAGCAGTAGTGTTAGCCCCTTCCATCATGTCACCTACATCACCTGTGACAGCCTCATCTGCATCCATCCTGACACTGGCCTGAGGTTGCTCAGTGTCCTTAATTTGTGAAATCCTAGGGGATTGGGTCTTTTGAAGTTGTTCAGATGATTGTTCAGAGGTGGGTGTGGGATGGGTAGCTGTTGTGATTTCAGCACCTTCACCCTGAGTAGCAGCCAATTGCAACATATGTGGGAACAATGGAGTAACATTCCCAGAGAAACCTTGACCATTCTTTTTCAAATAAGAAAATAATTTCTTTTTAAGCATAGGGCAGTCAAATCTATTTTTATGTACCTTAGGTTCTGAAAATTGATTATTCAAAATTAGTTTCAAAAACCTTGGGTAAATGTAATATTGTCCAGAAACATTCTTTTTCAGACCATCCATTATCATAGCCGAAAAATTAAATGGTCGTCCTTTGGCCAGACAAATCAAAGCAGATGCTTGAGTTGTACTGAATTCATTCCAACCAGTAGTTTTAGGACTCAGACAATGGAGAATGGTATGAAGTAAAAATTTCCATTGTGGACAGAGAAGACCTTTGTAAAACTTTAAAGCATTTGTTTTCTTCTCATATCCCATGGTTTCAAGTTCTTGAAAAATGATAGAATTTTCAAGGCAAGTTATTTTCTCATCATCTGAAAAGTGAAGAGCTTCTCTTACAGATGATTCAAAGATAACTATCCTTTGGCCATCTACCACAGCCTTCAAATATTCTTCCCCATTTCTAGTTTTGATCTTAACAGTAGACCAGAACTATTTCATGTGGGAAATGTATATAGTTGGGTTTGCTGTTAATGCATACCTTATGTGAGTAGCATTAAGAAAGTCGATTACTTCAGCAAAACCATTAGCTTCTTGGGGCTTTTGAAGAAACGCAACCTGATTGTGATTTTCAGAAAATGTTCTTTGCGACATTGTGAATTAGGGTTTTGATTTTGGGGGTTTTATGATCAGATGGTAAAAAGTGTGTGAGGGTTTGAAATAAAGTTAATTTTAGGCGCACAAAGTTAATTGTGAGAGCCAATTAGGTTTTAAAGCCCTTCGGATCGATTTAGGTTTTATTCGCGCCAAATTTACAAAACCGACCCTACACTTTCAAACCAAGCAGCAGAATTCCAAAAGTTTCCAAGCGAACAGCAGAACCCCAGCAGTAGGAAGTTTTGCCTAGCAGCAGAAACTTTGTAGCTAGCAGTAGAATGTCTGCTGATCTTTCCAAACACCTTTTGCTCATCCAATAAGCAATCCCCTTGGACTTATCCTGCAAGAGATTAGTCCAAAACCACAAAAACACAGAAAAGAATATACCACAATAATCACAATTCATAGTTATACTTAGCAGTTCTATAATCAACAAACAGTAGAACCAAATATAACTAACAGCAGAACTAGCAACACTTAGCAAGCAGTAGAAACAACTTTATTGACTAATAACAGTACAAATCCTTACAAAACATTACAAAAACACAAAGAGATAAGAATTTTTCAAAGATTGATCATTCCAATACTAACAATTAAAAATTGAAATCTACCCACATCAAAACCTTTTGTGAGCAAATCGGCAACATTATTGTCAGTATGGATTTTAAAATTTTGAATTAATTTCTTTTCAAAAGAACCTCTTATAAAGTGATGTCTTATCTCAATATGTTTTGTTTTTGAATGAAAAACAGGATTTTTAATAATACACATTGTACTGTTATTATCAATGTAAAGTTTGGTGTTCATAAATATGTACCCATAATCCAGCAATTGATTTTGAATCCAGAGCACTTGTCCACAACAACTAGAAGCAGCCACATACTCAGCTTCAGTTGTTGAATTAGCCACCATAGTCTGTTTCTTGCATTGCCAAGAGATAAACCTATGTCCAAGAAATTGACATCCTCCAGTTGTTGATTTTCTGTCCAAACTTGCTCCAGCATAATCACTATCTGAGTATGGCACCAGATCAAAAGGTGAATCTTTAGGATACCAAAGACCCAACCTGGGTTGACTCCTCAAGTACCTAAAAATCCTCTTTACAACATTCAAGTGAGAAACTTTAGGAGACACTTGAATTCTTGCACAAGCACACATAACAAACATAATGTTTGGCCTTGAAGCAGTTAGATACATCAATGAACCAATCATTGATTTGTAGAGATGCACATCAACCTCTTCTCCATCTTCATCCTTGATAAGAGGTTTGTTGGACTCCATGGTTGTCTTTGCTGGTTTCACATCAGAAAAGCCAAATTTCTTCAAAATATCAGCCACATACTTGTCTTGGCTGATGAATATCCCATCTGTCTTTTGCTTAACTTGAAGCCCTAGAAAGAAAGTGAGTTCCCCCATTGAACTCATCTGAAATCTGCTATGCATGAGCTTCTCAAATTCCTCACATAACACCTTGTTTGTAGACCCAAAAATGATATCATCAACATATACTTGTACTAGTAAGATATCATTTTTGTCTTTCTTGATGAACAAAGTCTTGTCAATGGTTCCCCTGTTGAACCCATTGTTTAACAAATACTTAGACAAGGTGTCATACCAAGCTCTAGGAGCTTGATGTAAACCATACAGTGCTTTATCCACCTTATAAACCCTATTAGGATAATTATGGTCTTCAAAACTAGGTGGTTGGGTGTCATATACTTCCTCATCAATTTTCCCATATAAGAAAGCACTTTTCACATCCATTTGATACACAGTGAAGTTCTTGAATGAAGCAAATGCTAAGAATAGTCTGATAGCCTCTACTCTTGCTACAGGTGCAAATACTTCATCATAATCAATTCCCTCTTCCTGAGTGTATCCTTGAGCCACCAATCTTGCTTTGTTTCTTATCACTATTCCTCTTTCATCTCTTTTGCATCTGAACACCCATTTGGTACCAATTGCCTTTTTCCCTGAAGGCAAATCAACCAATGTCCAGACTTCTTGAAGCTTGAACTGCAACAACTCCTCTAGTATAGCTTCAACCCAACTTTCATCTTTTAATGCTGTGTAGGCATTCTTGGGTTCCACTTGTGATAGAAAACAAGCAAACATACAATTCTGTAAATCCTTGTGGCTATTTCTCTGATGAAGAGATTGAGCAAATAATCCTTGATCAAACAAATCTCTGAAACCTTTTGTTTGACTTCTTGTTTGAACAGCAGAATGAACATCTCCAATAATTTGCTCCTTTGGATGATTCTTGTGTATTCTGGTGGTTGGAATAGGACTGACTGGAATTGCATTCTCCATATTGTTTAAGTCAGCCTCTGCACCAAATCCATCCAAAACCTCATCCAAAATATCAGGAACATCTGGATAGTTAACATCATCAAAAGATCTTCCATCTGTGTCAGCAGCAGAAAATCTTGGTGCAGCAGTAGGATCAAAAGGCTTAGCAGTAGTTTCTTTTGGCTTAGCAGCAGAATCAGAGTTACTACTGCTAGACTTGTTCTGCACTTCATCAGCAACTTGTGGTTCTTCATTAGCCACCTTGTTAGTGCAAATATTACGATATTTAAACTAAACGATTTCTTCGGTTTTAATAATGACAAACATATAACTTGTAATACATAACGTAAAATGTGCAAGTTACTTGTAAACAGAAATAATCAATGCATACTTACTTCACCACCTCCCGACATCTCAAGTATGCTTCAACGAAGTCGTAGATTTCCATCCCGACATAAATCACTCAAGGTATGGACAAACAAATCTACTACTTGACAAATGATCAACGGATTTTATTTTTCTAAACTTCACATTTTTAATGTGACAAAACATTTTTTCAAAAATATATTTCACAAATTATTTTTGAATTAAAAAGAATTGTTTTATTTTGAAAAATATGTTTAAAAATCCCAACAGTCAAATTTCCCCCCAAAATCAGCTCCAACCTTCCCCAAATAAGTTTTCACCAGAAAAGACAAAATTTGGAGCGTCCTTGTCTGGGACGGCTCCACGGTTCCACTAAATTTAGTGGAGCCGTCCGTACAAAATTTTCTGTAACGTTCAGATTTTTCTTGCCTATAAATAGTGGACCATTTCACACTTCCAACTTGATTTTTCCAGTCCTTTTTCTCTGGTCTTATCCCTCCTCACTTAAATGACTTTCTTTGATCATTTGGAGAGTCTTAGTTTGTTTAAGAGTGATCCAATCCTCCATTCAAGTGATCCTCTTCATTCCTCTTGATTAGCAAGAGAAGAACACAAAGTATCCAAGTAGATACAAAGTGTTGTCATCCCTCTTGATTAGCAAGAGAAGAACACAAAGTATCCAAGTAGATACAAAGTGTTGTCATCCCTCTTGATTAGCAAGAGAAGAACACAAAGTATCCAAGTAGATACAAAGTGTTATCATTCCTCTTCATTTGCAAGAGAAGAACTCAAGGTATCCAAGAAGATACAAGAGTTGTAGTTGTTAGGTCTTGTAACATTTGTTACACTCTTGATTGTATCATAGCATACATCAAGATTATCTTTCTTTTGTGAGAGAGTGAGTCAAGATCATTGTGATCTTAAGAGATCTTGGAGATCTCTTGAAGCCATTGGGCTTGTGTGTATTGATCAAGTGGATCAAGGGTAGATCGGGTAGATCGTGGTAGATTGGTGCTAGCTAAGATTAGCACTCGACATCTAGCTTAGTGTCGGAAATAGGATAAGCGACGTGTACGGTGTAGATCGGGTAGATCGTGGTAGATTGGTGCTAGCTAAGATTAGCACTCGACATCTAGCTTAGTGTCGGAAAACAAGTTAAGCGACGTGTACGGTTTTCTCCGCCTGAAGGGAGTTTGTTGATTAGTGAAGTAACTCTCGAGTTGGGTACTCGGGGAGTGGAGTAGGGCGAAGAGGAGCTTCGTGACCGAACCACTATAAATCACCGTGTCTGGTTTGCGCCTTCTTACTTATCTCTTTACTTTCATTTTATTTTTTATCGCTTTATGTTTATATTTGCATTGCGTTTATGCTTGTGTGGCTAGTTGCATATGTTATGTTGATTATGTTTGTGTCATGGTTGATTGTGCTTGTGTTGTAGTTTAATTTATTCATTCCTAGACGATATATGATCATAGTTGACACTTTTCATATTACGTCACACTTGATCGGGAGTTTGATACAAAAGTTTTAAGTTTTTAAATGGAAACGTATTCACCCACCCCCCCCCCTCTACGGTTTCCACAATTGGTACCAGAGCCACGTCGCTCAAATTTTTAAAACAAATGGTTTTCAAAATTGAGTACGATCCATGTATCAAATTACCCATGAAGGTGATAAAAATATGAAAAGTATTTTGTTGCTTAATACTTACAAGTTTTGTTGTTAAGTATACGTTGTCATACTAGCTTGAAGGTTTTCTTAAATTAATAAAAGTTGGTTCTGTTCAAAACTGAAATAACAGGTACGGCACCGCTAAATATAACGTACGGTTCCACTAAATATGGACAGTACCAGTAAATTTAACGGTACCGTCGTATGTTTTTCAGAATTCGGTAATTTTCAAAAATTCGTATAAAATCAACCGTAAGTCCGTAGGAGTCGTGCCACCTATCATTTTAAACTTAATCGAGTCTACTTTCACTTAAAAATAATTTTAGAAAGTGATTGTAAAGTAAAATTTACGAGAGTCTTTAATTCGTAACAGAGAGTCTTTTCCGGTCATGCCGATTGCTCAATTTTTTTGTCAAATCACAAAGTGAACATCACACGTTGATGCATTCATGATTTCAAGGTGTTGATCAAATTTTTAAATGGGGTGGAAAATAATTCATTTTCAAATAAAGTCAAGCTAAGTGTACATTGTTATACTTAACACACAAAATGACGATAAGTATATTTGTGTGTTATGCTAAATGATTATTTGCTTTTCTTTGTGTCTTAGTATTGTTAGTTAATACTTTTGTATGCTTATTGTTATTTTTAGTTGAGCTAATTTTATCTATAAGCATAAGTGTCTTTCATGCCTTGTTGCTATGTGTCGAATATTAGCTTTTCGGCTTATGCGTCAATAGGACTTAGGCTAGACTTCTTGTACTAAGTTATGTAATTGATTTTGCATTGCATATAGGCATAGACCATTTTTCTTTCATTTGTTGCAAGTTTTTAAAATGGTTTAGTAACCTTCTTAGGAATAGAAACTAAGTTGGTAGATCATGTGCGTCGAAAGATATTGTCTTACACAATTATTTTTCCAAAGGTTTAAGTGTAAAAAGTATATCACCCCAAAATGCTTAACACTTTCATAAAATCCGTAACATGATCTTTAAAACATTACATCATTTTGTCTTGTTTGACCATGGGTTGTCTAAACAAGATAAAAGGTCTTTTTTAATACATTAGTATTTAAGTAAAAGAAAATGTATTAAACTTGCATTGATTTAACACACATACAAAATGTTTTAAACATTTAGTATTTTACGTATGTTGTATAAAAATAGTTAAGATAATTATTTTTATACTAATGAGGTGTCGAAAAACTAAGAATATTATACTTAATAATATAAATAGTTTTTCTCAAATAAAAATAAATGACAATATCAAAGTAGTAACTTAATATATCATTAACCTCACACATACAACTAGTGTAAGAATAAATGGAACACACTCCTTAAATTTTTTTTTTCTTTTTAAAAAGGAGTGATTGTGAGGGTCAAGAAAGATTTCGAGCACATATCAATTCATTATTCAAATTATGATTGATATTATTATCGAATCTAATTGACAAGTTTTCGAGTGTGGACATGAAATTGGAGTCATTATTTGTCTAGCTTCAAGATAACATCAAAATATGATGAAATATATTATCTTGAATCTACATACTCAATTACACTCGATTGTTATGAAAATAATGACGTCCACTCAAGACGAATATAATATGCATCGGATCATAACTCACACTTGTGTTGAAGATGCCATATTAAGTCTTCTTGTCCAATGGTTGTGTTCCAAACTTTAAACTAACATGTTTAAAAGATGCATAAAATACACAACTAAGTAGGATTGACAACTTGGATGTTTCATCCGAAATATACAAGTAATTTACATTGCAGTGCAATTGGTAAATGTGTCATTTCCGAAAAAACCAAACACGAGCAAACAAACAACATATGTAAACTTTGCTCATGAACAACTCAACACTCAAAGCCACATGTCTAGTAAAAGTGTCACGCATAATATGTTATTAACTATTATGTAAGTCATCAATCTTTGAGAATATCACTTGTATTTCTCTTATCAAAAGATTGACAAAAGATAACCTATATCTCATGCATCTTATTTTCTTTGTAACATGAATGGTTATGTTACAAGAGAATACATTGCATCCTGTTAACAAATATAGGATATTAGAGTTTAATAATAACCTAATACAACATGTGTCATTGCATAAACAAGTAAAATTGGTCATACACTAAAATACTTGTTTCACAAAGCATTCGTAAGAGTGATAAGTTTCCTCTTAGAAAAGCATATTTGTTGAAATATACAATATGTCTCATTTTTAATATAATGCTCACAAGATCTATTGAGGTATGTAACCTTCACTAGATTCTTTCTCAAGATATGCAAAGGAGCATTCTTGAAACACACACGATGTAGTAGATTCTACATTGTATCACATTAGAGTGTCTCTTGGTTCTAGGAAACCAAATCATGTTAAAATAACATGTAACAACTCAACAAACAAAGATGTTGTCCAAGAGATCATAAAATACACCATCTCCATCAAACAACCTTTAAATCTCAAGCACGAAATTAAAACATTTCACTTGCCTTTGTTAAGAGTTGTGTAAGACATGTCATTTTCTTAACCAATTTTCAAAGTATGGTTAATTGAGTCATATTAGGCCATTTATAAGCAAAACAAGATAACATCATCTTTGCTATACTTCGATAGGCAAATATAGGAATTTGAATTCTTCTAACATGAGAATGACTACTGGAGAACCTATCGCACTAGAAATTCAATTTGACCTAATGGTTGGATTGCTTCCAGGAGAGAAGTTAGGTTCGTGTATAACCCATAAAAATGGTCGTGTTTAGCCTTAATTGAGCACCACTAGTGATAGTCTCATACTCATTCTCTAACTTGAAAATTTTTCATTCATACATTTGACTAGAGATAGTTTACATCGGTGAACTTTATCTCCCATTAGGATGTCATCTTAAACAAGTAGTAATTAGGATCTGCCTTAGCAAACCTAGAGTGCTTGCATCCCACATACGTGTTTCAAAATGATAACATGTTCTCATAAGACATGATTAAATGTCTTCAAGATCTTAAATGCTAAATGATTATCATGTTTTGCATGATTGTTGCATTTATTCCTTATGGGCATTTTACATGATTTGCTTGTAAAGTTTGCACCCACACTATGCTCTTTTGACACATTAGGAATTAGGTATGCCCATCACTATGAACCCTTAGAAGTCATAGAGTCATACACTAGTGTCAAAACCTATAAGTTAGAGTAGTCGCGAAGTTGTCCTAATTCCCCAGTCATCACTTCGCCTTCTTCCAAGTAATACACCCGTTTGTCATGGGAAGGTTAGATACAAACCTAGTAGAACTCGGAGTAGGATTGACAACTTAAATATTTCGTCTGAAATATTCAAGTAAGTTTAACTTGCGATCGCAATTGTTAAATGTCATATCCGAAACATCATACTCAAGCCTTTTAACAATGTATGTTAAAACGCTCATCCCAAAGCTTAAAGCTAACATCAACCCTCGGGTGACAAAGGACTCACGAGTTGCTATATAAGTGATTAGTAGTTCCTTTCATCCTCGTGTGAATATACACGTCTTAAGATCCCAAACCCTGCTGCGAACCAGCACCATAGGCCTAGCTTTACATCTTTCAAAACCCCGAGAAACACTCACGTGCGAAGCACATCGAAATTCGTAAATCAACCAAACCTCTCAACCGAGAATCCCTTAACCATCTCCGTCAAGGTCTAGGAATGATGGAACATTTTCCATAAATCTTATGACTATTTAAATATTTCACTGGAAATATTAAAGTCATCCCTTGTACCCCTCTTATGACTACTTGAATATTTCACTGGATATATTGTAGTCATCTCGTGCGTCTCGTCTCATGACTCTTTGAATATTTCACTGGAAATATTGAGTTCATCTCTTCTATTTCGTGTCATGACTTTTAGATATTTCACTGGAAATATCAAGTCATTTTTCACATCGCTCTAATGACTACCTATGTATTTCCTCGGAAATATATAAGTCATCTCTTCACAAGTGTTGATAGAAGGCTTCACTAGGATGATGCAAACTCGCCTTTCTAGGAAGAAAGGAATGTAGTTCAATAAGGGGGAG
The DNA here is from genome assembly GCA_021014915.2 of Artemisia tridentata subsp. tridentata. NCBI lineage: Eukaryota > Viridiplantae > Streptophyta > Magnoliopsida > Asterales > Asteraceae > Artemisia > Artemisia tridentata. The sequence goes on along the minus strand of CP139507.1, from coordinate 419,075,433 downwards.
TAGGGAATGAATTCAAGGGAGCGCTCGAGGCAAATACCTTTTTGATTCGACAAAAGGGGGAGAAGGGGAGTCTAAACAGGTAACTTTTACATTTTACTATGTGTTACGGTTTACATATTTGTCATCATCAAAAAGGGGGAGATTGTTAGTGCAAATATTACGATATTTAAACTAAACGATTTCTTCGGTTTTAATAATGACAAACATGTAACTTGTAATACATAACGTAAAATGTGCAAGTTACTTGTAAACACAAATAATCAATGCATACTTACTTCAACACCTCCCGACATCTCAAGTATGCTTCAACGAAGTCGTAGATTTCCATCCCGACATAAATCACTCAAGGTATGGACAAACAAATCTACTACTTGACAAATGATCAAAGGATTTTATTTTTCTAAACTTCACATTTTTAATGTGACAAAACATTTTTTCAAAAATATATTTCACAAATTATTTTTGAATTAAAAAGAAATGTTTTATTTTGAAAAATATGTTTAAAAATCCCAACAGTCAAATTTCCCCCCAAAATCAGCTCCAACCTTCCCCAAATAAGTTTTCACCAGAAAAGACAAAATTTGGAGCGTCCTTGTCTGGGACGGCTCCACGGTTCCACTAAATTTAGTGGAGCCGTCCGTACAAAATTTTCTGTAACGTTCAGATTTTTCTTGCCTATAAATAGTGGACCATTTCACACTTCCAACTTGATTTTTCCAGTCCTTTTTCTCTGGTCTAATCCCTCCTCACTTAAATGACTTTCTTTGATCATTTGGAGAGTCTTGGTTTGTTTAAGAGTGATCCAATCCTCCATTCAAGTGATCCTCTTCATTCCTCTTGATTAGCAAGAGAAGAACACAAAGTATCCAAGTAGATACAAAGTGTTGTCATCCCTCTTGATTAGCAAGAGAAGAACACAAAGTATCCAAGTAGATACAAAGTGTTGTCATCCCTCTTGATTAGCAAGAGAAGAACACAAAGTATCCAAGTAGATACAAAGTGTTATCATTCATCTTCATTTGCAAGAGAAGAACTCAAGGTATCCAAGAAGATACAAGAGTTGTAGTTGTTAGGTCTTGTAACATTTGTTTCACTCTTGATTGTATCATAGCATACATCAAGATTATCTTTCTTTTGTGAGAGAGTGAGTCAAGATCATTGTGATCTTAAGATATCTTGGAGATCTCTTGAAGCCATTGGGCTTGTGTGTATTGATCAAGTGGATCAAGGGTAGATTGGGTAGATCGTGGTAGATTGGTGCTAGCTAAGATTAGCACTCGACATCTAGCTTAGTGTCAGAAATAGGATAAGCGACGTGTACGGTGTAGATCGGGTAGATCGTGGTAGATTGGTGCTAGCTAAGATTAGCACTCGACATCTAGCTTAGAGTCGGAAAACAAGTTAAGCGACGTGTACGGTTTTCTCCGCCCGAAGGGAGTTTGTTGATTAGTGAAGTAACTCTCGAGTTGGGTACTCGAGGAGTGAAGTAGGGCGAAGAGGAGCTTCGTGACCGAACCACTATAAATCACCGTATCCGGTTTGCGCCTTCTTACTTATCTCTTTACTTTCATTTTATTTTTTATCGCTTTATGTTTATATTTGCATTGCGTTTATGCTTGTGTGGCTAGTTGCTTATGTTATGTTGATTATGTTTGTGTCATGGTTGATTGTGCTTGTGTTGTAGTTTAATTTATTCATTCCTAGATGATATATGATCATAGTTGACACTTTTCATATTACGTCACACTTGATCGGGAGTTTGATACAAAAGTTTTAAGTTTTTAAATGGAAACGTATTCACCCCCCCTCTACGGTTTCCACACACCTTTTCAGCATTAGAAGATTTATCCCCACCTTCTACATCTTTGTGAACAACATCATCTTGTGAACTCTTGCCCTGTTTCTCTTTGGGTGTGAAAATTTGATCAAGATTCCATTTCTCAATCAAGACTAACTCCTTTGCAGATTCATTCTCCTTGGCTTGTGTACCTGCATTAGAATTTTCTTGTGTACCGGTAGACTTGTTAGTTGTACCTGCAATCACTGGCTCATAATTCATACTTTTGGTTAATGAATCAATGTCAAACAGCCATTCAGGTCCACTCCCTACAACATTAGATATAGTTTCACTAAACCTAACATGCAGGTTTTCTTCTACATACCTAGTTCTTTTGTTAAATACCCTAAAAGCCTTACTATTTGTAGAGTATCCAACAAAGAAACCTTGGTCTGCCTTCTCATCAAACTTGCCTAGGTTGTCAATGGTATTTAAGATGGTAACAGGACACCCAAATGGTTTCAAGAAATCTATCATAGGTTTCCTACCATGCAACAATTCATAAGGGGTCTTGTTATGAGGCTTAACTACCTTACTCCTATTTTGCACAAAACAAGCAGTGTTAACTGCTTCAGCCCAAAAAGTAGTGGGTAACTTTGACTCAGACAACATAGTCCTAGCAGCCTCAATTAATGTCCTATTCCTCCTCTCAGCAACACCATTTTATTGAGGAGTTCTAGCCACACTAAATTGTCTTAAAATACCTTTTTCAACACAGAATTGATTCATCACATTATTCTTAAACTCAGTTCCATTGTCACATCTAATTACCTTAACTTTGTGATTAACTAAGTTTTCTACTCTTGTTATGAAAGCCTTAAGGATACCAGAAGTCTCATCCTTAGTTGCTAGAAAGTAAACCCAAGTAAATCTACTATAGTCGTCAGTGACAACTAGGCAATACATTTTCTTATTCAAACTTTTCACATAAGTTGGTCCAAACAGATCCATATGCAACATATATAAGGGCTCAGAAATAGAGTTCACCACTTTGGACTTACAAGAAGCTCTGTGTTGCTTTCCCATCTGACAAGCAACACAGGTTTCAGGTTTTTCAAAAACTTTTGAAGGTAGACCTCTGACAAGGTTTCCCTTAACTAATTTGTTTATAGTTTTGAAATTTAAATGGCCAAGCCTTCTATGCCAAAGTCTGGATTCTTCAATTGTGGCCTTAGCAAACAAACAAGTTAAATCTCTTTTGGGAGTTATATTCTTTATGTCCACACTATAGATATTGTCTGTTCTAGGGACTCTAAGTAGCACTAATTTATCATCAGGCAACTTATAGTCAGGAGATAAGACAAGACACTCAGTGTCTGTAAAAAGAACAAAATTCTTTTTGTCACACATTTGTGAGACACTAAAAAGATTGAACTTTAGCCCATTTACCAAGTACACTTTTTCAAAATCCAGGTTGCCTGTTCTAATAGTACCTTTACCAACAATCTTACCACCTTTAGGATCATTACCAAAAGCAACATATCCACCATCCATGGCTTCAAAATCTTCAAGGTTGCCTTGGTCTCCAGTCATATGTCTAGAGCATCCACTATCAAAAATGCATTTATCCTTTAGCTCATCTTGTAGATTGCCCTGCACATAAAGTAAGAGAGTTAGTTTCTCTTGGGGACCCAAGCCATCACTGACTTGGATCTGCCTTGTGCATCAACATAATCAAATTTCTTCAAGTCCATTGATGCACTGCTGTGTCTGAGAACATGATCTAAAACCTTGATTTTAGGTTTCCAGACCCAGCAAGCTGAGGCCTTAACAGCATAAAAGTGATTGCCTACAACAGTATCTGTAATTACTTTTGGCTCAGCAGTAGAAACTGCTTGTGCCTTAGCAGTAGAAACCTCTGTTTTCATTTGATTGGGCCTTTTTGGTGCAGTAGTAGTAATTATCCTAGTAGCACCATTTCTTAGCAAAACTTCCCTAGGAACCATATTTCTCTTAGGATGTGGGTGAGTCTTTTTAGCAAAATTCTTATGGTTCACCCTAGTGTGTTGGTTCTATACAGGTTTTTGGTAGTAGTAACAATCTTCTTGAAGATGCTCAAAACTACCACAACTATAACAAGCCTTCTTAAGTAACTGGAAATCACTACCTAACTTTTGTGAAATTAGGCTGTTCCAATTTCTTTGATTTCCTCTAGGCAAGTTATTAGTTTTCCTAGGATATTCTCTAGGTTTTTCATCAAATTCAGCCATTTTCCTAGAGATACTACTTCCTAGCACAGGTTTTACAAACTCAACATGTTTAGCTTTAGTTTCAACTGATTTAGTAATTTCTTCCTTTTTAGCCTTAGGTGTTGAGTCAGTCTCTTCATCCTCACTATCTGACACCCAATCTTCAATGATCAAGGTATCAGACAACTTTTTCTCTACCTTAGGTGCATAAGTTCTATCAGGTTTTTCATTATTTGATTCACTTGTTTCACCTACAGGTTTTGAATCTATCTCAGTAATGAAAGACAATTCCTTCCTAGGAGGTGCAAAGGCACTTTTGACTGGGGGAGCTACTTCATTGTACCCTAAGCCACTTCCTCTTCTCATTAATTGACTTTCAATTGACTTATTGACTAGTTCAGATGCAAACTGTTGTTTTTCTACCCTAACAACATGTTTTTCTTTCTTAGATAAAGCTACATATCTAGCTTTTTCAGCCTCCTCTACTCTTTTATTAAGAACATTAATTTCACAGTTTTTCTTAATAAGCTCACATTCTAGCATATTAATTTTATCAGCATACTCTATCTCATTTTGCTTAAGAAATTCAAGTATGTCTTCTACTGATTTTTGACCATATTTATACCCTAAGTTATCAAGTTTTAGTTTTTCAACTTCAACTCTTAAACTCTCATTCCTAGACTTGAGTTCCTCAACAGTATCTAAGCATGATTTAAATGAACAAGATGACTCATTAGATACCTCAGAGTCTGAACCAGAGGATGAAGAAGCATAGGCCATCAAAGCAAAATTGTGTCCCTTCTGTCCTTCTTCAGCCATGAAAGCACCATTTGGTCCTTCTTCAGCTTGATCACTCCAGTCATACTCTCCCAAGCAATCACAAGAAACCAGAGCTGATGTAGTCTTGACTTCTTCAATAGGAACATTCCTTGTAGTCTCTCTGTTCTTCTTGGGTGCTCTGCACTCCCTTGCAAAATGTCCCTTTCTCTGACAATTGTAGCACTCAACTTTTTACTTGTCAAACCCCACATTGGTTTGTCCTCTGTACTTGAGTGCCCTACCAGTCTTCTTTAGAAATCTCCTAGCCCTCATTGTAAGCATGGCCATCTGCCACTTTAAATCAATCTCCTCAAGATCATCAAGATCTATTTGTTCCAAGTCCTGATCAGTAACAGAAGTACTTGTGGTGAGATCAGCCAAAAAGGCACAGATAGCTGCATCACTGATGTTATCAGTATTTGAACTAGCAGCAGAACCAGTGTGCCAACAACAGAAACAACATGACCAGCAGCAGAATAGTTTTCTTGAGAGCTTCCAGAAGTCTTGTTGTTTGAAGACATAAAAGCAAGGTTTTGTCCACTAGAAGATGAACTGGATGATCCCTTGACTTCAGATTCATACACCTTTAGATTGTTGTACAAATCATCCAAAGTCATTGTATCAAAATCCTCCTTATTTCTCCAGACAACAGTATGGATGCTCCATTCAGATGATAAGCTTCTGATAAACTTGAGATTGATGTCTTCCTGAGGCACTGAGACCTTCATAAGTTGTAATTGACTTACCAACTTCTGAAGTCTATCATAAGTACCATCAATATTTTCAGAACTTAAGGCCACAAATGTCTCAAATTGATGCTTCAATAAGTTCTTTCTTGACTTCTTTGTAGCAACATTCCCACCAAATCTGAGTTCAATGGCTTCCATCAAGGCCTTAGCATTCTGAATGTTACTACAACTCAATTGATATTCATTCGGTATTCCCATCAAAAGAATATTGTGAGTCTTTATCTCCAATCTCCTTTGAGCCTTCTCCTCATTAGTTTTAATGGGTAAAGGTGTCCCATCAGCAGCCTTAGCAGGTAAAGTGTCTCCATTCTGAATGACTTCCCACATGCAGTAGTCAAGCATCTTTATGTACAGCTGAATCCTCATCTTCCAGAGTTCATATTCTCCAACCTTGAGCATTGGTGCCTTTGAAGCAGTTACCATATGAGTAGTTTTGGATTCCATTACTTTAGTTGATGATGAACAGATCTTGATTGACAAAAATTCTTCTTGATATCAGTCTCTAGATCACAAGCTCTGATACCACTTGTTGATCCTAGTTGAGCTAACGATCTTGTTAATTATCTTAGATATAGATCTAAGACAATAGGTATAGAAATTGTTCTTGAACAAACTATTAAGTACTATGCGGAATCTAATACTTAATCTTAAGAAGAATTATTAATGAACACAAACGAATTCTCAATAAACACTTCAATATATTAATACGGTTACTCAAAAGTAACAGGGTTACAAAAACCTTGAAGTGATTCGACTTAGCAATCATACATATGCTAAACTAAACCCTATATCCTCCTTTTATAGACTAAGGAGTCCTAGTCGGTTACAATGACTTTCTATACAAGAAATATCTTTTCATATCTATTCTATAATTATCCAAACATACTATACATAATTATCTCTTAAGCAACAGAATATTATCTTTACCAGTAGTATCTTCTATGCCCAGCAGTAGAATCTACTTAGTATATTTCCTTAATCCATTCGAATACTCCAATAGTAGAATGAAATATACCAGCAGCAGAATAAATAAGCCTAGCAGTAGAATGACACTTAGAATATTTTCCACTTAGCACAATAAGAAGTAGTATCCATTCTGAGTAGCAGCATCTTAAATCCTAACAAAGTGTTTTCACATTTTGTTATCATCAAAACGTGGAGTTATCGAAAGATATAAATAACGTTTTTAGAACATTATTTGCATCTACAATCTCCCCCTTTTTGATGTTGACAAAACATAAACTCATTTTTAGTTAAAGATTAATTTTAACAAGTTTTTAGCATGAGTTTATATCCCATTTCTCCCCCTTTTTGTTGAAGCAAAAAGGTCGTGAAGGCTCCCCCTTGATGTATACCCCCCCTCGTTTGGAGGACACCAAGGAATCGAGCAATGGTTCTTGCTACAAAACAAAGTTACATGACACACATACAATATCTAACATGTAGTAACCAAGACAAATATCCAACCATAAACTAAGAAAAGGACTAAGAAGCTAAAAACCATAAAAGATATAACAACTATTCAATAAGCCCATCTATTCATAAAAAGAAATGTCATACATAAAGTATGACTAAAACATAAAAATAGACTACAAGAAGGACATATAAATCTTTAGTGACAAGAGGCCCTAAGATTTGCTTCAATGCCAAAAGGGATCCTAGACGTTTATTATTGGAAACTAAACATGAAAATGTTTAGTTGTTTGGGCTATTGGTTGGTGGAGGAGGTGGTATGATGGGCCCTTGTAGTGGTGTTAGGAGGTGTTCAAGGTAGGAGAACATGAAGTTCAATTCTTCCCTAAGGTTAAAGATAAGGTTTTGGTTGTGATGACAACATGCACAACTTAGGCTATGTGGTTCTAGAGGATAGAGAATGGGGTGACCCATTAGTGGTTGTGGTGATGGAGAGGCGGAAGATGATGATGTGTTGGACCCAAGCTCAAAAGGAGTTGTTGGTGATAGAGTGAATGTTAGTGCCAACGGTTGAGGAGGACTAGGTGGGAGTAAGGGTGTGATAGTCCTAATTGTGGAAGAGGATGATGAGGTTGGCCTAGTAGAAATAGATTTAGAAGGAGCCAAAGGTGGAGAAATTGATGAGTTTGAATTGGTGGAGGGTAATGGTGTATGAATGTCTTCATCATCGTCTAGTGTAAGATCAATGAGAAGTATTTCCTTAGGTGGTTTTATGTTGAGTCTTGGTTTCTTTGTTTTATGTGAGGTGGTAGCAATTGTAGAAGACATGGTGAGTTTATGATGAATGTGGGATGGTGAGGAAGATGAATGCATGATAAGAGCTTAAATAGCCAAATCAAAGGCATGCATGGATTGGTAGGATGGTGAGTTTAGGGAATTGGGAGTGTTGGAATCAGCACATGTTTGCAGAATCTAAGGTGATGCGTGGGTTTTGCAACCTTACAACAGGTTTTACCTCTCAAGGGATCTCAAGAGGCTTACAACCCCACCAGGCAGTGTACCTGACCGATGTAGTATAGTGTAGTGGTAAGTACGGGGGATTGATCGTTCTCCACAGGGAATAGTGTTCGTTAGGTATGAAAGGCTACTCTAATTAGGTCTAAGGGTTGAGGAAGATTCTTTTTTATGTTTTTATATTTTATGAAAGCAAGTAAAATCTCGGGTTTTGAAGGAGTGGGCGGAATTAGTTGCTAGTCAACTAACCCAAGTTACTACAAATGCAAATAAAATAAAATAACAAAAATGAAAAGTGGTGAGAAACTTATGTGTGGAGAAATGTGTTTACTTAGATTTCCTTACTCCCTAACTATCTTTTACCGGTTAATTAGTGTGTATTAGTCGCGTGGATGACGGGTGTATTCCTTAATACCATTCGTGGGGTGGCGTACTTACTTCCCCAAACTCTACAAGCTCCTACTTCACTCCTATGTCGAGCCGGCTAGGAAGCTCCTAACATGGGATCACTAGAATTCGCTTGTGCATTAAATACAACCATAAAAACCTTTAGTACGCGTTTGGTTCATGTTTCTTAAGACGTTCAAGCAAGTTACCGAATAGGAAGTTAGCCAGTTTTCTTAAGCCTAACATAGATAAACAATCATCCAATACAACTAACAACACACTAACAACCAATAATCAATAGCTAGGTTTCATTAGATCTAAGCAAACACAAGATAAAATTAGCCTAACATGTTAAACAAAAGACAAGCATAGGATAGAATCAAACAACACATAGACATATTGAATGATTAATTGATAACTTATCTTTCAATGAAACATGGAAGATCTCAAGGCAAGAAGCCCTGAAAAAGTAGCTAAAATCGTCTTAGGGTTTTATCCCAAAATTCCACACACTAAGCTCTCTCTTAATGACAAAAAATTAGAAAACTATATATAGACTTTGACATCTGACGGCGTCACCTTATGCATTGTGACGCCGTCACCTCGCCGCTTTTAGGGTTCCCGGGTGACCTTCTTGACGCCGTCCCTCTTTAGCTCTTCAAAAATCCATTCTGGCTTATCAAGGCTTGACGCCGTCGGACCTATAACGTGACGCCGTCCCCTTATGATTTAAGCCGTGACGCCCTTGATTTAGTTAAAGCGTGACGCCGTCAGAATTCTCATGCAAACTCACTGGCCCGTCATGAGTAAATTTCACATCCAACTTTTCTTGCCAAAGCATGACGCCGTCTGGAGTTAATGTTGACGCCGTCAAAGGTGACTTTCAGCACAATTTTGAGACTTTGCCGTTTTCTTCACTTTTATGCTCCAAAAACGTCCAAAATGCCTCCTTTTCCAGATTTCTCCTCAAAAGTACCTAAAATGACAAAAGGAACGATTTAGGGCAATATTTGATCAAATAAATACGATTTCGGGCTTAAATGACCCCTTAAAAGCGGTACACTTTTCGCTTCATCAAATACCCTTACACTTGAGATTTGCTTGTCCTCAAGCAAATGCGCTTTTATTCTAATCAAAATACAAGTTAGGGGTCATTTAATGCAAACATAAAAGTAATTACAACAAATAATCGTTCCACTTCAATCATAATAAGCACGGAGATTATAAACTAGCACCTCACAAGTAGTGTTTAGATACTCACATCTCTCAAGTGTCATCAAAATAAATCTCATAAATGAAAACGGATAATATCTCTCACTACCTGTCATAGCAAATAGATTACCATAGGCTTGGGAAAGGATCGAAAACCTCCTCCACTAGGCGTAAGCACCTAAGATAAACTATCAAAGAGGGCTTTTACATGGGTTATAACGTTAGGTGTAGGGAAAAGGAAAACACGGTTTTGTTGGATAAAGGATATTTTACTGGTGGCTAGTTAAAGATCTTGATCAATTACATGTACTATACAATGTTGCTAAGCCAAGACTAGACTCGATCTTAAGCTAAAAACAAAATAACAAAATAACAAAAATATAAAACAAACATAAAATGAAACGGGATGGTAGTCCGTATGTTTTTTCTATTTTTCATTTTCTCATTTTTTTGTGTTTTTCTTGATTTTTTTTTTTTTTTTTTTTTTTTTTTTTTTTTTTTTTTTTTTTTTTTTTGCATACACTTTTACCCTACCATCCAAAATAATACATCATAGGGGCATTGCATTCCCCTTACACTTGAACTTTTACATAACTTTACAAATAACTATTCTAATGACTCGAATTAAGATAATTGAAAAACTTGGAGTACTTTTAAAATATTTAGCACATATGGGGGTAATAAATGATGTTCTTCCCCATTACTCCATTATACTAGTACTTTACTCATGAGTCCCAATCATCCCAAAACAATATGTACAAGGATATGACTCGACTTAGCAACCATGTAATCAACTAGATAATTAACTTGGGTTTAAACAAACGTTGTAACAATAATGCACTAAAGATGAGTGCATACAAGGTAAGCTAAGGCGATTTGGGTGTACATTTAAGTGGGGTGTAACAAATTCTTCCTTTAAGTAAAATGCTTAAAGGTTGAAACGAAAAGATAGGCTCTGAGGGGTGTACTAGGGGTATCGTGTACTAAAAATGAGTACAACGCAAAGGGTGTGGGAGAATTACTTGACCAATGTAGCCAACGTAATTATAACAAAAACACAGGTGTAAAACAATGGGTTAATCCTAATGCCTCTTATCATGTAGTAAATCTAACTACACGAATGTAGTCTCACTTGTGGCCTTGGAATGGTCCTAACGCAAGTTCTAGAATCTAAGTGCTACCGGTACACACATCATAGCATAAATGCTTTTCCTACCAATTCTAGGGGCGAACCTCACATATTTGGGGGTGGAAAATTTTTTAGTGGTACGGTTTTTGTGCTAGTCATATAACTCCTATCCGTGAGACGCTCATTAGAACTAAAGTTTCACTCCTATATGTTGTAAAAAATTTTAAATTTGGCACTAAAATTACCTTAACAAGTATTTCTCTCAGTTTTATTACACATCTATTATTAAACAAACAAAAATCAAGCGCAATTGTATTTTCTAAAATCGTACTTTTACCCTCCCCTTACACTTAAGATGAACATTGTCCCCAATGTTCAAATAATAAGATGTAAAAGCAAAAAGTAAAAGAATGAAATCAAATACTCCCCTGATTCGCTCGGTGGATAATGAAATTACACGGTTAGATCTTCCTCCAAAGAGAATGTTGAAGCTCCATGACTAATGCATCGCCATAAGCTTGATTCCATAAACATCTCCTTGTCCAAAATAACCTGTTAAACCTGAGAAAACAAACACGAGAACCTGCATAACATCGGCGGGAAAAATCTATATATAAGGATATAATGCTTGTGGAATGATAACTTTGCAGATTCCTGGAGATTATAAGTTGGAGATTTTAATAAAAACTTTTTATGAAAACAAAACTTTCAAAAATTTTTGGAAATTAAATCTGACGCCGTCAGGTTATAACCCCTGACGCCGTCAGAAATGACCTGACAAAAATTCTCATTTTAAGTTTCCGGAAAATTTCTGGAAAAACCTTTACCTTACTTCCTGGAAATCCTGCAAAACATCATTATGACTCGATACAAGCATTTGACTCAAACAAATACTAATATGTATGCTAATTTATTATTATTACGATTCATGTTCATTTGTGTTCTAATAAACCGATTTAGATTTCCCTTACACTTATCTTTTGCAAAATACCTTTATATGTAGTTAAGACGAAGTTAAAAACAAAATAAAGCATTTTCACAATTTAGTTTTGAACATGAATCAATAATGATAAAAATTAAACACACATACGGAAACAAATAAAAACAAACAAACAAACAAATAAACACACAAAGCAAATAAATAAAGCAAGTAAAGCATGGGCTGCCTCCCAAGAGCGCTTGTTTTTGTTCGAGTCACGAGCCTGACTCTACCCTTATTTAACGGAAATAGGGGAGGTTTCCCCTACACTTAGGATTAAGTGTGGGTGATAGTAGCGATACACACCCGCTCGGTAGGAGTATGCCACGTGAGGAAAGAGTGGTGGATGAATTATATGCTCAAAGGGGTGTGCTCCTTTCATCATAACCTTGCCTAGTTTACTTTGGTCAATGGGTGAATTAAAGTTTCCTCCTAAAAAGGGATCATCTTCTATCAACTTTGAGAGACTCCTAATTGGGAATCCATCTTGACCTAATAAACCCGGTTTAAACCCATAATGTTTCTTACGATCAATCATGAATGGGTGATGTAAGTATGTAAGGTTATGGTTCACTCCTATGTCAGCTTCCTCTCTACAAGGCTTAGAGTCTACTACCTTCAACATAAAACTACCCGGACTATATGGTTTGATGGGTGGGTCGGGACCTAATTCAATTCCTAAGTTCACATCTAAGGATGGAAGATTAGGTAACGGTTTTGGTTTAGGCTCCGGTTCATCAAAACTATGAACTTCCATAGAACTAAAAGAAAGGTTATGACTACAAGTATTCAAACCTATTTCTTCTAGTTTTGTTTCTTCCAAAGGTTCTACTTCAATTGGGGTTCCTATAGTCCCGTCTACTTCTTCCGAGTAAGTCACGGGCGGTGTATGTGCCTCAAATGATGGTAGGACTTGTGGGGTACTTGGTGGTCTTTGATTTTCTACTCTATCGTCCATCTTATCAAGATCACCTATATCCTCATCACGTGTTTTAGTAGGATCTAACCCTAACATTTTCCCAAGTATCTCAAGTGCTTCTCTAGGCATCTCAACTTCTATGTCCGAATCATAAGGATCATCCCCAATATTCTGACTGCTATATTCAAACTGCCTAAAAGATTCATCATGTGTTTCTTGAGATTCGACGTCATCAATCACAAAACCTAGGTCTTTTTGATCAATGTGATCATGTTCGGCTGAATCCTCCGTCACATCAAGGTCACCTATGTGTTTGTTTTGTACTATGGCATTACATGACAACCACTTAGGTATCTCAACACTAATGTATTCATCCCCAAACAAACTTGTTTCATGATCCTCGAAATTTGTGGTCAATTGACTTGTACTAACATTTGGTGGGTTGTCTACTATATAATAATATTGGGCACACTCTTCAATAGCTTCCCATGCTTTCTCAGCACTTAATTCCCTAATATCCCTGCCGGCAATATGGTAAATGTCCCTTTGGGCATGTCGGTCGACATGATTGTAAAAGATTTGAGTTAGGGACCAAAAATCGAAGTTATGATGAGAGACTTTTTGGAGTAAATATTTAAAACGAGTCCATGCATCATAGAGAGGTTCATCTTTATGTTGTTTAAACATCAAGATGTCATATGGAGTGGGTGAATTACGTGGTTGGTAGTATGGTGGATTCGCGTTCTCCATAATGGTGAACGGAAGAGTCAATGGAAATTACGAACAAACACACAAAGAAATAAGATAGACTAAAGAAAACCTAGAAAAATAAAATAAAAATCTCACTAGAAAGGAATCTAGTGAGTAGACCTAATAGAAATAACAATTCAACCTAAACAATAACTATTCCCCGGCAGCGGCGCCAAAAACTTGATGCGTGGGTTTTGCAACCTTACAACAGGTTTTACCTCTCAAGGGATCTCAAGAGGCTTACAACCCCACCAGGCAGTGTACCTGACCGATGTAGTATAGTGTAGTGGTAAGTACGGGGGATTGATCGTTCTCCACAGGGAATAGTGTTCGTTAGGTATGAAAGGCTACTCTAATTAGGTCTAAGGGTTGAGGAAGATTCTTTTTTATGTTTTTATATTTTATGAAAGCAAGTAAAATCTCGGGTTTTGAAGGAGTGGGCGGAATTAGTTGCTAGTCAACTAACCCAAGTTACTACAAATGCAAATAAAATAAAATAACAAAAATGAAAAGTGGTGAGAAACTTATGTGTGGAGAAATGTGTTTACTTAGATTTCCTTACTCCCTAACTATCTTTTACCGGTTAATTAGTGTGTATTAGTCGCGTGGATGACGGGTGTATTCCTTAATACCATTCGTGGGGTGGCGTACTTACTTCCCCAAACTCTACAAGCTCCTACTTCACTCCTATGTCGAGCCGGCTAGGAAGCTCCTAACATGGGATCACTAGAATTCGCTTGTGCATTAAATACAACCATAAAAACCTTTAGTACGCGTTTGGTTCATGTTTCTTAAGACGTTCAAGCAAGTTACCGAATAGGAAGTTAGCCAGTTTTCTTAAGCCTAACATAGATAAACAATCATCCAATACAACTAACAACACACTAACAACCAATAATCAATAGCTAGGTTTCATTAGATCTAAGCAAACACAAGATAAAATTAGCCTAACATGTTAAACAAAAGACAAGCATAGGATAGAATCAAACAACACATAGACATATTGAATGATTAATTGATAACTTATCTTTCAATGAAACATGGAAGATCTCAAGGCAAGAAGCCCTGAAAAAGTAGCTAAAATCGTCTTAGGGTTTTATCCCAAAATTCCACACACTAAGCTCTCTCTTAATGACAAAAAATTAGAAAACTATATATAGACTTTGACATCTGACGGCGTCACCTTATGCATTGTGACGCCGTCACCTCGCCGCTTTTAGGGTTCCCGGGTGACCTTCTTGACGCCGTCCCTCTTTAGCTCTTCAAAAATCCATTCTGGCTTATCAAGGCTTGACGCCGTCGGACCTATAACGTGACGCCGTCCCCTTATGATTTAAGCCGTGACGCCCTTGATTTAGTTAAAGCGTGACGCCGTCAGAATTCTCATGCAAACTCACTGGCCCGTCATGAGTAAATTTCACATCCAACTTTTCTTGCCAAAGCATGACGCCGTCTGGAGTTAATGTTGACGCCGTCAAAGGTGACTTTCAGCACAATTTTGAGACTTTGCCGTTTTCTTCACTTTTATGCTCCAAAAACGTCCAAAATGCCTCCTTTTCCAGATTTCTCCTCAAAAGTACCTAAAATGACAAAAGGAACGATTTAGGGCAATATTTGATCAAATAAATACGATTTCGGGCTTAAATGACCCCTTAAAAGCGGTACACTTTTTGCTTCATCATAAGGGAAAGGAAGTCAAAAAGTGAAAGCAAACAGTTAAAAACGTTTTCCCAGGGGACGGTACCACTAAATCACCCACGGTACCACTAAATTTAGTGGTGCCATGCCCTATTTAGTGGTGCCGTGACTTGCAGTTAACGTTTTTACCAGTTCTCCAGGATTTAGGCTGCCTAAATGGGTAATTCTAGGGGTACTATTTGCAGCAAATCCTATTGCCTTAATTCACTAAAGAATAATCACATAGTTTTCATAACAATAGCCACAACAAGAAACAAACAAAAACATGTGATTATCTAAATTTAGGCTACTATTAAGCATGCAATCTATCAAGTAATATGATCATCTAGAGCATGCAAGAAAAAAAATGTAAAAAGATAAAATAAAAGATAAAAACTAAGTAAAGCTCATGAGCTAAATATAACCAAGCATTAAGCTTCATTAACTACCGAAAGCAACCGATGCCAAGTTATAAATTCTAAGTTAAGCCAAACTCGTTAATGTCAAATGGCCGTAGCCAAGACCCCTTGAGAGATAGTTTAATAATACTTGAGTTGATAATACTAATTAAGTTAGTAGTTTAAAGCAATGTTTAATCTCTTGATTTCTCCAACTTTTTGATCTTGTTCCCGATGCCCTTGAGT